>CM056195.1:86153683-86693683 GCA_029692085.1 Gymnothorax javanicus
CATGGGCATCCAGTAAAAGGTCTTTGGCCTTGTCCCTTCGCACAGAGATTTCCAGTTTCTCTAAATCTTTTGATGATGTTATGCACTGTTGATGATGGGACCTTCAAAAGCCTTTGCAATTTGACGTTGAGAACATTGTTTTTAAAAGTATTCTACAATTTTTCCATAAACCTTCACAGGTTGGAGAGCCTCTGGCCATCTTTACTTCTGAGATACTAGCGTCTCTAAGACATCCTTTTATAGCCAATCATGTTACACACCTGATGCCCAGTTAACTTAATTACTTGCTAAATGTTCTTTCAGGATTCACTTATATATTGCTTTTTCAGCCCTTTTTTTTGCCTGTGTCCCAAGTTTTTTGAGAAAAAACAGCCAGAAAAATTTGAAATAAGCTCATTTGTGGATAAAAATGTAAAAATGTCTCAGTTTCAACATTTGAAATGTTCTCTATGTTCTATTGTAAATAAAATACTGGCTGGTGTGATTTGAAAGTCATTGCGTTTTGATTTCATTCTTAAATTTACATAAGTCCCAACTATTTTCAGAATTGGGGTTGTAGAAACTCAAATTCACATCAACCCTATTGAACTAAATTAAACTACAGGTAATGCCTGAAATGTTCAGTCAGCTTTACTCAGGTCCGTCCACATGCACTGTGGCCTCCAGGGATGATTTACAGAGCTGTCCTGGGAAATATGAAGGGAGCCATGAAAGCCTTCTCCTGTATGCAGCATGAGCCCAGGCCTATTCCCGTGTGAGGAGAAAAGTCCAGATTCCTTGAAACATGTCCCTTTCACTGGCTGCTTTGGGTGTCTTGGGAAAAGTAATTTTTGGGAAAAGCTTGAAGCGGAATCGTTCCTTTGCTGTTTCTGTTGTCATGTAGCACAGTGATACATGTGTAGTAGTCTATTTTTCAGATAAGCCTGGAATGTCATTGCCTTTTGGGGGATGCAAAGTCTTTGCCAGTCCTTATAGTTAACTCGGCCCTCAGTGCAAGCTGCAAGCTTCTCTTGCGAGCCTGGCATGAGAGGTCACCAGAGTGTTGTTCCAATTGATTTGGCTTAGTGCCTGGGAAGTTAAGATTAGAGGAGTGCAGCCAGGTTGGGGAGTTAATCAGTTTTTTTGTAAGTCTTTTTTGCTCGCAGCATGCCTTGCAGCTCCTCTATTGGCCTACAGTTAGTGCCTGTCACGCTGGGAGTCTTGTCAGTGTAACTGCTGTGTGTCCCATGGGCTGCGTGGAAATGCAGTTTCATGGCACATACATCAATGTTAAATGTTTTATTTTGCTGAACAAATTGTACACCTTAGATCCAAACTAACCATGATTTGTTTCACGAATGGGCAAAGAACCAAATGCAAGATCCCATGCACAATCAGATGGAGCTTCATTAGAAAATTCAACAGTCCTGGTCAGAGCACAAACAGACAGGGCAATAGAAGGCAGACAGCTTGTGGTTGATGGAGAAGAAGGTCTGGCAGCAGCGAACAGTGTTGGTGATTGCACTGATCAAGGCTGATGATCCAGTCTGAGATCAAGTCCAGAGGGTCTGTCTGGGGGAAGCAGGAGACATGGGGGGGAGAAATGATGGCTGGAAAATGGAATACATCAACTCGGGGGAAAAAGCAACAGAAATGCAAGGCGGAAGTAGGAACTGGAAACGAGGAGGGAATGTACACTGAAAAAACCACGAGAGAGTGTGGTGGACACAAAGGCAAGTCAACTATCTGGCAAAGACGAAGGCTAAAGATAAAAACTAACAAAAAAAGATTAAAATTAACAATCAGGGCCAGGTGCTGGAGAAAGGCAGTGGATGGGGGCTTGGCTATGAGTTTGCAATTAATTGATTTGAAATTAATAATAATAAATAGGATAACAAATGTATTTATATAGCACCTGTTAAGCAATACAGCACAAAAGTGCTTCTACAAGCAGGTAAAAAATACATGTACATAAAAGCAATAAAACAAAATGGGGAAAGTAGGGAATTAAACATCAAAATAGGAAGAATTAAGATAATAAGAAGAGACATACATGAAAACACACCCATACAATAAAAGAATTTAAACCGTAAAATCAGCAAAAGCAAGCCTAAAAAATGAGTCTTTAAAAGAGATCTAAAAGATGATGAAGACTCAGCATGTCTAATATTGTTTGGGGAGGCTGTTCCAGAGTCTTGGAGCCTTAACCGAAAAGGCTCAATCACCCTTTGTTTTTAACTTGGACTCTGGAACAGCCAATAATGCTTGCTTGGAAGATCTCAGCAGTCTTCTAGGTCTGTAAGGATTTAAAAGCTCACTTATATATTCTGGTGCCATGCCATGGAGTGCTTTGAAGGTAATTAATAAAATTTTAAAATTAATTCGGAAATGAACTGGCAGCCAATGCAAAGATGCCAAAATTGGGGTAATGTGGGCTCTTTTATTTGTTCTAGTGTTCAATCTTGCGGCCGAATTTTGAACTACTTGCAGTTTCTTCAAAGATTTCTTATTCAGACAAGTAAATAACGAGTTGCAATAGTCTAATCTTGACCAGATAAAAGCATGAATAATTTTAAGAACAGAACAGAATAATAACAGAACAGACCTAATTTTAGCTATGTTACGGAGTTGCAAATAGCATGACTGTACAAGCTTCTTAACGTGGAGCTCAAATTTGAGTTCAGTATCAAATATCACAGCGAGATTTCGGGAAGGGGGCCTACTATTAGAAGCAAGAGGTCCAAGAGATGATTGGATTTTATCAGACACCAACTTTGGACCAAGTATAATGACTTCAGTTTTATTTGAGTTTAACTGCAAAACATTATTAGCCAACCAATTTTGAACATCAGCTAAACAGTCATGCAACACCAACACATTGCTGAAATCTGTGGATTTTACTGAAATATATAATCTGCGTGTCATCAGCATAACAGTGAAAAGCTATTTTATGCTGACGAATGATAGAACCCAAAGGTAACATATAAATACAAAACAATATAGGCCCAAGTATGGAGCCTTGAGGTAAACCTGAAGTAAGCACCACAGACGAGGATACATTTTCACCGAGGGAAACCAAAAATTTTCTGTTCGACAGATATGAAGAGAACCATTTCAGAACAGACCCAGAGAGCCCGACCCAATTTCTCAGCCTATCAATCATGATGACATGATCAACTGTATTGAAGGCAGCACTAATATCCAAAAGCACCAATAATGAGCAGTCGCCAGTGTCAGCATTCATCAAAAGATCATTAGTGACCCTGAGTTGAGCCGTTTCTATACTATATTGACATCTAAAGCCTTATTGAAATTTCTCAAAAATATTGTTGGTCTCCACCGCTTCTAAAAGTTGCTTTGCGACCACTTTTTCCAAAACTTTCGAAATAAAAGGCAATTTTGATATTGGTCTAAAATTACTAAGAATGGCTGGATCAAGATTTGGTTTTTTTAGAAGTGGTTGAATGCAGGCAATCTTAAAATAGTCTGGAACACACCCAGTAGAGAGAGAACGGTTTACCACGGAAAGCAGGTCAGGGCCAATAGCCATCATTACTCTTTTAAGAAGCCAAGTGGGTATAATATCCAAGGGACTGGATGAGGGTTCCATACATGACACAGTATCAGTAAGATCCAACAGAGAAATCGGTGCGAAACAACTCAGCAAGTTTAAGCATGGGCACGAAACAGTAACAAATGGAACATGACTGATGCTGGACCATATGATTGCTATCTTGTCAATAAAGAATTTCAAGAACTTCTCACAATCAGCGGGGGATGAAGCTGATGCAACAGCAACTGGAGGGTTCACCAGACGGTCAATTGTTTTGAATAAAAATCTTGCATTATGCTGATCATCAGGGAGACAAACCAAAATAGAAGCAGACAGCCAAATTGCGAGGAAAACCATCAAACAGGAAATCAGGATGCAACATTTTTGTACTATTGAGCACTGCGTATTAAGCGCTGGGTATAGTCATATATTTTTTTCCCTCAAGGACAGTTTCATAGTTCTGAGAGTTCACACCAGCACGACTGCAGACGTTCCCATTAATGTGATGCCTTTATGGTTTGCTTTTCCATAGCGATTTAATCCAATAAGTTTTAAAACAACATGATTTTAATTTAATAGCTGGAAAATGGAAAGAATTTGTTAATTTTCCCCAATCTCAGATCAGTCACATCCTATCTGTCATTATTTGGGTCTCACTAGTAGAGACAGTGATCCTGGGTGATTTTTTTTCCCCTTGTGCCTTTGCTTTAATACAGCATGGATCTATCCTGGGTGAGAGACAGGATGACTATGAGCTGAGCCAGGGGCCAGACACCACAACACCATCCACTTGACCTGGATCTGGGAAGTTGGGGAAGGCAGAGGCAGCAGCAATGTGGGCTTCTCAGGAGGAGAAGGGACCAGACTTTGCTTTCAGGGCAGAATTGCCCAGGGCTGGACTACCCTTGTGGAGTAATCATGCTCTTTCTAAGATCTGGTCAAAGCGGTAGCAGTCCCGTGGGGGAGGCCCTGCCCTGGACCCATCAATAGTCTGGTTCGCGTCACTCATAGTTCACTTTGCCACAAACAGATTGGCACTGTGTTCCACTCACCTGTGTCTCCCCACCAAGTTTTTTATGTTCAGGCACCATCTAGTCTTCACAAAACAGGGCCACTGACTCAGAACATGTGCAGCATGTGTTCTGGGAGTGCCGTGTGGCTCGGCAGACTGGGGCCTTGTTGTTTCCTCTGTCTCTGCTGCCGAGGTTCTCCTTGACTGTCGAGAGCACCCTCTGCCGCCGGCTGAGGGCCTAATTACACCAGAGCTTTGGCATCAGTGGAGAATCATAAACATCATAAAGCGGGTCCTGTAGGAGACAAGGAACATCAAGGTCTACCAAAAAACAACTGCGGACCTTGTCACTCTCAGGAAGAAGATACAATCTCTCCTTCAAGGCAGTACTACTATGGACTTTAACAAAAATAAGACCCTGTGGGGGTGGATGATTAGAAAGAACTGGTCTTTATGTCTACCTCGCACGTGAGGGATGCCTGCTGAAGTCAGGAAGCTGGTTGAAGCTGGTTGAAGCTGGAAGGGGATTTTCCCTCGAACATTTTTTTTAATCTGACTGTGCTGCTTTCCTTTGTTAAAGCTGGGGTATGCAATCTTGGAAAGGCAAGCAAGATTTGAATGTAGCCTCACCTCTAAACCCACCCCCTCCCCTCAAGTCTCTGACCAAAGCCACGCCCCCTGATTCACATGCCGGCTTGAGTCTCTTACTCCGTTACCTGGATGCAGTGTCCTATGTCTGAATCGTCAGCAGAGCTGTGTGAACGCTAGGTGCAAACACAGCGAAATATCAACATTTTACCATCAACAAGTATCCTATGAATGTGGCCTCAGGTCAAAGACCAAACCAATACGACTACCTGGTCATATTAGAAATAGTTACAGCATATTATGTATAAAACACAGCTAGCCACTGAGCTAGCACTGGAAACAAGCTACCGTCAGCCGCGAGCACAATGTTTGTAACATGAGATATTCTCAATGGAGTGTTACTGTAGCCATTGACGTCTTACATATGAAGCTATATGGCATTTCAGAATGTTTGTTAACAATATGCACCAAGATACTTCCGGGTGGCAGAATGCGAGCGGCTTCCCACTGACCTGAAGAGATCCAGCCGGGAAAGTCTGTCTTAAATTAATAAGTTTGGGGTTTATGACTTGATATTTTGTAAAACGAGACGAGAAATGTCGACTATTAAATATGAAAACATAGGTTTTGTAACCAGAAATACATCTGTGGTGATATACGATGTATCTACCAGCTACCCACTTGCGTTAGCAACCAACTACCAGCGAAGTTATTATTTATGAGCCGAGCTTGTAACGCCTATGGGCAGCAAGTGTAACCTGCTTTTTCCCTATGGTTGTTGCAGCTAATGTGACAGCAGAGCCCCTGGTGACAGCATACTCTGGTGACAGTCAGCGACAACAGCATCCGCCGAGGAAAAAGCACATAACTGTTTATTTTTAACAATATTAAAATTGTGAGAAAGGTGAACAAATAAATTCTCGTGCTGAAATGTTAAGTAGACAAGAACGCAACTGTCTCAAACTGCAGATTCAGCTTACCGTGTCCTCGCGTTCTTGGAAATTTGTACTCCCGCTCTCAACTTCTCAAGTTTGAACTCACAAATATGGGAGTCCGTGAGAAATGGCAGTGCTTATGCTGGCTAGCGTTTGTCCAGCTGTAAAGAAACACCCACAACTAGGCTACACAGCTGATTGAATTGCGTGTGCATGAGAAATGATGGTCATCGTCAGTCACTCCTCCTGGCTCTGATTGTTTGTTATGTCCCGGTCGCGGTGAAATCTTGCAGAAGGAATTGGAAGCACTAGATAGAGCCAGATGACTCTGATTTTCTCAAAGATCATCTGACCCCCATCCCACTGTCAGGTCATAATAACAGTTTTAACAAATATGACAAAAAGTGATTTTTTGAAAAATTGGAAACTCCAGCTTTAAGTGCTACTAAAATCTGAATTTTTTTTTAGTTTTTCCACCCAATTCCATTTTTTTTTAATCTGTTTGGTTGATAAATATGCTTAAATCAGGTTTTAATAATTATGTTTTGTGAGAAAATGTAATTGGTTATTCTGTTAATTTTGTTATGCGATTATATTGACACCATGGCACTTTGTGTCAGTTATGATTGCTTTAGCAAAGTGTATAAAATTGTTTGAATGGAGGGGAGTCAGTTTGATTGACATTAAATTTGAATGTGCATACATTATGAGATGGATTTAAACAGGTGATAAAGAGTGTTGATTGGAGGGGAATTCATAGTTGACTGTGATATTTTATTAAGGCCATGTGGGCTGGTACACAATGATGTCAAATTATATGTAAAGTACTTTTTGAGGAAGCGGAAAGAAATGTATTTTTATAGAATATATATTTTAAGTTCTCATATGATTATTGCATCCATTCTCTATACTGCTTTTTCATCACTGGGGTCGTGGGGGGAGCCGGAGACCATCCCAGCTGACTATGGGGAAAAAGACAGGGACCCATCTGGACAGCTTGCCCATCCATCGCAGGGCGCGCGGACACCATTCACTCATACCCATGGGCAATTTAGCATCTTCAATTAACCTGATATGCATGTCTTTGGACTGTGGGAGAATACTGGAACACCTGGAGCAAACCCAAACAAACATGGCAAAAACATGCAAACTCCATACAGAAAGGCCCCAGGCTGGATTCAAACCCAAAACCTCCTTGCTACAAAGCAGCAGTGCTAACCACTGCACCACTGTGCCGCCCATCTGGTCATTCCAGATTGACAAAATTTTGAGCATCAGCTAGTCTTTAACATTCAAATCAAACCACTCACTGACATTTTCACTCAGCAATTTGGAAAAATGACACGATTTGAAATACTGTTCAGCATTCTTTTTTCCATCTCATAAAAATGGGCGAGACCCTCCTGTCGCCCTTTCTTTGAACTGTGTCAGATGAAATAAATACACAGGGGATTGGGCGAGCTCCTCAAACTGTGCTTCTTAGCTTCAGATTGTAGAATATACGTTTGATTGTGTCAAAAAGGAGGCAGAATTGCACATTTTTGAGCGTCGATCGATCTTGTCAGCGCAGCACCGGCCATGAAGAAATTAATCACCATGCCACAAAATGGCAGATGTCTGGCGCCTCATAAATAATGAATGAGCAACCCGCTGCTTCATTTGCCTGTTTTCAATTTTGTGGTACAGTTTCATCCGTGGTGATTTGGAGGGAGAGGGCAGAATGTGAGACTTCATCGAAATTCAAGCATTAATCAGTATGCCATGAATTATTCACCACCTGCACAATCCACAGCTAATAACACAAGCATTTATGTGCAGGGGCCACAATAACTGGCTGCTTTACAACTAGATACAGTTCCGGCACAAATCACACTTCCTTGGATAAACACTGCTCCCCTGAGTCAATCACACTGCCATGAGCGAATACCTTCTCATCAGCACAGCTAAATACTAGTGACTTAACATTTCACGCACTCAACTTGGCAACTTGAGTGTGAGTGCAATTCATGAGAGTCAGCCACCAACTGACTGGTCATAAGTCATTAAAGCTCTCTGTTGAGAATAGCAGCTTACACACAACTGACAGGTCATGAGTCATTAAAGCTCTCTGTTGAGAATAGCAGCTAACACACAACTGACTGGTCATGAGTCATTAAAGCTCTCTGTTGAAAATAGCAACTAACACAGAACTGACTGGTCATGAGTCATTATAGCTCTCTGTTGAGAATAGCAGCTAACACACAACTGACTGGTCATGAGTCATTAAAGCTCTCTGAGAATAGCAGCTTACACCATTAATGGGAGGTAGTGATGCCCTGTAAGTGTCATGGATTTGTCCCACCGGATGCTAACTGCAGTCCGGCGGGCACTGGGACCATGGGCCCAAAAGCAGAGAAGGAGACCCAAATACTCATGCTGGTAAAAAGAACTGAAAAGTTTAATTAATAAAATTAAACAAAACAGAGCTTAAAACGCAGAATGCAGCACCAAACAAGAATGCAGAGGCACTGGGGACTGGGAATAGCCAGCCCTTTATACTTCTGCAATCACCTCTACCTTAACGGGCTGCACCTGTTGCCCGTCAAGGTGGAGGTGAAAGAATGCAACAGGGGGAGAGACTGCAAGGCCAAACCCTTACAGTAAGCTTGCCTCTGCTAAGCACAAGTTTCAAACTTTATCAGATATTAACTGAATTACACTATCACTAATTACACTGTGAAGTGGTGCAGTGTTTTGCTGTGGCAACCATCAATTTCTAAAATAAAAAATTAAGGGCTATGGCCCTGTTCCTCATGTCATGGTCCTCAAGACCAGAAAACTGCAGGTGTTCCATCCTCCCTTTACCTGGGAGTTTGTTGTGAAGTTAGCTGGGCCAGTCAGCTGTGCTAACTGTTTAGTTAATTACCCAAGAGGCCATGAAAAAAGAAAGTCAGGGCTGGTTTTAGATGGAAGGGCCAGATTTTCATATTCTTTGGCAAAGTTTTCAAGAATAATAAAGCAAAAACACTGTGGCCACGATTCATTTTTTTTCTTAATTCATCACATTCATTGTTGCAGTGCAACTGTCTTAAATGACTTACCCATCAGTTAAAAGGTTCTTGAATCCCCAAAATCTTGAACTAGACACTATGTTCCTCTCAATGGGGCACAGAGAATAAAAATGTCATTCCAGTTCCCTTTCATCACTAGTATAAGCAATCAACAGTAAATACCTGATAGACTACTGCCACATTAATCACTATATTATTAGTATGACATATACAGTCAACTGAAGTGTTATAGGCACATTCAATGAAAATGACTGCATAAAATAAACCTAATGACTCACATTTACAACTGTAACATATGGTGAAACTGCAAGCATTTACTCAGATTAATTTTATATATATAAAACATGTTTTTTGACAGTAATAGTGTGTATTCCTGAAATACTGGGGTCATTAGTGCAACCCTTAAAGGGTTAGTTCGAATTTTTTGAATTGGGCCTGTACTTACTCTTAGTTGGTACATTACCTATAGTCGATGGCAGTCAGCATGGTCCCAGCTGGGTGAAGCAGCACAGAAACTGGGCAATATACTGCTGTGGATGGGGCCCAAAAGAAAATCTAAATCTGTGCGCGTGTATGCACTAAATACAGTGCTGTGAAAAAGTATTTGCCCCCTTCCTGATTTCTCCTTTTTTTTAAGATTTGTCACACTTAAATGTTTCAGATCATCAAATTAACTTCAATATTAGACAATAATAAACCAAGGAATACAAAAAATTCAGCTTTTAAATTATTACATTTATTGAAGGAAAGAAGCTACCCAGCCTTGCCTGGCCCTATGTGAAAAAGTAATTCCCCCTTAATTTTATTTCCTAAACCCCAATGTCCCCCTAGCGGTAACTCCAGCGCTACGGGGTTTTCAGTGGTGTGCAGTGAGCCTCTGACCCTGAGACACATAATTGCTTTCAAGCTGTTCCTGTAATAAATTATTAAAAAATTACAGTGATTACCAATGGGCTATACTGACCACGACTTAATAGAGATATTGTAAGGATGGAAAAAAAATAAATAAAAAATCCAGTTCTTTCACTGAATTCCATAAGCCGTTATAGCAATTATTTTCACCCTTGCAATGTAATTTATGCAAGTGCAATCTTATTTATTTAAGATTGCTCTTTAATCAAACTGTTTTCAGCGTTCAAAACAATAGGCTATATTTGCGGGGAAGAGCAGTTGCACACTCATTGCCGCGATAAAAATTAAGAGTGCCTTTTTCTAAGATCAGCCCAAGGGTGTCAACTCACCTTCTCCAAATGGCTTCATACTTCATAATTATTGAGTTTGGGGCTGGGAATAGGAAAATCAGTCATTACTTTGGTAATTAACCCCTCCCCTGCTGAGCAAACCACAACCACTTTTCAGTGCCGAATTGAGCGGTAACAAATTTGACTGCTCCAAATTTCAACCTAAATGGAGGTCCCAAGTTTTTATCAATTATTCTTGAAACTTGAGTTGGTGGACTGAAACTTGAAGTTAAAAAAATCCTGGGACCTCCATGTAGGTTGACACTAGCGCCACCTGAAGCCAAAATTTCTTTCGACCACAGTAAAACTACTCTTCCACACTTCCCGAAGCCACTTCTGACACCATGTCATGTCTTGCTATTTTATGCATGCGTGGATTTACTTAAAGTAAGTGCAAGTAAGTTTATGCAGTTTATTAAGGACCCCGAACACGTGCTCGACAACCAGAACATGCCATGCAGAGTGTATGCATCCGCATTCCTGACCCCCAATGTAATCCCTCCCCCATAGGGCTGATGCCATTACTGTATTAACCTTAATACGATTACACCACATCTCCCCTTTTTAGGTAAACAAAAAGCAAAAACGTCACTATGCTTTTTTGTTTACTTCTGGCTTATACATCAGCATTTGCCATTAACTTAAACCATTGCTCAAACTCAAAACATACCTAAGGCAAAGTCACATGGTCACAACCGCATTCTTCTCCAGTTAAACAACACTGTCCGAACAATTCCCCTTTTACAAAAATCCATGTCAGACATTTTCCATATCCCATACACAGGATACACATTAGCACATTTACTTCAAGAACGCTTTCCCCAACATACTTTATTTCAAAACATGTTCATCTTTTTTTTTCGCAAGTCCAATTTAATGGGCTTATTTACTATTCTGCCAAATCGCCTTCGAACAGTATTCTCAGGACTAGGCCCAGGTGTTAGTGACTTTGGGGATGACACCGGAATGTGCGTTTGCATGGGCTCTGAGTGATACTTGTATCGACATTGTCTTCAGGTCTGTCCATAGGGATAAGGTGGAGCCTGTTTCTACGTACAGTTCCCTGAGGCACGTCCACAATGTAGGATCGTGGTGTTGAATGTTCATTCACTACAGTCCCAGCGACTTTGCATCAGTCACCCACACCTGTTGCTCGGGTGAGAGACTGCTGAGATCAGAAACTCGATGACGCTAGTTGTAATTCTCTCTGATCGGTACTCCTTCTCTCTTCCTCCTTCAATTTGACTGCAGTGCTGCACGGCAGCGCTGGGTCCAACAGCGACAGAAGGATAGGCACCATCGTACGAAGCTGCCGTCCCATCAGTAGTTGAGCAGGACTAAAGCCGTTCCGTAGTGGCGTTGATCTGTATGCCAGCAAGGCAAGATATGGATCAGTGGCTTTCTTAAGATGGTTTTTCATGGTTTGAACCGCGTGTTCAGCTTCTCCGTTACTTTTTGGATATCTCGGGCTGCTGGTCACATGATGGAACCTGTAAGTTGCGGCAAAGGCTGCGATTGTGGCCCCTGAGAATTGCGGCCCATTGTCAGACACTAGGGTTTCAGGCACTCCATGGCGCGCAAACATGGATTTAAGATGGACTGTAATATCAGTGCATTTAGTGAGAGTGAGGCTTGCAATTTCAACATACCTTAAGTAATAGTCCACCACCAACAGATATGATTTGCCTTTAAGAGAAAACAAATCTGCCCCCAACTTTTGCCAGGGTTGATCCGGAAGTTCCGAAGGGAGAAGAGGCTCTGTGTGGTTTGTGCGTTCGCTGATGCAGGTCCGGCAGTTGAGAACGATCTCGTTTATTTGCTGGCTCAGGCCTGGCCACCAAACACTCTGCCGCGCCCACTCTCTGCATTTTACCACGCCCTGATGTCCTTGGTGAATTTTCTCAAGAACGTCATTTCTTAAGGCTGTAGGGATGACAAGCCGCTTGCCCTTTAGTAGGAGACCATCCTGTACAGTTAAGAACGCTCACTCTGTCCAGTATTGTTTTAACACTCCCTCGCATGCCCCTTGCTCGGGCCACCCCTCCTGACACATTTGCACGACCTCAGCGCATACACTATCAGTCTTCAAATGCTCACACAGGTTTTCAAGGTAGGATGCGTTAGCGGGAAGATGTGCCATAATACTGTCCACATAAACGTTTGTGCTCTCCATGAGCTCTGTGTCAGTGTCACTTATGTTGTTCTCTGCTGGTGCTCGCAACAGAATGTCCGCTGTCCACAGGCTTTTCCCAGGAACGTGAAATATGTCTTAAGAATACCTCATTAGCCTCATTCTGAAATGCTGGATCCTCGGGGGTAAGGCATCCAGTGTTTGAGCTCCCAGGAGACTTAGCAGAGGTTTGTGGTCTGTCTCCAATTTAAAGTGTTGGCCAATCAGAAAGTCTCTGAACCTTTCACAGGCTCATGTCAGCGCCTAGGCCTCCGCTTCGATCTGGGCGTATCTTTGCTCCATTGGTGAGAGAGATCTTGATGCATAGGCAACCAGCCTCCATTCCTTGTCCCATTGCTGTGGCAAGACCGCCCCCAGACCCGAAACTAGATGCATCCGCCCGACACCTTACTTTTCTTTTTTTTGGGATCATATAAGGCTAGTACGGGTGTGCACGTCAGCTCCTTTTTAAGGCAGCTAAAAGCTTTGGCTTGGTCAGCTCCCCACACATTTTCTTGGATGGAGGAAGATCTGGGAAATTTGTCCAGCAGGATTTGTCACGCAATGCCATTTAGGTTGCTTCTGTGTTATGGGGAAGTAAGGAAGCGCTGGCAAGGGGGAGCATCACAAGTTCTTTGGACAAAACAGTTCTCATCCTAGCGCTGGTAGAGTTGTGGGATCTGTTGAGCTGTAAACATGACCAGCAAACTTCTCCAAGCCCTTTGAGCAGTGGTGTCAGTTCACCATGGGCCAGCTGGGTCAGGACTGGACCTTCACCAAGCTCTTGGAAGCAGGTAATTGCTGAGTCATCATCATCAAGCTTTATGTGGGCACTGAACCAGGTTTTGATGGTAACACCTTCAAATTTCCCAGCCCAGTCAGCACCAGTAAAGCTATGGAGTCCGACAAGGCCTTAACACTTGTGATGTCCAATCACATGTCTTCACTCCACCACATCAATATCCCTGTATTTTACTCGCTTGTCAGTTAGAGACTTAAAATAAGTGTGAGCTCCAAAGTGACCACAAGAGACCGGGGCTGCGTCCGAATAGTTAAAAAATTACGGCCTATCGTCTAATTCCCAACCACTTTTCTTAAACTTCTGTGTAAAACGTCATGAGGGAAAGGGAAGGTGTAAAGGGGACTCTTTTACAGCTTAGGAAGAGAACCACGCTAATAAGTGAATCCAAATGCACTTACACTAGGCCTCCTGCCCGTCATGTTTGTTTTCGTGATTGGCCGGATACACGGTCATCGCGGAATTGCGGGATAGCATTTCCTCCTTTCTTTTCAAAAAGGATGGTTTGGTGTACCCTATGCTAAAGGTGATAAATTAGGAAGCATTGTTGCACCTTTCCTTCACATTTAAAGAATCCGAACACACTTATCATGGCTGCCACGTAAATACTTCCGGATCGTTTTCTAGGAGTTAGGAACTTTCCTAAGCAAAAAAGACTGTTCGGACGCAGCCCAGATCAAGGAGAAGCATCAGGACATCAGTGTCAGGTGACCAAACACATACTTCCCGGTTACCAATTTCCACCAGACTTGCAAAGACTTGATGAGGAATGGGCGTATCTGTCTCTTCATGTGAATGCTCTTCCTCAAAAACATGGCCCCTGATCTCAGTATTGTATACCACAACCAGATTGATGGTGTCTCTGTTGGAGAATTGTTGGAGCAGACCCTGTGGAAACATAGTGGTATGACTGCTTTTGGTCCTTGTGGCCGACAGAAGCTCCTTGAGAAACATGGTGAGTTTCATTTCTGGATGGGTCTCAAATTCTGTCGAGATTACAGCTCTCTCGTGACATGTCTTGTTTTTCAGAGACTAATTGAGATGGCAGTCAAAAACAATTTGACCCACACCGTGGCAAGTCATCATGAACTCGATGCGGTTGACGAATGCCTCTTGAAGGTCAGTGACCTTGCATATTGTCTGTTTTTTTCATACTCTGAAGCACTGCCAGGGTTAGGGTTAGGGTTAGGGAACTTTAGGGAGTTGTCAGGAAGAATGGCAGATTGAAGTGGTTGGGCCCTCATTGACGTAGGTATCGTGTTTTGTCCACAGTGTTTTCACTTTGGGCTGTCGCTGTCACAGGGCATCAATTATAGTTGCGTTATTCTGATTATAACATCCATTTACATTGCGTCTGAACAAAAGAATGCAATCCTCTGCGAGAGCACAAGCACCTGTTCAACCAGTGCTTGGAGAATGAGCATTTAATGTCTGTGTAAAACAGCGGGATGCTTCTGCAGCACTTTAAATTAGTGTAATTCCACAATAAAATTTAAATATAACGCTAAACAAAGATGAAATGAAGAAGATGGAAACTGATTTTCACCAGTAGTTGCGTGTTGCCCCTCTGTTTGATTTCCCGTTGGGAGGAACAGTTTTCAATTACATGAGAATCTGCAGTACACTTGATACAACTCCTTTGTTGTGAAGGTTAATGCACTGCTGGTTAGAGTTGTCTCAGCCACCACGGGCATTCGGTCAAGGATGGACTAATGCTTTAGTTTACCACTTTATTTGCTCCACTGTATTTTGAGTTACATCTTGACATAATCATGAGTATGGTCTAAAACGAGAAATAAACACAAATTAACATCAATACCAATTAGCATAAACATCCTGTAATATCTCTTGTACAGTAGTAAACAGCACCATAAACAATCAAATATCTATTAATTATATGGAAATGTAATACTTAAACTGCACTCTAATAGTGCTAATGGTATGCCATTATAATAGCAACATCATGGTCAAACGGGCCCAATAAACAATCCAAAACATTCTGAAACTTCATAATACCGTTAATCTTCTGCAGTCAATATTCAGTCTCAGTGCAACTAGACATATTCTTTTGCACAGATAATTATCAGTGACAATGTGCTATTGTACACGTGTTTCTCAACTTGTGCCAAACTTTCAAAAATAGCAATATAAGAGACTATATCCAAATTATTAACAAGTGTATGTGTTAAAATTTATGGAACATTCAAGAATATGGACATAAATTGCTTACTTGGTACAATTCACGCACACTCTGCTTGATGTGTAACTCGAAGGAGCATGTAAACTATGTCTGTTAATCCCCAAACTCAGAGCAAATTAACAATCCCCCTAACTTCAGATATATGGATTGGCTGACCGGAAGTTCAATGAGCCAATCAGAGGGCAGATTACAGAGAGGTCAAGGGTAACAACTTCTCTTAAAATGGGACACACCTAATTTCACCAGGGCATTTTCAACAATCTTTAAATGAGGAATCGACATAAACAGCCTTAGTAAGGTCTTGGGGCTCCTCAAGGTGCCAGATGAGCTTCAACTTGCCTCGGCAAAGAGTTCAACAGTGTAAAATTTTATTGGAGGAATGGAATACCTTTCTTCAAAGAGATATTCCCTCATTTAGAGTTTTGATGATGGTGAGGAAGTGCGCTGTCCAGCATGCTGTTCCAAAATCTCCCATATGAATTCAGGTCTCATGAGATCTGATGACTGTGAAGATGGTGGCATATGTGTAAGATTATTGTACGTGGGCGGCTACTATGGATTAATGCTTGTCGCCTCCGTTGCCACAGCCGCATCCGTGCCTGTAGACACTCCATTGTGGACGCTGTACAGGCTGTAATTTTTGAGTGATTACTTTCATATTAGTTATGGGCATGTGTTATACTTCACTTATGACACCTGTTGATTTTGGTTGCCATGGTGACAGTATTGGCCGAATAATGCGCTACAAAGGGGAAAAGTGAGCTTACGGGGGCTACACCCATGCGGTTGTGGCCGACCGGACTGTCTAGTTTTCATAACCCTACATTCATTCAGTGCGACAAAGTGCCCTGTAAGGCTTAGGTCTTTGCCATCCTGGAAAGGACCATTCCCATCATGATAAAAATGCTTCATAATCCAAACCCCTATTCCAACGAAGTTGGGACATTGTTTAAAACCTGAATAAAAACAGAATACTATGATTTGCAAATCCTTTTCAATCTATATTCAATTGAGTACACTACAAAGAGAAGATATTTAATGTTCAAACTGATAAACTTTATTGTTTTTTGGAAATATTCACTCATTTTGAATTTGATGCCTGCAACACATTCCAAAAAAGCAGGGACAGGGGCATGTTTACCACTGTGTTACATCGTCTTTCCTTTTAACCCTTTCATTACCATTGTCGCAGTTTCGCGACAGCGCCGATCCCGCATCACTTACCATTGTCGCTATTTTACGCCTAGAGAAAGTCCCTCACAAAAACTGTCAAAGCTCCGCAACAAAACACCCCTTTGGACGAGTCTGGTATCGCACAACACGTTAGTGATGTCATCAGGCTTCCCGTAGTTCCCAATCCTCCGGTTACGCACAGTATTATTTTATTTTATACAGGTTGTTGCAGGCAGTGCGTGCTAGAGCGCGTGTATCTCCGTTTGTACACAAATGCACGTGTATCTCCATTTGTACATAAATCCCATAGAGAAGAAATCGTCTTGTCTTGACAAACCGAAATACGGTTTTTATCCTCATTTTCTGTTTTTACTTTTGGTAAAACTAAGCAAAGATATGTGTCAATGGAAAGGTAAATGTATTTTGAACATGTTTTCTGCACATAAAATTGTCCATTTCTGGCGTTTTTAGTTCGAAAAAGGGGGTGGAAATCCACATGCAATATCAAGCTGCGATAGCACAAAAATTTACGGTAAGCAAGGGTTGTCTTATTCCCAGTAAGCGGTAGTGAAAGGGTTAACAACACTCAATAAGCGTTTGGGAACTGAGGACACTAATTGTAGAAGCTTGGTAGGTGGAATTCTTTCCCATTCTTGCTTAATGTACAACTTCAGTTGCTCAACAGTCCGGGGTCTCCGCTGTCATATTTTGCGCTCCTTAATGCGCCACACATTTTCGGTGGGAGACCAGTCAGGACAACAGGCAAGCCAGTCTACTACCTGCACTCTTTTACTACGAAGCCATGTTGTTGTAACACGTGCAGAATGTGGCTTGGCATTGTCTTGCTGAAATAAGCAGGGACGTCCATGAAAAAGACGTCACTTGGATGGCAGCATATGTTGCTCCAAAACCTGTATATACCTTTCAGCATTAATGGTGCCTTCACAGATGTGGAAGTTACCCATGCAATGGGCACTAACACATCCCTATACCATCACAGATGCTGGCTTTTGAACTTAGCGCTGATAACAATCTGGATGGTCCTTATCCACTTAGGCAGGAGGACACGACGTCCACGATTTCCAAAAACAATTTCAAATATGGACTTGTCAGGCCACAGCACACTGTTCCACTTTGCGTCAGTCCATCTCAGATGAGCTCAGACCCAGAGAAGCCAATGGTGTTTCTGGGTGTTGTTGATATATGGCTTTCACTTTGCATGGTAGAGTTTTATTTGCAGTTGTAGATGTAGCGACAAACTGTGTTAACTGACAATGGTTTTCCGAAGTGTTCCTGAGCCCACATTGTACTAACCTTTACAGAATGATGTCGGTTTTTAATGCAGTGCCACCAGCGGGACAGACGGTCACAGGCATTCAATTTTGAATTTCGGCCTTGCGCTTATATGTAGAGATTTATATGGATTCTCTGAAACTTTTGATGATCTTATGAACTGTAGATGATGACATCCCTTGCAATTGCGCTTTAAGAAACATTGTTCTTAAACTGTTGGACTGTTTGCTCAAGCACTTGTTCACAAAGTGGTGATCCTTGCCCCATTCTTGCTTGTGAACGACTGAGCCTTTCGGGGATGCTCCTTTTGTACCTAATCATGACACTCATCTGTTTCCAATGAACCTGTTCACCTGTGGAATGTTCCAAACAGGTTTTTTTTTAGCATTCCTCAACTTTCCCAGTCTTTTGTTGCCCCTTTTCCAGCTTTTTTGGAACATGTTGCAGGCATCAAATTCAAAATGAGTGAATATTTCCAAAAAAAGTAAAAAAAAAAAAAAAAATTTAAAGTTTATCAGCTTGACATTAAATATCTTGTCATTGTAGTGTACTCAATTGAATATAGGTCTAAAAAGATTTGCAAATTGTTGTATTCTGTTTTTATTCACGTTTTACGCAACATCCCAAACTTCACTGGAATTGGGGTTTGTAGGATATACAGGTTATCTCCTAGAATAACTCTGCATTGATTTTCAGTGACCCTTCTGCCTTTAATGGCACGTTTGGACCCAATCCATGCCAGGAAAATGAAAAGAAGCAGGTAAATTTATGTTTTTGCTTTGATCATTATTCAATCTGTATTGCATGAATTAAAGGTTAAATGTACAGGTTTCCAACGTTTTAAAGATAATGCATCCAGGTGAAAGCATACACGTCTATCAAGCTGCCAAAAAAGTTATTTCACTGACCGTTATTTGGATCAAAGAAAACGTGTAATAAATAACCAATTTGCACGCTTTTTCGATCTCTGCCTGATTTTGGGTTTTGCTGCATTTGACCATCAGTTTATGTTGATCGCGCCAAATGTTTGCCAAGTCAGCACTGAAAAACATGTTCCCGATGCCATGAGAATGCAATTGCCCAGTCGTCTCTATCTCGTGGATCCGTTGTTTACAGAAACCGACATTAGGCATATTACTCATATTACTCCAAACTTATTCTATTGCACTGGCGGCCTGTCAAATATGGTGCAGATTTTAAGATTTGCCTGTTTACTTTTACAGCCTCGCATGACCTTGCGCCTGTTTATCTGAGTAATTTAATTCAATTGTCAGGTCATCCAACAAACCAGTGGCATAGCAAGAACTGAAAATTTGGTGGGGCACGGAACAGTCCTTCAAAAGCAATTTTTAGTTCTGACTTGTTTTCAATAATTTTCATAATTGTATCTCCCCGACGACGATAGTCGGGAGATTATATGGTTTAGTTCTGGGGCCGTTGCCGCTGCCGCCACCGCAGAGATTTTCTGTTCCGGGCTCTGGAAGCCACAATTATTACAGGAATTTCTCCAAATTTCACACAGGTGAAGATATTGATTAGACAATGCTCAAGACCGATTTTCGCGAATTTCAGACGTCCAATATGGCTGCCGGTGGCCATTTTGTCCAAAATTTGGGGATTGGGGAGATACACGACTCGGTCCCTGTGGCGACCGAGTTATCTAGTTAACTATCGATTCACTCCAAGAACACTCCACACAATCAGGTGTTGCTAGCTCTCCCCATTTAGGTAAGACAACAATCATTCATTTGGACACAATCCGCATTATTCAATATTGCATTCCTGCCAACTCTCACGCATATGATGTGAATCTCATGCTTTTTAGTGGCATATCACGTTCTCATGCCGCTATCAGCAATCTTACAATTGAAAAGAAAAGTGAAGATTGAATATTTAATTCGCCAACCAAAATGATATTTTATTGCTGAGTCCCACTTTTTAATCAACCCACACTGTACCGAGAGTAAAAGGCAGTATTTCATTGCAACGCGGATCAGTCATTATTCAATCAATAAGTATTTAAGAGATTGTCACGCAGAATTGAAGACCCGTCTCTGAGCGGTTGTAACTCATGAGATGATCACATTGAAATCCTCAAAAACTGAGCGAATAATAATTAGTCATAAACAGTTTAAAAACACTGCTATGAATCAATTTATTCAAGAAAACAATGCCTTCGACCAATGTTTCACCATGCCATAACATAACATAGGTACGCTCTCAATTACAGACATAATTTAGTGCATTCATTTCTTTACTATGTAATTAATATGGAAAAGTAATCATTCCTACTAATGTCTCACTTACTGCTGCTGTAATTAGTGACACTCTTAAAATACAACCATCCATGAGCTTTTGTGTGGCTGAAAATGGAAGACAAAAGCAGTTGTTTCAGTAAAGTGACAGTTGATACATGCATGTAAGTGCAACAAAATAAATGTGGCTAATCAGTACTTTTCTCACTCTCATTTTTTTTAATCTCCTGTTCTAAAGACCAAAGTGTATCACAAACATAACACATTTCACTCTACTATTGTGATACTTCAGGAGGGCACAGAAGCAGATAGAAACTGGCATTCTGATTAACATTCCACGTGATGAAACAACCCCATATTGTATATTCTTTTCATTTCAGAGAAGCAGAGAGGGATAGATGAGCATTTTTTCTTGCCTCTAAGTAAAGAGGAAGTTGCCCTTAGCCAAGGATGGCCAAGAGTGTGAGGAAAGGAATGTCAATAACCTACCAAATTTATTTCTCATGTTGCAGTTATTTCTCATGTTTAAACTATTATTTGATCAACTGCAAAGCAATGAGGCAGTGAAATAGAAATCTGATCTGACGACAAGAAAAGTTCTTTTTATTTACAGACATTTTTCGAATATCAGTTCTTAACTGCAGATGTATGTGCTCTATTTCTGATAGAGATAAATTTCCTGCCCTCAAACAATATCATGATTCATATAGCACCATTAGCTCGTATGCTCTATCATAGAATGGAGCAAATGACATTGTAATTGGACATGCATTTTTTACTCATTGTATGCAATGAGATGAAATCATCTTCACTGCCAATTTGGACATTCCTCTCCGAATCTGATACATGACAACAGCCTAAATGAAGCAATTTTATGTGCATATCAATATTCACTGCATGCCTGTGGCATAATGTGCAATGATTTTCTTTGATGTGAAATGGCTGCATGTTAGTACGGAATGTTGATGTCTCACTTTTGACTTACTGAAGAGGAGATGATTCCAATTGATAATTCAGTGCTGAGACAGGTGGAAAATTATGCAGCACATTCTATAATTTATATTCTATCCCATTTCCAAAAAAGTTGGGACAAGATGGAAAATGCAATTTAAAAAAAGAAAGCAGTGATATATAAATCATCTTTGACTGGTATTTATTTGAAAACAATGCAAAACAAAACGTCATGTTTTACGCGATCAAGTTTATCTTTTTTTGGAAAGACACGCTCATTCTGAATTTGATTCCAGAAAATTTGGCATAGGGGCAATACGTATAAGACTTGGAAAGTATTGAACTGCTAAAAAAAAAAACGAAGAAAAAAAAACTTGTGTATGGGAGCTGAGCTGGTGATTCTGTCATGCTTGGATATAAAATCAGCATCCAGAGAGGGCCCAGTTATTTACAGGCATGGTTCAGATTTGTGAATAACTGTGATTTAATAATCCAGAAGTTGAAAACAAATTGAAAACAACATGACAATCTCTGTATAAGGAATAAGCATTCAAGAATCAGAACTGAGTGCCCCTGAAATTTCATTTGTCAGATGCACTGTATCGAAAACCAACTTTATTTTGTGATAGATGTTATCACATGGGCTGGGAAAACCTTTGTCAATAAGAACCATTCATCACAGCATCCAGTAATGCAAGTGAAGGATATATAGGGTGTCCCAAAAAATGTACACCAAAGTATGTTAATAGTACAGACAAGGCAATCAAGATTTTCAATACGTTTTTTGCATGGTCATGTAGCCGAAGCATGTAAGTTTTCTCCCCAATGCACAGTTTTCAATTCAGTCTTTCCTTTTTGATGTTTTTACCCTCTACTCTTTAAACCACATGATCAATGTGAGCTGTTGGGGTGTCAGTTCGCTCTGAGACTGAATTTTGAATGGAAAAAGATGCAAGTCAGCCCTCAGGATATGTTTGCACAGATCTTGAGTGTTATGGAAAAACCTAGTAAGTCACAAAAAGCAGATTCTGAGAAAAAGACACAAAACTGTATCCCTCTGGGGTTAAGCCCTTGTCCGACAATGAAACTGACTTGGCAGTTATTTGTTCATTACATAATGAACTTTCATAATTACATAATTTCTCAAAATGATGGACAAAAACTTAACGATTACGCAGTTGCAGTGCCATTTGACAGTTAAGTGTTAACTGCACCGTCTGCTTCCCTCTTGAAGCCATTTTTCAGTCATTATGAGTGTGTGAATTATGAATTCTAACCAATCTCCTGCGCATCCAATGCTCTGCATGGGGACTAACTTGACAGATCATGTAATAGGCATGCTGCTTCGTAATTGGCTAATTCAACTTGCTAGGTTTTGTCAGAACAAAAAATAGAAAACTTTATGTGGAAGAACTAAGGATGATCAACTTGCTAGGTTTTTACTTCACAACTGATTAAATACCGATGAGTTGCTAGGTTTTGCCGTTGCAAAACATGGGATATCAATGATTATTTTTCACGTATCTTATATCGTATATGATGAGGTACAAAAATGGTCCTAACTCAATTTCAATCAAAATGAGACTTACTAGGTTTTTCCAGAACACTAAAGAGATGAACAACTAACGTTAATTTCTGCAGAGAGACTACGAATGGATTTTCTCGGACTCCACAACTAACTCTTCCAGCATCCACATGCTCCACAGAATGAGCACTTCTCCTTCTACCACTGTGTCCTTTGTTCAAATTGCACACAGTTCCCACAGTGGAAAACTTAGCAACAATTCTGCTAATTGTTCTTTGATTCGGTGCATCTTCTTCTTTAGGTGGTCTGCCCTTGGGCAAGTCCTGCGCATGCTAGTCGTTTCCATTCATTTCTGTCCAGCGCGGTTTCTTTCATTGCGTGGTACATTTGTCCCTGCCTGATGTCATCCAGCATCATTATTCTCTTTCTCCCTCTTGATCTCTTCCCGTCTGCCCTTCCTTCTATCACCATGCATCAGTTGTGTTGAAAAATCCTCGATTCCTGCACTGGACCTACACGACTGATTGCGTTTGGTGCCAAAACTCAACAATTTTTGTTCTCTGAATTAGAGTCAATTGTGGCATTTTTTTTCCTAAACTCCAATGCCTTGCAAAAAAAACTTTAGGATTCCTGGAATAAGAAAAACACCATTAGTTCCCTGTATAATAATTTCCTGGTATTCATATTTCAGAGTATTTTTGTGTACATTTTTTGGGACACCCTATATTATGCGTAAAGGAGGCCATGCTGCATGTGAAAAAAGATCAGAAACACTGCCATCTTCTGTGACATACAGTGGAAATGTGCTGTTCTCAGACCAGTCAAACTTTAACATTGTTTATGGTAATAGTGGCTGTTGTAATCTCCAGGTCAAAGAGGAAAAGGACCATCCCAGTGTCACTTCCCGAGTCTTGTAATTGTTTTCCCCATGCAATCCAGCCATCCTTGTCAGTTTCTCCCTCAGTTTAACTCATTAGTTCTCAATATTTAACTGAAGAGCCCTGTGCTAAAAGTACTTAGGTCAAATTTTCACACACCATCCGGTAAGGATGGGGAAACATCTTTTATAGTCACCTAAGTCCACTGCCTCAATTTTCGCAAAATGGACATTCTGTGACTTCAGAGCTTTTAGCACTGGGCAGAGCCGTTGAAAAACAGAGTTACGACACTTCCATAGACTCCAATAGGAATCGAGGAATGCGGAAGTAATGTATGTCACGGGGAGAGCAATAGTTCCACAATGAATAGTTCCCGCACTGACCTCCTTTCATTTTCATTGGAACACGCTTGCAGGTAAGTTTATCAAATGACTGCATTTTTGGGAAATTTGACGCATTAGCTGACCCTTAATGAATTTTGTTGATAGCGTCATTTTCTGTACCCAGCTTTAGTTTATGTTGATTGTCAGATAACAACCTGTTAAATTCTAATTGAAGCTAAAGTAGATGACGTGAGCAGCTCTTAACAATCTAGCATAACCAGATGTAATTTGTCCTTCAGTTTGCTACCTTAAATTAATTGCAGTTATTGGTGTTCGTTTGTGTACAAAGTTTATATTCGCTAATAGTTTCAACCGCATTAGCGTACCTGATTTCAATAAATGGCAGCTAGTTAGAATATAGCTAAGTTTTTCTTTGGCTTAGTCATTCATTGCACACGTTGTTTATGAGACAGTGCACCAGTGACAGGAGATGAGATCAGTAGCATGCATGTCAACGATCAACGTGAAAAAGTAAAACGGGGGTTTAAATATTGATAGCTAATTACTAATTACTTACCGTTGAAGAGCTGACGTGAACCACTGGAGGCTGACATCGATAACCTGGAAAGCCGGGTATGTACTAAGTATCCAAATATGCATTTGCCAGTTATAAGGTGTGAAACCAATTGTCAGAAACATCTCACTAGCTCTCTATTCTCCAAAATAATCAGAGTTGAATCAACGCCTCAAAACAATGATTGAACATTGTAAACTGCATGAAAGTAGAGATTATTGCAGGACTATTCGAATGAACAAGTTTTAGCTCGGCGTACCTCATATTCTGGCAAACATATCTGTGCTTATAGGCTTAATGGAAACATGCTAAAAGTGTACATTTGAAAAGAAGTGGAGTGCAAATGCCATGTCTTCACAACTATGGCTCAGGCAAGCTCTTCTCATTTCAGCAAATATGTAGACAGTGTACATTTCATTTTTTGATAATGCATACTTTTTAAAAGTTTTTAATGCTTGACTTTTATTTGTAATGGAATATTTTGAGTGTGGTATTAGTACTTTCCCTTTGCTAAAGCA
Organism: Gymnothorax javanicus; assembly: GCA_029692085.1. Lineage (NCBI taxonomy): Eukaryota > Metazoa > Chordata > Actinopteri > Anguilliformes > Muraenidae > Gymnothorax > Gymnothorax javanicus. The sequence goes on from CM056195.1 coordinate 86,178,701, forward strand.
TCTGAATACATCTTCCACCATTGTATGCTTTAAATGCCCTGTCCAAAGAATTTAAACCATAGCATCACTTGAGCCGTGGAGTTTGCCAATTTCATAAATAAGCATTTGACTCAAGATTCTTGCATGTATATCTAGACGTGTTTTGAACGATGATCATCCAGTGAAGTTTGAGTGCTCAAGGCCAAGTGTCCAGATCACCTTTTCTTTGCATTGTTGCGGTGGAAGAATAAAATGTCTATTTAAAACACTTGTATGTCTTTCCTGGCCTGCTTTCTGACATATTTTTCTCCCTGTAGGACATCAAATGAGTTCCTTTGAAGACTGCTCATTCAAGTAAAAATTTATCTTCCGTCTCTCTGAGTATAATGTATAATAAAATGGTTTGTTTAATGCAAAGGGTTGCCTTGTTTATTTTGTACTATTGACAAAACTCTTTTATTGGCATAAATTGAGCAGTTGCTTGCATTCATTGATATCCACTTGCTGTACATGTTTACATGAATGTCTTGGCATAATATTTAGATGTTATGACCATAGAGACACGAAAAACATAAGTTCATCCAATTTAAACATCATCTGCATTATGGGAGCAATCCTTTCCCTCCAAAATGAAACGAAGAAAAAGTGATTCATTCTGTAAAACAACACTCCCCAGAAAAAAAAATCCTACTATAATTGAAACCAGCATCATGATCAATGAACATTATGCGTGTATACTAAGCCAACCGAAAATTTCTACGAATAGCCTATAGTCGCCGTTGCCTACATATTCTATGTCATTAGAGAAATCTTGTTAGGAAGAGGTCAGGGGAACACCAGATGCAGGATCCAAAGTGTTTATTAAAACACTAGGAGAAAATGGGCACACAGGCCAGAAATAAAACACCGTGCACATGCACTGAACAAATGGGAAAACTAAAGTACACTGCCCCAACTTATTCCTTAAACAACAGCTTTAGAAGCTGTGTCTCATGGCCATAGAAAAGATGTTGCTGTGTTTCAAAAAAGTGTTTCAATAGAGGTGAATTATCTGCCTGTATCATGGAAAGAAAATAACTTAAGAGACTGCTCAAATCACTGGAATAGGGTTAAGAACTGTCCATCACATTATTAAAACCTGGAAGGATAGTGATGAACTGTCAAATTCATGGAAAAAACAGGCCAGAAAAAAAAAAATGAATTAATCATAATCAGAGGTTACTAAAATATTTGGTGATGTCTCATTGTAACAAATTGGCGGTAGAACTTACGGCTTTAATTGTTTAATTGTTTTTTAATTGTTTAATTGTGAAAGTAAGAGGCTTTCTATGCCAAAACGTGACAAAAACTGACAGTATTGGGACTAAACAGCTGCATGGCCTCAAAAAAAGCCAATTATTAGTGGGGCTAATTGAGAAAAAATGACTGCTATTTGTTATGGAACAAAAAGATTGGACTCTGAGGTGACATGTGGCAGGCTGAAGGAAGGTCTGGGCAGGGGATTGCACCCCAGACTCCAGGGTAAGACTCACATGTGCTGACCACATCGCCAAAGAGCCAGGCTCTTTGGCAAGGTAGCCAGGGCGTGTACTTATTAGGAGGCATTTCTAGTGACAGGACCCATCAAATGTCACACCTCTCCCCCTCTTTCAGGAGCGTATCCTCACGCTGCATGCATGCTGCCATCCATTAGAATTCCTGCCGATTACACCAGAATGTGGCAGGCCGGAGGAGGGCTCGGGCGGGGGTTTGAACCCCAAACTCCAGGGTAAGAGTCACACGCGCTGACCACATCGCCAAAGAGCCAGGGTCGTTGGCAAGGTAGCCAGGGCACGTACTTATTAGGAGGCATTTCTAGTCACAGGATGCATCAACTGTCACAAACGGAAAGAGGTCATGGGGTCTGATGAATTCATATTTACCCTATTGCAAAGGGATGTTGCGCAGCCTCAGAAACCAAGCTCTTCTTGATAATTTGTTCTGTGTTTGTACGTTTGCAACTGACACTACTGGCAATTGTGCAGACTGTACCTTGTTTTATAGTCTATCGTGAGTACACATGTTCAGCAGTAGCTCCGAAAAGTGGTTGTCCACTATGGCCGACGGCAAATTGCATTGTGCTACGAAAAGAAGGATCCCACTGTTGTATGTTGCGGTGTCTTCATGTGCTCTTTGACTGTTGTGAAAATGAATAGCTTCAAATAATTCATATTTTGAACTAAGTTAATAAAAATAAAATAAAAAATCAGTTTAACTTTATTTGTACGTCCGTAGGCTGTGATAAAAAAAATTGAAGCGGCAAGGAGGCCCAGTGGAATGATCCTTGCTTAATGATCAACAAGCTGCGGGTTCAAGCCCCACTGAGACTGGGCTTCTAGTTGAGGTAATCTAATGCAGAAATATTCATATCCTTTATAAAGGTAAATTGATAAATGGATGTCCCTAGTGTGATGACAACGAAGACAGGGTTATTAACTTTTAACCGCCTTGAAAAAATTAGTGAAAGTTACAGGTGTAATGTCATTTTTTGAGAATAAGTTTGTTAATGGACATTTAGTGTTCAGGAACAGTTCATGAATAATTCATGAACTTAAATCACGAGCTGTTTGTGAACTGTTCATGAACTGTCCTTCACATTTTCTTCATTAAGTTCGCGAACAATTCATGAATGTTTCCCATGCATAAAGTTCATAAATGGCCATTTAGTGTTCAGGAACAGGTCAGGAATAATTCATGAAACTTAAATCATGAACTGTGCGTGAACTGTTCATGAATAGTTTTTCATATTTTCAACAGGGTTGGCACGTCAGGGTTAAAAGAGAAGCCCATGGGCACCACGGTGGCTCATCGGTCTAAGTGCGCGTACCATAAAGGCTGTGTCCTTCCCGCAGCGACGTGGGTTCGAATCCGGCTCGGGTCATTTGCTGCATGTCTTCCCCAACTTTCCCGTCTCTCTACACTATATAACTATTGAATAAAGGAAAAATTCCCAAAAAAATAATCTTTAAAAAAAAAAAAAGAGAAACCCATGATGCAATGCACTTGTCATGCACAGTGTCCATCGTACAAACCTCTGGAGGCAGTGTTATGACCTGGGGTTGCTTCAGTTGGTCAGGTCTGGACTCAGTACAGTTATGTAGCAATAACATGAAGTCAGGGGACCAGCTGAATGTACTGAATGACCAGATTATCCCACCATTGGTTTTTTTACTCCCTGATGGCACAGGCATATTCCAGGATGACAATGTCCAAATGATTTGGGGTTGAATTGAGAAGGAGTGGTTCAATGAACAAGAGGAATCATTTTCACACATGAACTGGCCATCATAGAGTCCTGACCTTAACCAGTTGGGAGTCTTTGGGTTGTGTTGGAGAAGACTTTATTTGACTCTCCTATCTCCAATACATAATCTCGGCCAAAAAATAATGAAACTCTGGACGGAAATAAATAATGTAACATTCCATTAGATTGTCAAAACAATTCCACTACAGATGAGTGCCATGATCAAAGCTAAAGGCGGTCAAAATATTAGAGTGCGGGACTTTTTTTTTTGGCCTGGCAGTGTACCATTGATCTTGAGGTACATCTATGTATTTTTGAACAAAATCTTACATCTTCTTGATTACATCTTTTCAGGTACGCCCCTGCTAATGACAACAAGATAACAGCAAGCTATATTCTGCATAAGACAAGGTTTATCACAAAATGCAAAATATCCTTTTGAAGCATTTTTAGAAAAATGCAAATTCTTGGCATGGGAAAAAAAGCATCAAAGAGCTTTCTCATTTAATGAATTCAAGGCCACACCAATAATAGTAGTTAATGATATTTATTGAATTTAATAAGCATGGGAATTTGTACTGATGATGGATGGAATAGAGTCAAGTAGGTGGAGACCAGTGCAGAATAACGGGAAGCCCCAAGTGACAAGACTAAGGGTGGGGGTCGCATCTCTTCTTTGAGTCATAAAGGTTCTTTCAAATCCCCTAAGATTCCTACAGAGTGATAGGGAGAGAGATGAATAAAAGGGAATGGGAGGGAGGGACGTAGAACAAGACAGATGAGGATTGCGGAATGACGGTGGTATAAATAGGCTGGTTGGTTGGGATGTGGATGAATGGAGTGAATTTTTAGGCGTGGTCTGGTTCACTAACTTGCATTTAGAACTCAATTTAATGAATTCCAAACCACATCTAAAATAGTAGTTAACAATATTTATTGAATTGAATAAGCATGGGAATTTGTACTGATGGAGGATGGAATAGATTCAAGTAGGTGGAGACCAGCGCGGGATAACCGGAAGCCTGAGGCGACCAGGGTTGCGTCTATTCTTGGAGTCATAATGTCAAGAAGTGGTCAGGGGGACATTAGATGCTAAAAGAGTTTATTGCAAAACACAAAACACTAAAGGAGAAAGGTAGGCAAGCAGGCCAGAAATAAAACACCATGCCAATGCACTGAACAATAAGGGAAAACTAAGGTACACTGCCCAAGGCAGGGGGAAACAATATTACACACTCAATGAGTGGCTAAACTAGAAAACAAAAACTTAAACCTAACTAACTGACGGAAACACTGGGAGACTTAGACAAAAGGGATACAAGACGTGGGCGCAGCAAAAACACAAGGCTCGGGAATCGCACAAAGGAAATACTCGGGAAGGCACAGAAGCTGAGATTTCACAATGTAGCTCATACCCGACAAAGTTCCGTCTGAAGATCACTTCCCTCCTGCCTACAGAAATACACACGGGAGGAGGTGGGGACTCAGAAGGCAATCTCAGAAAGAAACAGAAACACATGGGATTAATAAACAAATTCACGTGAACCGGGTTAACAATAATGACTCGAGACAAGACGCTGAGACAATCAATCAAACTAGACGGTTTAGATCGAGGTAATCTAAACGTGACAAGTATAAAAACACCATGAGAGAAGCAAAGGAAAGCATAGCTTTAAACGTAGTTAATCAGGGAAAGCTTAGGAAGAAATTACAAAAGCTAGAAACGCTCACACACGCTAATGAGTTAATTAAGGTTAATACTACGTGACAAAATATATACAGTCACCCTAAAATAAGTGCTGGTTAGTACGGGTTAGTAATGATCCTCTTAGAGAACGCATTCACTCAGAGTTTAGCGAGACACAGAACTAAGCACAGGTGGAAGTAATGAATGAAATACCACAGCCGATTCCGAATGAGGAAACGTGATTGGACAACGAGACGCAGGCATGCTGAAGGCTGTCAAACGACATCACAGGAGTTTGGGCAAGAGTGAATCAATCTTCAGACGGCAGAATGAAAGCTGAAAAATAAACCAAGAGCGAGGCACGGGAGAAAAAGCACAAGAACAAATATAAAAGAAATAAGCACAAAGACAAAACAGCACACACGAGGCAGAACCATAACACATAAAGGCTCTCTCATGTCCCTAATTTTTTTTTTTCTTGGCCCACCACCACCCCTTCTCTTTGGAGGACAACTATCTTAATTACCTCCACCAAGGAGGTTATGTTTTAGTTGGTATTAATTTGTTTGTCTGTCTCTTTGTTTGTTAGCAGGCACATACGAATGCTGCGGCTCTGAGCTCTCTGCTTAGGTGCATAATTCTAGTGTTATTTGTGTTAGTAAAATGTACTGTGTGTAATACCAGATACATCTGTAGCTGTGCGGAGCTTTTAAATCTCGGACTACAGTGCCGAGGTGCAGTTACGAGTGAAAAATTACAGCATGTCATCTCCATAAATTCACATATCAAAGTTTGGTCTTGATCCAAGTAGAATTCCAGATCTGATGATCCAGCATGCTGAACAATATAGGGTCAATTAAATATTCGTTGGAATTCGGTAACAAATAAAGCTAGAAACTTGAAACAAGCATCACCTTGTATCTGAAGCTCGCCTGATTCAGTAAGTAGTCAGCGGATTTGATGTATCTTCAGACATTATAGAGCTAAGCGTGAACTATTCAATGGCGTCAATGACCCTATGGCTTGGCGGAGGTTTGTGGTCTCTGAGTGCTTCTAGTGATAAATGTTATGCAAAAACATAATGATGAAACCTCTCTGAGGGCAATAACAAAATAAAGCAAATTGCAGAATAATGTAACAATAGCAAAATCCTGGCCAGAGGAAACCCCACTGACCCCAAGTCAGTTTCTGACTTACTTAATGGAACGCCTCAGCTCGGGTATGACATCATTCCCAGCACCGACTTCCAACTTCCGAACCATATCGAACGCAGCATCAAAGCTCTAATTTCAGGTGCGAGAAGTGAGGAGTGAGGAGGTAACACTGAGGAGCCATGAGCAAGGAAACGCCAGAGCAACCTTCCTGGAAGACTTTGAGCTGAAATCAGTTACGTCATTCTGTAACTGCAGACAGCAGCGGTGTGCCAGCTTAGGCTGATGCAACACCAGCAACGCCGAGAGTTTTTGCTTTCAAAGCTCTGGGGTGCTTTTCATTATGATAATGTGTCTGCTTGATTCCCACTCCTGCTTTTCTTTGTTGCGTCTTAGCTCCACCCAGGAAGGATATGCAAGAGAGATGCGCGGAAGCACAGCAAGGACAGAGGGGCCGAGAGCTGTCAAATGAGAAATCCTGTCTTCCGTTAGGTGATGTCACATGTGGAGATCCGGCATTTAAAGGTCATGGCACAAAAAAAAGGCTTCCACATAGGATACACCTATGTTTCTTCACTTTCAGCTCCTTAAGAGGCCTCCACTCTCCTCGCTGTGTGTCTACTAGATGTGCTTTTAGGGGATAGGAAGCTCCTCCTTGATGGCATAGGCGAAACGATGTCCGGGTCAAGGTGGAGGAGTTGAGTTAGTAAGTTAGCATAATGAAAAGCACCCCTGGTGTCTCTTCATACATTCCTGATGGGAGGGACTAACATGCAAGGAAAATATGTAAAGTAGGGAAACTTGGATGCAATTTAAAAGAACAGAGATGTACCCTTTCATTCAAGGGGAAGGAACATTGACAATTGGAACATCCTGGCGCATTTCTGCAACCCTCAACTTCAACTCGAACCTCAGTGGTTGGACGCAATCAGAAGAATCTTCCCCCAACAATCAAATTGTGTCTCACAGACATACATGCATGCTGATAAATTCAAATTGAGAATAAATAGTTCCAACTTCTGTATAGTTTTATTCCTAATAGTTCCACATAAATTATGCATGTTTCTAAATGCATTAGCAAAGCATATAATGTCAATGCTAAATAATCTGAGTGTAATACTGTCCAAGAAAATAGCGAGGAAATCTCTAGTACCACACGAAACAATTCACCAGAAATGTCAGTGCTATTTACGCACATTGGTTGTGTCCGGGCGCAGTGCATTTGCAGCCAGACAAGACTCAAGTTAGCTTTCTGTATGGCGTCAAGCATCAGTTGGAGTCTGTCACTTGTCCATTGTCTGTCAAGACATGATGCATCAACCTACTTTTCATATGTACGTTTTCATCAGTAATATGTCAAACAGCTGTATATATTTGAAAGGTTTACATTTGAGCTTCCTTTTCTTCGTTTGATGCAATGCATGCCACAACAATACTGCTGATTGCATATTATTTGTAGAAAAAAAAATTTCAACATCACTTCAAAAACATATGTCCACAGTAGTCCGAAATCCCCGGGCGAAAATGATTTCAGCGGGGAATTCTTGATCGCTATTGTCCAACTGGGATAAATATCATCTGGTGCAACGATTCCATTTTTGATGTGCATCAGGTACGCGTATGACGGTCACAGTTGTCGGATATGGGCAGGGGGTAATAAGTTTGGCAGGGATGCGGTCTAGACACATGAAGGCTGTCGGTGACAGAATGCAGAAAATGTATGCATGGAAAGCCAGTCTCAAGTTTTTCAAATGGCAGCCTCCCATTGGAGTACGAGTCGCCACGGAGTTCAATGGAGTAAGGGGTTATAGTTACAATTGGAGGATCAAGTCTGCATGTCAAGTGGAGAGCAGTGGAGGAGGCAAAGTAAACGAGTGGCAGGTGGTAGGCTACTGCTGCAGCTGAGAAACAGCTTATTAGCAGGGCTCTGCAGGGCTTCATGACGAAGTCTGAGGTGAGAATGAGCACAAATGCACTCTGGAAACAAAGCTCTTAAGAGTGCACTCACCTTCGGAAACGGTGAGTGTGTTAAATATGCGCTGCACTGGACTGGAGAATCAGCCAAGCAAACCAAGCCAAATAAAAAGATCATTAAAATCTCTCTGGCAAACTGAGGTCAGTACCGCTGAGAAGTATTGTCAGTGCATTATTTGAAGCCAGACTCCGAGGTTAGAACTGACCAGAGGAAACTATCGGATTTGGAATGCAATAGTTGGTTAGTTTTCAGCCCGCAAAAAAGCAGAAATGAAAACTGAATTTTTAAAATTTTTTCTCTACACAAGGCCTTCCGTGGAATAGATGTCGTCTGAAGGGGAGCATATGTTGCTCTAAAACCTTTACATACCTTTCAGCATTCATGGTGCCTTTTAAAACATGCAAGTCTCCCACACCATATACACTAATGCATCCCCATACTATCAGAGATGCTAGCTTTTGAACTGAACGCTGATAATAGGAGGGATGGTCTTTTTCCTCTTTAGCCCGGAGGACATAACGCCCATGATATCCAACAAGAATGTCAAATTTGGACTCGTCTGACCACAGGACACTTTGCCACTTTGCTACAGTCCATTTTAAATGAGCCTTGGCCCACAGAACACTGTGGCGCTTCTGGATCATGCTCAACAATGGGTTCCTTTTTGCATGATAGAGTTTTAGGTGGCATCTGTGGATGACACGGCAGACTGTGTTTACAGACAGTGGTTTTCTTGAAGTATTCCTGGGCCCATTTAGTAATGTCAATGACAGAATCATGCTGGTGAGTGATGCAGTGGCGTCTAAGGGCCCAAAGATCACGGGCATCCAGTAAAGGTCTTCGGCCTTGTCCCTTACGCACAGAGATTTTTCCAGTTTCTCTGAATCTTTTGATGATTTTATGCACTGTCGATGATGAGACCTTCAAAGCCTTTGCTATTTGACGTTGAGGAACATTGTTTTTAAAGTATTCCACAATTTTTTTACGCAAGCCTTCACAGGTTGGGAGCCTGTGGCCATCTTTACTTCTGAGAGACTCAGCCTCTCTAAGACATCCCTTTTATAGCCCATCATGTTACACACCTGATGCCAATTAACTTAATTACTTGCTAAATGTTCTTTCAGCTGATTATCTTATCTAATAATTGCTTTTTCACCCCTTGTTTGTCTGTGTCCCAACTTTTTTGAGAAATGTTGCAGCAAGAAAATTTGAAATAAGCTCATTTTATGGATAAAAATGTAAAATGTCTCAGTTTCAACATTTGAAATGTTATGTTTTATTGCAAATACATTGGCTCATGTGATCTGAAGGTCATTGCATTTAGATTTTATTCACAATTTACACTTCGTCCCAACTATTTCGGAAATGGGGTTGGATTTAGTCTGTTCATGTTCAGTGTTTGTCTGTTTAATAAATTTTTTTATTTAATCCAGTTTTTATTCTGAGATCTCCTGAACATGAGCCAAGTCAAATGGTCTTCCAGAGAACTCCGAAATAAAGTGCTTCATTTAGTTATATATTTTTTAATTATATATCTTTTAATAATTTATATTTACTCGCAAAAAAGTTAACCGTCAGGTTTGTTTGTTTGTGCACACTCTTGTGGCCACAATTCATACCACAAGAAGCTATATGTCCATAGAAGAAGGAGTATGATTTTGTAAGGTCAAGGTTAAATGTGAAGATTGTTAAGAGGTCAAAACCAAATTTTGGCCAATTTGCTTCAGTAAAAATGATAGAGACCAATGCCAAAATGTTCAGTCTTGTTGAGTGTTCTCGAGTTTTCTCAACTGATTTCTGAATTGCAAGTTTTCTAATATACCAAATTGGTATCCTGCAGAGGATTATTCACCCTTTACCCCAAAGAATCTATTGACCCATGAAATACAGCTGCTTTTTGCACATTTGCGGAACTTTGGGCCTATTTTTACATTATATACATAGGGTTCGAACAATCCCAAAAATGTCCTGTGGAATAACAGGGAAATGTGAGTAAAATTATGTACAAGATCAAGATATTTTCCATTTGACTTAATACTGTAGCGATAAAAACATCTCTCTAAATAAGTGTGATACACAGTAGCTTCAGTGAAGTGCAACAAACAGTAGATGCAGAATATGTATGTGATATTGTCCTGAAACGTGAAATTTTTTTTTCTCTTATTGTACCTAGTTAACGGGAAACATTAGTGTAAAAGTCAGAGTTTAAAAGGTTAGACTTCAAACTTTTCCCCCAACTTTTACCTTGCGTGGATTCAAAGTCAGAAAAGGCATTTTGGTTGGTAAAATAAAATCGATAAATAACAATGAAAACTCAAGTCTAATAAGAGCTCAAAAAACAGATAAAGCAAAATGTATAAATAACCGATGCAAAGTAAACATGAAAATACACAGGAAAATGCTAACGATAAAACAAAAAAGTGGCAAAGCATTTTGGGAGACCAGGGAATCAAAAGGAACACATATGCAAATACAGAAAGAAAATGTGAGTAGGGAAAAGCAAAGGGAACCGTGAAGTGTTATTACACTTCAAATTAACACACTGGAAATGGTGGGCAAGTGTGGGAGTGAGTGGAAAAACAAAAGCATGTAAGAATCTGAATGGAACATGAAAATACAAAGGGGTAATACAAGAAATGACAGAAATAATGCATAAAATCATATGAAAAATATTAAAGAGATCTTAAAACACCGACAGATTGAACCTTTTCACTGTACTAATTGTCAAATGGCGGAAGTTTGCTCTGTTTTAACTACCATTTCATAGCAACTTTCCAATTTCCGTTTTTTGTTTGGACACCAAATTCATAGGGTATTTCAGGATTTTGCAATGCAATACTCCAGTCAACATACTGTATTTATTCAGCATCCACTGAAGTCCGGGTTTGAGAAATCTCAGAAAAAGAAAGATATCTTTTTTTTCCTCCAGATGAGAAATTCATCGTTCTGCCAAACTGGAAAGCACACTAAAACCCATAAACCCCATGCCTATAAAAATAAATGAAAGTTTTTATTTAAAATTATTCGCAAAAACTGCTTTCTGAAATATTCCTCTAAAGGAACATAAAATTTAAGACTTGTAGAAGACAAATAAATGAGTCATAATCAGCTAAGGTGTCATAAACTGTAACACTAACATCAAAATACAGACTTCTTCAATCATTTATTTTGACTTTTTATAAAAGCTGAACTACTGAGTTAATTAGGTAAAGAAATGTAGTTATTTACCCAGTTTTTTTAAAAAGGGACTTTTTCACCAGAGATGCGACTAATCAAACGTATTAAATGACACCAGATATCCGTCAGAATTATAACGTACATAAGAAAAATCCGTCAAATTATAACATGGAAATCACAGAGTCTGTCAAAAACATGAGAGTCTGATCTGCACGGAGCTCCCGGGGGGTTACTTGTCCCCCGCAACCTCTTTCAACTTGCTTCCTATTTCTAAGAAGCCACTACACATAATGATTCATTTCTATCAAGTTAATGCTGCATTTCTACTAACACATGTTGCATCATTTGCACATTAGTAATCTTGACAGACTGTCAAAAACATACCTGCCACCATTACTCTTTCCACAAGAAACGATAACGTAGACAACAAGCCATATATGGGGAGATTTCCTGGAGATGTAGATGTCACGTGGCCTCCTAATCGGTGTCTTTTGACTACTGTTAATTATGTATGTTATGGTTTTACGGATTGGGGTGGACATTTTTCTGGACTTTGAATATAAAAAGCCTGACTGCTGATCTGCAGAGACATGTCTCACTAACTTCAGTATACTTGAATAAAAACATTATCATGCATACATTACGAAGCAGCCACTGACGACTGTGGGGAAAAACCCTGCGCCATCACCCTGATATGTTTCACGTTTGATGGATGCACTAACGTGCGCAAAAGGAATTTCTAAGGATTGTTTTTATTTTTTAATGGGCCATAGGTGCTGTGTTTCTGTGTATCTCAATAGCTTTGTGACCAATTTAAAGTGTAAGCAAATAGTTCATGCAATTTGGATAGAATAGATGAAAGTATCCAGGCAAGTACATAGCTACCTCAGGATTGTGACGTTTGCCAAGCACTAAAATAAGTGGCCCCTGAATGTCAATTTTTTTCCCCTTCATTCAGGGCTTCATTGATAGTGCTATTTGTCCTGTTTCTTGAATATTTAAATGAAGGCCACCAAACAGAATTGACTGATTTACTCAAATAGAGAATAATTTATCATGTGATGGTTTTAATGAATTGAAATATTACACCTTAGCTGATTGTGACTCAAATATGAGGTAAATTTATACTACATACCACAGGCAGAAAAGAGAGCTGTTGGTGTTCTGTAATTATGAATATCTAGTGGATTGCATAGAAAATATTGTTAAAGGAGTCAGATCAAAAAGCAATGTGTTAAAAAAAAGGCTGTCAAAAAAAACCTTCAGTTCCATATTTCAAATGTAGTGGAAACATTACATATTCAATTCCAAATCAAAGCGTAAACAAATTCGATCAAATCTGTGTTATTCTTTTACAGGGAGCAACGAAAAAGAATATTAATCAGCTCCAAAAAAAAAATAGCAGTGTCAACAATTCGACCCTTGAGAATCAGCTGGTTCTATGTCCACTTTTCGCAGAAATGGAGTTAAGCATACCAGGACATTCTAAAATCAGTTATGTTTATGTCACTTAGTGCTTAGCTCCAACCTAAAGTCTACACCATATTAACACGTAGAAACATTTAGTTCTATATCCTGAGCGGGGCTCATTTCAAATCAGGTGGTTCTATGTCCAAGGAACCAATCAGGGTCCGTACCTGGATCATGTGACATTCGCTCAAAATGGCCAAGGAGCACATGTAAAGCACAAAATGAGAACTCCTCAGAAAAAACGTTCGATTTTGATCCCTTCTGAAAGACTAATGGATTATTTTGATGGGTAAGTTGTTCACCAACAATGTATACACACTGTAAATCTTAATTTTGGTGTGTTAGGACTGGTGTGTGGAAAAGTCACATTCGTCAATATGCATGGACATAGAACTTCTTATTCTCAAACAATCAAATCTAGGCCTAGTGTGCTAATGTACAGTGCACTTAATATACAATTTGTCAGCGACATCGGTGCAACCCAGGGATATCGGGGGAGACCCCCCTACCCCCTCCCCCCACTCGCCTGCCCCACCCGAACCCCCACCCCACCCACCATTTAGGCCCTAGCTAGGCCTACCCCAATATTGTAGTTGATTTTACAGAACATAGGCCTATGCTATTTTCACAGAAATTGTTCATGTTCAAATTTGGCATTTTTGGACGGGCAAGGCTGTCCCGATGTCAGGTCTAAATGAGAAAGGTGGCTCATTTATAAACTTGTTTATTTGATTTACGTGTAGTTATTTTATATGTGAGTGTATGAAGCATTTTGATGCCAAATTTTGCATTTCGTATATATACTTAATTTTTCTAATTTTTATTTTTCATGCTATTGATTCTGGTCAGTGGGCAATGCTGTCCGGTGTCACAGGTTCAAATGAGAAGGTGGCTCATTCATCAATCTGTTAATTTGATGCAATACTTTTATCTATGAGTGTATGAAGCATTTTCAATACTCATTAATCCTCAGTCTTATAAACTTCGTTCATGGTGTCCCAGTACATTTTTGTGAAATGAGTATAAAATACAGGTAACCATTCATTGACTAAAATGTTCTTAGTTTGTTCATAACTTTTTTTTAAAGCAACTCTGATGGACATAGAACTTCCTGATTTCGATCATACGTAAAACCAGTAAAGGCACCAGGTCCTATGTTGGACATAGAACTTGTTGACCAAGGGCAACTTACGTTCCTCGGAATCAGAAGGTTCTATGTCCATTTTTGACTGCTTATATCTCTAAGCCTATGGAGATTTTGAACATGTTTGCAATATGTTTAGGGTACCTTCCACAGTCAACAATATTCCACGCAAAATAAATTTTGATAACTCTCTAAACATCAGAGATAAGACAGTTGAAATTTTCAAACTCCATTTTCTCAAAATGAGGAAAAGTGAACATAGAACCAGCTGATTCTCAAGGGACGAATTTTCTCTTTAAACTCAAATTCCAAATTTAACTCAACATTGAACTTCACTGTAAATTTCTGAACTAATATTTAGCTGCATAACCTCAAATCATTCATGGTCATGGTCACTGAAGGAGCAACAACTCCGAACAGCGACTGCACGCAATACAGGCAATACAGGAAAACAACAGAGTCAGGAGAAAAGCTGAGTGATAAACTTTCTCACAAACTCTGTAATAGAGCCTTTTTTTTTTCTGAACGAAGAAAATGGTTAGAACGGGAAAAAGCGACAAACAAAGCGACAAACCAAGCCCGCCGGATCTTGCAACAATTGTGGAGACCCTCGAAGAATTGAGAAATGAAAAGAGGGAGAAGCTGGACCAGCTTTTTGAAGGAAAAACGGTGATCTCAAAAAGGAGATTGCCAAGAAAAAAGACGCACAGATTCAATCTTTATCAAGCAAACTGGAGGATCTGGAGCAACAAGAGAAACGTAATGATGTAATCCTGACAGGGCTCAAAATCAAACCCAGGAGTTATGCCAGGGCAGCAGCGAAGGGCGGCGATGGAGGCGAGGAGGACAATAAATCTGTGGAAATGCAGGTGGTGGAATTCCTTCGGACCAAAAATTTCTCTGGACCCCAGCAATGTGGATTCATGTTATCTGCTACCGAAAAGGAGTGGAAGCGGAGACCGGAATGCAGCAAGGGCCGTGTTACTACGACTTACAAGCAACAAGCACAAAATCGCTCTGTTGAAGCAAGGAAAAATCTCAAAGGATCCAATGTTTTCATAAATGAAAACCTCACCAGGCACAATGCAACCATCGCATGGAAAGCTCGCCAACTAAAGAAAGCGGGGAAGATACATTTAACTGCAGAATTTTCATCAAACCAAATGGGTCACGGAAACTACCAGACGGTGCTGATCAAGATGATGCGGGATTTGGAGAGTTTTGACCACTGAGGCAGGTTAAAATCCTGACAAATCTCTATGAGCAGTTATCCGATAAACCAAGCTGTAGATCAGGAAACTGGTTTTTTCAACAACAAGTCACCAAAACTCAGGAATAGACCCTAATGAAGAAATAGATCCGGACAACCATTTTTTCTACAACGAAACAAACGATGCGGATACTTTACTTTAGACGAATTTAACAAGAACATTAAAATGGAAGGGAGTTTGTCCATTATCCACTTCAATAGTAGGAGTCTATATGCAAACTTTGACCAAATAAAGGAATACCTTCTGTCTTTTGCTAATCCGTTCAACATCATCGCACTATCGGAAACTTGTATTAAAGAAGAAAAGGGCAAGGACTTCTACATGGAGGGTTACAACCCGTGTGTAAGAGCAGACTGAACAAAGCTGGTGGGGGTGTTGGACTATTTATTGATGAGGCCATAAACTTCCAGGTACTAGAATGCAAATCAATTGTTGTGGAAAATGTAATGGAATGCCTTACAATTGAGAGTCCTAGGTTGAAAGGTAAAAATACGGTTATTTGTTGTGTGTACAGAGCACCGGATTCGCAAATTGATGTTTTTAGTAAATGTATGGATGAATTACTTGTCAATATGAACCAGAAAAATGTTTTTTTATGTGTGGGGACTTTAATATTGACTTGATAAATCCAAATAATAGCTCTATAATAGAGGAGTATATTGACACCATGTATGCCATGGGTATGCAACCATTAATCACAAAACCAAGCAGGATTACTAGACACAGTGCCACCTTGATAGATAATGTGTATACTAATGTATTAGATTCTGAAATATTTAGTGGCATTATGATAAATGATATTACTGATCATCTACCAGTTTTTTGCTATTTGTAACTGCAAATTAGATATAAGGGAACAGGCTAGATTGAAAACCCTGGAGCACACAGAAATCAGAATTAAAAAAGCAAAAAAAAGGCTAAAAGAAACCAGAATCAGATATGTTGAACCAGAATTGGGATCATGTATTAACAGAGAAAGATCCAAATAGAGCCTATGAGGCTTTTCTATGGACAGTAAACTCCCTGTATGATAAACACTGTCTAGTCAAAATAACGAACAAACTGAAGCAAAACAAAGAGAGAAACCTTGGGTTTCAAAAAGTACTGGCAAATGCCTGTAAGAAGAAAAATATATTGTATAAACAGTTTCTGAGAGAAAAAGAACTGAGAAAGCAGAAATTAGGTACAAAAATTACAGAAACAAAATGACAAATTTCTGAAGGAAACATAAAAAAAGAGTATTATGAAAAGCTTTTATTAGAAAATAAACATTACACCAGAAATCTCTGGAATATAATAAAGAACGTCTTTGGGAGGACACCGAGGAGGGATTACCCGCATTCTTTAATATAAATGGCAAAAAGGTAGAGGACAAGGAATTGGTTGTGGAGAATTTTAACAGTTATTTTGTGAATGTTGGGCCAGAACTAGCAAAGGGTATTAAATCCTCACACCTAAGATGGGACTACCTTGACAAGGATGAGGAAATCCAAGACACAATGACACTAACTCCTGTTACCGAATCTGAAATTAGATCAATTCTGAAAAAATTGTACAGCTAAGACATCTGTTGATGTAAACCAATTAGATATGAAATTACTGAAAACTCTAACTAAGCATAATTGTAACTCCACTTACGCATATATGCAATCTATCCTTCTCCTGCGGAGTGTTTCCAGATAAAATGAAGATAGCGAAAGTTATCCCTCTCTACAAAAAGCGGGGATAAATATGATTTCTCAAACTATCGTCCTGTCTCGATTTTACCTCAATGCAATGCTTTCGAAGGTCCTAGAAAAAGCTCTTCAATGACAGATTGGACAAGTACATTGATAAACACAAACTACTGTGTGACAGCCAGTATGGGTTCAGGAAAAAGCATTCGACAGCACTAGCCCTAACAGAATTTATTGAAATGATTAAAGATTCACTAGATTCAAACTTATATTCTATAGGCATATTTATTGATCTGAAGAAAGCATTCGACACTATAAATCGATATATTGATTGAAAAACTTTACAAATATGGATTAAGAGGACCACATTAAAATGGATCAAAAATTACTTAACAAGTAGGGCGCAAATTTGTGCAGATGGGCAATAGCAAATCGAATTGCTTGGACATTACCTGTGGAATTCCTCAGGGCTCGGTCATAGGTCCCAAGTTGTTTCATAATTTACATAAATGACATTGTTAAGGTGTCCGATATCCTAAAACTAATTTTATTCGCAGGCGACCACGACTATTTTTTTGTTCAGGTGTCGATCTCAAGCAATTGGCAAAAGTGGTTAATAAAGAAATGTCTAAACTTCACACGTGGTTTAATGTAAACAAATTATCATTAAATCTTAGAAAGACCAAATTTATGATATTTGGGAAAAAAGGCCTAAAGGACGACATAGACTTAAAGGTAAATGGTACCAGCATTGAAAGGGTAAACGAATATAAAGTCATGGGAGTTATGCTAGATAATCTCTTAAGCTGGAAACCACATGTAAACTTGGTTCAAAGAAAGTTAGCTAGAAGCGTGTCTATTCTTTGGAAAATGCAAAAATTATTAAAATACAAGTCCCTTAAAATAATCTATTCAGCACTCATAGCACCCCACTTACACTACTGCGCTGAAGTATGGGGACACACTTATAATAATACAATAGAATCATTGTTTAATCTCCAAAAAGAGGCCCTTAGAATTATTCATAACGTTCCCTATGGAACTCATACAAACGATTTGTTTATTAAGGCAAAGTTTCTTAAATTGCAGGATATAATAAAATTCAACTCCTTGCAAATTGTATATTTAGGATACCACAAAGAATTGCCTAGAAATATACAATGCCTATTTCTCCAGCGTGAATGCCTTCATGACCTAAGAGGCAGAATGTTGTTGCAAACTAGAAGGGTCAGATCGACTCGGAGTGAACACTCCTTATCGGTGGCTGGAGTCAGTGCATGGAGCATACTTGAACACGATATCAGAAGGGCAGAAAATTTGAAAGACTTTAAGTATCTTCTGAAATGTGCATGTTTGAATAACTATGAACTTATCCAACAAAATGGCATTGGATAAATTAAACAGAACCATAACGGGCATAAACAATAGGGGTTGTTTATAGACACTCAGCTATATTGTGATTAAAACTCTTCATGACTGTCATAAATCTCTATGATTTTATGTTGTGACGTTTAAATCGTAGTGTAAATAGACACTCAGCTCTGTTGTGATTTATAAATCTTTATGATATCTTACCCATAATCAAACTGTTTTTCTGGGAGTTGGGGGCGGGACTTTGACAAGCGATTTAGCTTCTCCCGCGACCCCTTTGGTCATGATACATGTTGTGTTGAAATTGTCATGGAATGACTGTACAATCATGCCGAAATGAAAAAACAAATAAAAAAAAATAAAAAAAATAAAAATCCTGTTTGTCTGGAACCAAGATGTTGCTCGCTTATTCATGTGTCTGGGGTCATTGTCTTGTTGAAACACCCATTTCAGGGGCATTTCCTCTTTGACATATGGCAACATAATCTCTTCAAGTTTTTTGATGTATGCAAACTGATCCGAAATCCCTGGTATACGATAAATAGGCCTAACACCATAGTATGAAAAACAACCCCATACCATGATTTTTGCACCACCATGCTTCACTGTCTTCACAGTGTAGTGTGCCTTGAATTCAGTACCCGGGGGTTGTCTGACATACTTTCGACAACCTCTAGACCCGAAAAGGACAATTTTATTGTCAACAGTCCGCAGAATGTTACTCCATTTCTCTTTGGGCCAGTCGATGTGTTCTAACCGATTCTGCACATGCCATTTTTTTTAACTACGGTGCTTTACGGGCTTTTCTTGCCGATAGCTTAGCTTTGATCAAATATCTTCTGACTGTAACAGCGCTTATAGGTAATTTCATATCACCTTTGATTTTGCCGGAGTTGATGATTGGCTGAATCTTAGCCATTCTATTCTTTGACCTGTTGTAACAGTAGTTGCTCATGTCCTTCCATGTGTTTCAGGTTTTTGTTGCCATTTTAAAGCATTAGTGATCATTTTCGCTGAGCATCCGAAAATTTGCTGCACTTTTTCATGTTTTTCCCTTCTATGATTAACTTTTTAATCAAATTACACTGTTCCTCCGAACAGTGTTTGGAACGGCCCATTTTACTCCGCAATTCAGAAGAAAATGCATTTTATAAGAATGTGTTAAACATTTGCTTGCCTTCTTCCTAAATAAAGGACAATTAATGACACCTGTTTATTCACAGAATGAAAGAATTCTCCAATTTAACTCCACACTGCTATTATTTTGAACATGCCCTTTCAATGAATGAGTCAATTACGCAGAACAAGCAGCTTGCATGTCATGACAGTTAGGTCTGTTGTTTTTCTATTACACTACTGCATCTACAGGTAAAAACTAAATAGTTTGCCATGCAGAATTATCACTGCTACTAATAACAGTGGTTCATCAGGTTATTGATGTTGCACTGCTATTTTTTGAACACGATTGTATTCATGAATGCTTCTTAAGGAATGTAACATAATTGTTTTAGGCACTTTGGTTCAGACTCGGCTGACCCACATGTTCTGCAATGTTCCTGTTCTGCAATGGCTAATTATGGTGGTGCGAAAAAAATTAATCATGTTTGGCACATTACACCATGAGTAATACTTTATGTGCATTTATCAAAATTGAAATTCCCTAGACCTTAAAGCAGCTTGATGCATATTCATGGTTAATGTTAATCAGGTTGACACATTTTGGTTGTTTGCGGTTTTGACTCATCAAGCAAAAGAGTCAAGGATTATTTTATGCTTTTCTGTTCTCTGTCTTAATGTTGAAACAAGATAAAAAAAACATTTAAAAAAAAACATTTTATGTCTTAATCAATTTCCTGCCATGCACTGTAATTGTTATATTGATCTACCCAGGGGGACAACCTTAACATGAACCAAACATGAAAAAGCATGGTTTCTTGCAAAATAAAGCATGAGATGTGTTTTTGGCCAAATAAAATGAGCTTTTTGTACTAGTGACCACCCGCAGTCAGTGGAATCCTAGACCATTAAATTCGACAACTATTTGAGCATCAATAGGCAGATAATAGCTGATCTATCTTTACCTACAAAAAGGCAGGTTCTGTCAACAAAGCCTAATCAGAACATCTTATACATTTGTTACATGCTTCTATTTCTCCGCGGAGCATATAACGACACTTTATTATGGAAAACCTTTTTAAAATACCTGGATAAATGTTGAGACTTCTGCCTTTGCCTGAAGTAATAGAAGCATGAAGAATTTCACGATGCAGATTTAATTGTTTAATTAAACCCTGAGCAACAGAGTGTTCAGCGCAGCAAAAACTTTGATTAATTTCATTTAAACCTGTTCACTGAATCTGGCAAGTAAACAGCCTGAAAATTAGATCTGGATTAACCTGCATATACTTGTTGTTGTTCAGGGTTTCTGGACTAATGTCTGTATGTAGTTAATCTCCCATTGTCAGAATTGAAAGTATGCAATCTTTTTTTTTTTTTTTTTAATAAATGAACAATTGTTCGGTCTTGTTTTCACCCAAAATAAAGTTGGAAGGGTGTTCTAATGGGCCAGACATTCTGGTCCACTTGCAATTATGCATTTACATTACAATACATTTATTCAGCAGACCCATTTATCCAAAGTGAATTAGCTGTGCTGGTGTATGGTATATGGTTTTTCCCACGATTTGTGTTGTGGCAGACTGTGTCTAGTTGCTTCATGGTCTGTGCTGATGCTGACTGTGGGCACTAGTCTTGTCATTTGGGATACTGCAGACAGCAGCACTAGTGAGCAGATTGCTTGTGGCATGTGATGACACACAGTTATCAGTGTGCCTTCATTTGCAAAGGCAGGGTTAAAGTCAGCAGGGTATACCTTTGGCACCTTACATGATTGTGATTGCTCTAGTTTGACGTAGCCTCCATGCAGTCACTGGCTACACTCATGTTGGTGGACACCAAACTAGTAAGGACTCCCCCCAATTGACTTGGAGTTTTGTTGCAGTGATAGGAAGCTGGTAAGAAGTAAAAAATTAGGAAGGGAAACTTGCAGAGTACAATATTGCATTATGCTTAAATTACTGCCCCTGAAACCATAAACATACTGCCATAAACATAATACAAGCAAAAGCCAGGCTTGAAAGGCCCTTAAAATGCTTGTATTTATGCAGTGACTTTAACAAAATGGAATGAAAACAAATTACTCAAAATTGGGGAATGCAGAATAGCTTTGCTGATTAGTGGTGAAACTATTTAATAGTTTTGAGGTCATGGGGCTTGAGAGAGGTGATTTAAGGAGCTGAATGCAGGGATTTTAAACAAAAATGTTTCTACAAGGTGGCTCAAGATTGAAGGCTTGCAGTTTAGACATCCAGTCCTTGTCCATTTGAATTTTTTTTATTTTATTATTTTTTGAGAAATATTGAGAAGGATGAAGCCGGTCCTAATACGAAGCACTTCTGATTAAACGAGTAAAATGTTCCTCACATTCCGTAGTTAAAAGTGAAAGTGTTCAAGCTCTACTGAGTTGACAACTTTTGCCCCGGATCATCCTGATGTGGAGAATAATTTCAGGTCGAGACTGTTCGTTCCACTCTGATGAAGGCTCTAAGGATAGAACATTGCAGAAGTTAAAAATGTCATGCAGTGACTTAGCAGAGATAAAATGAACAGAAGCAAAACTCTGTATGCTTAATTTGACAGATAGTTCCACGAAAGGCTGCTCCTATGCAGTTTGCGATTTAACTCCTAAATTACACCAGATGTGTATTTGGTGTGTCTCCGCTCCACCACGGCATCGGAGCTGATAGGTTTCATTTTAATCAATGTGTGTGATTACACTGGCTCTGCTGCGTTACGTTTCTCCACTGTCACAGCCCCGGCAAACCGGACCCCTCTGCAGCAGATACCCAAGGCTTCTATTTTTGCCGGATACCAGAGTGCAACGCAACAATTCAGCACAGAGTAATTCAGGACACAGACACAACATTAAAACATCCAGGTAATTTTCAGGATTAAACCATCCGTGTTGACGCCAGATCGTATGGTAGGCAAGGACTGCAACTGAAGTAGGAAAATACACGAACTTTATCGACAGAACACTTTCCAAACAAAGGACAAACCCAACACAGACAGGAAATTGAGCACATTTATTTTTTGTAGTTGCGTATACTACCACATATATTACGTTATCTCATGCAATCGCGCGTGATTCAGTAATTACCGCGTGATCTTGCCAGTCTAGCTTCTCTAGCCACCCGGACACATTACGCTGTAAAAACGCAGTTGGTGGGTGTTGACGGATGACATATCATGGAGCAAACATGCAGTGGAGCTGAGATGGACCAAACACGCATCTGGTGAAATCCCAGGCTCAGACTCTGAAGCCTGTTTGCTACAAAGGGCCATATTTGGAACGCAAAAAAGAAATTTGCATTCAAAATTTGCATCCTCGTTTAGCAATTAATTAAAAGAGGGCGACGCCTGCAAGCTCGTTCAGGTTCTCAACTCAAGCTGCTCTATTACCTCACTCTCTATAGCATCTAAACCCACATTCTCCTAACATGGCGGCCTATTTAAGCTGAGAATATCTCCCAGCTGTCTCTCTGTTTGCCCATGCGTCACTGCTTACACCAGTACAGCCGCCTGCTGTTCAGCCCAGTACCACCCCAGCATCCACCTGCAAGCTCCGGCTAAAGGATGGGGGGTTATTTAATCTTCACTCCCCAATATCTCATATAAACTTATCAGCAGGGAGTTATGAGGTCAGAGTCTAGACGCCAAACTCTAACTATGCTCAGCTGTTGTTACAAACATTTCAATGTGAGTTGACTGACTGAACTCACATAATAATTAGTAAACCAAAATGACGAAATATTTTTCAGAAATTGAAATGCCACTTTTTATTTGGGGCCAAAAGAGAAATAATGCCAGGGAAAATTATAAATAAATTATTTTTTAATTGATGCCTATAAATATTAATGGATTCAGTTTCGTAAAGGCATTAATCATACCCACCACAAAAACATGACTTTGGTGAAAAACCCTGGAATAATGTGGCATTTGACTACATGTATGAGTCAGTTAGTACAAGTAATTCCAGCCATCAAATGTTAGCAAACTTAGATTGGACTCTTAACTGGCCGAACCACATTCTCTGCATTAAATAGTCAGAAACTGACAGCTAGCTTTCACAGTTTATCATCACTGTTGTTATGCCTACCTTTTTAGTGCTCTAAGGCACATTATAGTGCTAGACTAGGTTTAGTCAGTGAGCTTTACGAAATTTGACCTTGAGTATTCCATGTTACAAAACTAGAGTGGCACTCAGAGAGCACAGACCTCCGCAAATAGTCCACTCTTGTATGATACGCAGATTTGCAAGGGCAACCATCATATTTCTGTGAATGGCTGTTTTGTCGCATTGAACTTTATTATCATCTACTAATCATCTTGCAATTGCAAATGGTGAAGAATCCTTGTGCTGATCCAAATGCTGGTCCGTTTCAACAGTAAAATCTGATGGATTGTTCCCTATCCCTCCAAAACAATTTCATCAAAATCTGTTCCCACCTTTTTCAGTAAAGTTGCAAACAGACATATAAAGGGACAAACACTGGCAAAAAATCACCTCCTTGGCAGAGCTAATAACAGTTAACATGGGGCAGGTTACACTCAGGCTGATGGAAATGTACTGTATAAAGCACCTTGGAGCAATCAATTAATTTCAGTGGCATTGCAAGTCTTTGGAAGGTGGGTTTCCATATGTGCTGACGTGGTCTTTTTGCAGAGGGACAAGATTACGAAGACTGAGAAAACTTGCTGGCTTTTCTCTTGGATATGCGGTATGAAACACAAATTCTTATGGATAGGAGTTGGCTTTGACATATGTGCTTATATCTAATAATCTCCATATTTCCTGAATCTATAAATAAACTTAAGTGTGTTTACTTCAAGCAAGATTTTGAATTTGCTGGATCAACATTAAAGAAATAAGAAATAAACAATTAGGGAGTTAGTGGAAGTATTGTTTCAGTCCTCATAAAGGCCCATTTAGAATGGGGCAGGGTGAAAAAGCAGCATGGATTTGCGGAATATTTGCTGCACGAAAATTCCACATGCACCATGCTCACGGGATTTCGGGCCGAAATTTCGCATTCTCATGTTACAGTTTCACACAACAGAAAAACAAATCTGCGGGTTATGTTTGTGGTCAACCTAATGTTAGCACCCACATCACTGCCAACCACAGTAGTCAACATTTTGTTTTTAACGTTAAAGTTGCAGCTAACGTTTGCCTTTGCTGGCAGAGCTTAGCTTACGATAACGTTGGCCTCACGGTCTACTTTAGCATTTACTGTCATCGCCACCAAGCAATTTCATTATTCATGTCCAGACCTGGTCTTTTGGCTCGTTGTCCAGGTAATCATCCCTCCTCTTATCATAGAGAAGAGGATGCTGGAGAACAATATTGATGAGTCGCTCTCCCATGTTTGTCACTGTACTATGCAATGTACTTTGAGTTTCAATCTAGTGTATGTGGCTTTGCAGGCTGAGGTTTGAATGCCGTGACGTCAATAGAAACAAAGCATTCCATTGACTAAAAGTCTAGTTTTGCAGACGGATTTTCGCAGAAGCTTAAGTCCGTGCGAATGTTTTTTCTGCCGCATGAATGTTTTGCCTTGGTGTGCAAGCTTACATTAGAACCTATGAAATCAGCTTCTATGAATATCCATGCATATAATCCATACACAAATTTGCGCTTGGTCTGAATGGGCCTTAAGTGGTTAGGATAAAATACGAAATAAAGGGATAAAGTAATACAACCCCAATTCTGAAATAGTTGGGACAAAGTGTAAATTGTGAATAAAATCAAATGCAATGACTTTCAAATCACACCAGCCAGTATTTTATTCACAACAGAACAAAGATAACACAGCAAATGTTGAAACTGAGAAATTTTACAATTTTATCCACAAAATGAGCTCATTTCAAATTTGATGGCTGCTACAGGTCTCAAAAAAGTTAAGACAGAGGCCTGTTTACCATGGTGTAGCATCCCCTCTTCTTTTTAACAGAGTGGAGGCGTCTGGGCATTGAGGAGACAAGTTTCTTGAGATTAGCCATTGGAATTTGATCCCACTCTTGTTTAATACAGGCTTCCAGCTGCTAGAGAGTTTTGGGTCTCCTTTGACGGACTTTTCGTTATGTGCCAAATGTTCTCAATCGGTGAAAGATCAGGACTGCAGGCAGGCCAGTTCAGCACACGGAATCTTCTACTACGTAGCCATGCTGTTGTAATAGCTGCAGTATGTGGTTTTGCATTGTCCTGCTGAAATACACAAGGCCTTCCCTGGAATAGATGTCATCGGGTGAGGAGCATATGCTGCTCTAAAACCTTTATATACCTTTCAGCATTCATGGTGCTTTTTCAAACATGCAAGTTTCCCGCACCATATGCACTAATGCATCCCCATACCATCAGAGATGCTGGCTTTTGAACTGAACGCTGATAACAGGAGGGGTCTTTCTCCTCTTTAGCCAGGAGGACACGACGCCCATGATTTCCAACAAAAATGTCGAATTTGGACCCGTCTGACCGCAGGAAACTTTGCCACTTTGCTACAGTCCATTTTAAATGAGCCTTGGCCCACAGAACACGGCGGGGCTTCAGGATCATGCTCAACAATGGCTTCCTTTTTGCATGATAGAGT
Organism: Gymnothorax javanicus; assembly: GCA_029692085.1. NCBI lineage: Eukaryota > Metazoa > Chordata > Actinopteri > Anguilliformes > Muraenidae > Gymnothorax > Gymnothorax javanicus. The sequence continues at coordinate 86,204,594 of CM056195.1, forward strand.
TTTAGGTGGCATCTGTGGATGGCATGGCGGACTGTGTTTAAAGACAGTGGTTTGTTGATGTATTCCTGGGCCCATTTAGTAATGTCAATGACAGAATCATGCCGGTGAGTGATGCAGTGGCGTCTGAGGGCCCAAAGACCACGGACATCCAGTAAAGGTCTTCCGCCTTGTCCCTTACGCACAGAGATTTTTCCAGTTTCTCTGAATCTTTTGATGATGTTATGCACTGTCGATAATGAAACCTTCAAAGCCTTTGCAATTTGACGTTGAGGAACATTGTTTTTAAAGTTTTCCACAATTTTTTTACGCAAGCCTTCACAGGTTGGAGAGCCTCTGGCCATCTTTAACCCTGAGAGACTCAGCCTCTCTAAGACATCCCTTTTATAGCCAATCATGTTACACACCTGATGCCAGTTAACTTAATTACTTGCTAAATTTTCCTTCAGCTGATTCTCTTACATATTGCTTTTTTCAGCCCTTTTTTGCCTTTGTCCCATGTTTTTTGAGACCTGTTGCAGCCAGAAAATTTGAAATAAGCTCATTTTGTGGATAAAAATGTAAAATGTCTCAGTTTCAACATTTGAAATGTTATCTATGTTGTATTGTAAATAAAATACTGGCTGGTGTGATTAGAAAGTCATTGTGTTTTGATTTTATTCACAATTTACACTTCATCCCAACTATTTCAGAATTGGGGTTGTAGAAACTCAAATTCACATCAACCTCTATTGAACTAAATTAAACTACAGGTAATGCCTGAAATGTTCAGTCAGCTTTACTCAGGTCCGTCCACATGCACTGTGGCCTCCAGGGATGGTTACGAGCTGTCCTGGGAAATATGGAGGAGCCATGAAAGCCTCCTCCTGTATGCAGCATGAGCCCAGGCCTATTCCCGTGTGAGGTGAAAAGTCCAGATTCCATGAAACATGCCCACTGGGCCATGGGAAAAGTAATTTTAGGAAAAGCTTGAACGGAATCGTTCCTTTGCTGTTTCTGTTGTCATCTAGCACAGTGAAAAGTCTATTATCCAGATAAGCCTGGAATGTCAAACATGTCCCTTATAGTTTCACTGGCTGCTTTGGGTTATCTATGTCTTGTAAATAAAAGTATCTAAAACATTATTTTAACAAAAAGTTTCAACTATTTTGAAAATGGAGTTGTAAAAGTGCTACACTAAAGGACAATGTAGTGTATGTTCATACATTATCAATACCAAATTTTTCTTGGAACTTCTGGATTTTTTTTAAAGAATCAGAATATTTTAAATGTAATGTCAGTGGTCTCAGGCAGTATGTATGCAGTCATGTTTCATTATCATGCTTCGCAATACCTCATAGCCATACATATGATATACATAGGCAGAGTTTAACATCCGTGTTTGGGGGGTCACTATGGTGGGGGGACGATTGGGGGAATCTGGGAGACCTCCCTCCATCTTTAAGCAGAGGGTTTGGGGGAGCTCCCCAAAGAAATTTTTTGCATCATTTAACAACAAACAATGTGTTTCTGCGTTATTTAGACCATTGCCATCAGGTTGCTATGTTTCTAATGGGACCATCATAAAACTTCAATTAAAAGCCCAAGCTGTCATTTATTTCAATCACTGAATTCAGCTGGCATATTTTTGGAACAGACGTCTATGGGGACAGGCCTTTCACTGCTTTCACACAGAACTCTCGCTCAGCGAAGATGGGAAATACTATCGTAGTGTTTCTTTAAACCAGTAGGGCTACTACTTGTTTGAAAATTGGGCTTTCGCAATGTCTCAATAATAACGGCCTAACTGATGCTTGAAAGTAGAGTTTTTTATTGAAAAGGAGAGCATCTAAATAATGCACAAGTGATCAAAATTTGAATGGAAAATTTGTTAAAGAAATGAAGCTTAGCGGAAATTCAAGCAGGAAGACTTTCTCTTTGCGCATGCCCACTATGCCTTTGGTATAGTTTCTGCTTGCCCTTTAAAAATGACACTGCTGTTGGGGCGCCCCGGTGGCTCATCGGTCTAAGTGCGCGTACCATAAAGGCTGTGTCCCTCCCGCAGCGACCTGGGTTCGAATCCGGATCGGGTCATTTGCTGCATGTCTTCCCCCATTCTTCTCCCCAAACTTCCTGTCTCTCTACACTGTATAACTATTGAATAAAGGAAAAATTCCCAAAAAAATAATCTAAAAAAAAAAAAAAAATGACACTGCCTAACTTATTAACCAGTCAGAATCCTACTCCGTGTCTCTGGACCAATCATTCGCTAGTCGTCAAAAGTTCTCTCTCTCCCCGCAGTTATCCAGCTGTCAAACCCATTGATATGCTCTGCAAGCTATACGTTCTCTTGGCTTTACGGTTTACCTATGGTATGTCAGATTCCGATGATGACACTTTATTGGGGGAAAATAATCCTCACAGCGACCCTTTGTCGGATCCAGCTCTTTCTTCGTCGGGTCTTCACAGAAGCCTTCGCATCAATCCTGGATCTTCACCGCGTGAGGCCGCACTCGCGCATTTAAAAAATCAAGGTGTCACTCCAGCCCCAGGTCTCCAGCTGTCTCAGCTTCAGGAGTTGGCAAGCCATGCCATTATTACTGTTTCTCCGGGGTTGCTGCTTTCTCCAGAAGAAACTCCAGAGGTTGCATGTCCAGCCGCCGAGCCCCCTCCTGAGCGCAAAAGAGCCAGAAAAGCTGCTGCTCCCCAAGCTAAAAAGAAGCCGTCCAATGCTTCATCTACCTTCCTCTCCTCCCCTGCTGTTCCAGCCGCGCAAACCGCTCCTAGCTCTGCTGACGTGGCGACTCCTAATGCCTTTATGGGAAGCACTTCTGCATCGACATCCCATGCCTTGACCTCAGATGCTGTCCATCCCTCTACGTCTCTGCCGTTCACATTTCCCCTGTCTGAGCTGCTCCTGCTGCCCCCGCCGCCTCCTGTCATTCCCTGGCTTCTGCACTCCTGTTACCTTGGCGTCCCGCTCGCAGATGAGAAAACTTTCAGCCCCGTGACTAAATTGGAGTTCTTGGGCATAACTCTTGACACGGTCGAGATGAAGGCTTCTCTCCCGGCAGATAAATTGCAGCGCATTCGCCAAATCGTGCACTCCTTTACTTTGGCTAAGATGATCACCAAACAGCAAGCCCTCTCTCTCTTGGGTCACCTGAATTTCGCTATGCCCGTCATTCCCCAAGGCCGTTCTTTCATTTCCAGGCTGCTCATTTGGCCTCTTCAGTTCCGAATTTGCGTGACCTAATTGCGTGGGACGAAGACTGCGCTTCCGATTTGAAATTTTGGTCGCTATTATTTAGCAAGTGGAATGGCATCTCCTTTTTTTTTTTTTATGAGGACATCTTGCAGTCCTCCGACCCGATGAATTTTTTACGGATGCTGCTCCTTCTGTAGGTTTTGGGGGGTTCTACCAAGGCCGGTGGTTTGCCAGTGTCTGGCCAAGCCAGTTATTAGATTGTAATTCTTCCCCCACTCTCTACGAGATTTACCCCATCGCTGTCGCTTGTCATGTTTGGGGACATTTATGGCTTCACGAACGCATAACGTATTCTTGTGATAATGAGGCGGTAGTGGCAATGACGGCCCCAGAAAATTTTCATAGGGGTGGCCAGATGGGGCCAGTGAAAATCTAAGGGTGGCACACCAAGTCGGTCCACCTTGTGATAACCCGGATTCAATTCCAGCCCGTGGTCATGTACTGCATGCTGACACCCCCCCCATATCTTTCCCGTCTACCTACAGCTGAATCTAATAAACACTCACAAAAAAATAAAGACATAAGATGTTTCCTAGGCTATGTCCTTGACTCCCTTTCATTAAAAAGACAATGTGCATCCTACACATTTGCCTCAAGTTCCAGAAAAACAGAAACATTTCCAATAGTTTTCAATACAGCTTTTCTTTAACAACAACAACTATAATAAATAATAATAATTCAAATAATATGAGTAGTTAGTGGTCTCCATTGTAATTACATTTGTAATATTGGCCAATGAAAATTTCTATTCAGACTATTCTTAGTCTCAACTAGTGTCAAAGGTACATCAAAGGTTTTATATAATTACCATGAAAATGCCTCACTCACTGTAGACACACCATAAACACAGATTTATCCAAATGATTTTACCCTGTAGCCATCCATTTTATTATCAAGGACACACTGATAAATTCACTTGTTGGTCCAGGGACAGGTTGGTAGGGGCTGGCCTAAATCTAGCTGAGTCTTCACCAGTCTCTGGGGCCGTGACTGAGGTTGCTGCCTGTTCCTCACTTTCGCGCAAAGTTTCTGCCTGCTGTTGTTCCTCCCTTGTAAGGATGTAGTCATGTTCTGGCTCTCAGTCTCTTCTCCTTCCCTGTTATCTTGCTGCAAGAGCTACAATTACCGCTGCTTCACCGCAAATGGATTCGTTCCATTTTCAGTGCGATTACCAATACGGTATCAGTATCATTCTATAGAGAGGCTAGCTAGCTTTATAGCTAATTAAACCTATCCCACGTTATCTAGCAAGCTAGCTAGCTGTCGCTAAATGTGTTTCTTCATAAAGTCCATCACCCACAAGCTCGCTAGCTTCATTAACCTAATTAATAAGCCAAATGACAACGGAAAACAGTGTCACTAGCTGGCCACGTTCGGCTTGGTGTCCAGTAACGCAACATTTACATGGGGGAAAAAAAAAAACCTAAGTTAAAAGTAAAGCTAAGAGCAAAGCCTCTTTGTTGAGTTCCAGAAGTATTTTAATTTAGCCGACGCAAAAGAAAGGTTGCAAGTCACATTGGTATCGTTAGCTAATATAAAGGTCATAGATTAGCTGGGTAGCTGCTGAAATAACCACGGTTTAGCCTTGGAGCCAGATGCCCAGCTGTGCTAGCATTGATAACCAGTGCGTATGTTAGCCACAGAAGCCAATTAATTCGGCATTCACCGAATTCAAAATGTAGGGTGATAGATCAAAAATGTGCGTGTGTGAGGAAGGAAAATAAAGGTCCACCGGCATGCTAATAAGCTTACGTTATGCAATGTTAACAATTGACTGGCCATACCACAATTAATCTGACATGGCTAAGGTGCGTCAAAAATCGGAGCTGAGCACCGCTCGTACTCCTTGGGGTGAGCCGACCGCCACATCTTCCCAGCGGTGTACAGCGTTCGTCTCGCAACCGCTTCACGGATATAAACAGCGTTCGACCCGCCACTTCAAGCAACTTGGCAGCTCCTTTCCTTTACTAGGACAGATATGACCCAGCACCTCGGCCATAGCAAACTATGTAGCATCGAACTGAGTTGGCTTTTTAGCCTAGTTTGTAAGCAGTAGCTGGCTTGGTAGCTTCGAGCTCAGGGAGCGTGTTTCAGCAACCAGGCTCCATTCAGCTCGCCTCAGCTCCAGCAACGGTCCACCTTTTTGCCCATTTTTGGATTAGCCGGGAGGTAGGCGGAGTCAGGTACGTGCCAAATTGGCGACCAAACGAGCTTCACAGTGGATATTCAGAAACCTATGAGTAACGTCACGGAGGCTACGTCCATGTTTTATACAGTCAGTGCTCTGGGGGGGCCAGTGGGGTGGCCAGCAGTTTTCCGGGGGGCCCCCCCTGGCCCCCCCCCCCTTGAGGACGCCATTGGGTAGTGGGCATAATCAATAAAGGCCGTTCTTCAACAAATGATATCATGCCATTCATGAGACGCATTACCTGGTTATCTATCAAGTACAATTTCATAATTACTGCTCGTCACGTGCTCGGTTGGTGTAATATAATTGCTGATTCTCTGTCTGTATTAATTTCCAGACCTTCCAGAGTCTCTGTCCGGGCGCCAGCCAGTTTCCCACGCCGGTTCCTCCTCTCAACGAATTAGCTCTGTACTACATGAGGAAACCATTCAAAAATACTGGTCTCAGCTGGGTATTGCATTAGGAAAGGTTTAGCTGCTTCCCTCCTTAAATCTTATGATTTCGCTTGGTCTACTTTCATTTTATTTTGTAAGTCCATTAACGTTCCCTTAAAACCCGTTCTGATTAATACTGTATGCGCCTTCATCTGTTTTTGCACAGACATACGGCATTTCAAGCCTTAGTACATTCGCAGCTTGATTGCAGGGATTCAGTTTCACTCAAGATGATATGACCCCTCCTTTCCAAGTCTTTTTAGTAATCCTGCAATAAAATTGTTATTGAAAGGAATTTGTAAGTGTTTGCCGTCTATTCCTGATCACATATGTCCCATAACTCTCGCTATTTTGCACGAAATGATATCGGCCTTACGGAATGGTTGAATTTCTCTGTATGTTGATAATCTCCTAGAAAGTGTATTCCTTTTGGCTTTCTATGGTTTCTTAAGAATCTGCAAATTTACTACCACTACAGATGAATTTAATCCGGGTAGAGACATAACATTCTCAGACTTATCATTTCATCCAAATTATTTTGATTTATTCCTTAAACATTCTAAGGCGAGGGGTGCTTGCTCCATAATTATTGCTCGTATTAGTTCCCCCCTTTGTCCTTACAAGGTTATGCTAAAATACCTTCGCAGGAGAACCAATCCAGACTCAATATCTCCTCTCTTCCTAAGCCCTGATGGTCATCCAATATTAAAACTGGATGGTTCAATTATCATTTAGATAAAATTCTCAGGAAATTCAATCTCTCCCCTCAGTACTATTCAGGGCATTCGTTTAGAATAGGTGCTGCAACTACAGCTGCGTCCCAAGGGATCACTACAGCTTTCCTTCAGCAACTGGGGCGCTGGTCATCATCTGCCTATTCAACATATATAAGACCGGATGCTGCCTCTATCCTTGATGCTCAAAGGTCTCTAAAACCTTGGTTTCCAGGTAAGTCATGCATATAACTGGTGGTTTATCTGCACTTTCCTGCACTTTGCTATGCTTCGTGTTGCTACTCACCTTTCTTATGTATGTATTTAATTATTTTGTCTGCATTGCATATTAATACTGCTCTACATCAACCTGCATTGCAAGCAGCTCATTGCCCTGCATCCCCGCTCTGCAAGCAGCTCATTGCCCTGCATCCCCGCAATGCGAGCAGCCCATTGCCCTGTATCATCCTGCATTGCAAGCAGCTCATTGCCCTGCATTATCCCGCATTGCAAACAGCTCACTGCCCTGCATCTTTCCGCTTTGCAAGCAGCTCATTGCCCCGCATCATCCCGTATTGCAAGCAGCCCTTTGCCTCACAGTTTCCCGCATTGCAAGTCGCTCATGCCAGCATTGCAACTTGCTCATTGACTGGTCATTGCCCAACACTGAAACTGATTATTACCCCTCTTTTGCATATTGCTTTTTGTAAGACAGTTTTCTCTTTGGACATCACTTTTTCTTCATATACACTTCGGGTTCTTTAGGACTTATTCCATGGGCTAATTCTCCCAGTGTATGTTACATCTGTCTGCTCATGTATTTGCTAAATTTACTGTCTTTGTTTCTTGGATAGGTGCAGCAGTCCATTAAGGTATGGTAATTCCTTCTTTTTGGGGGGGAAATTTCATCTCTACGAAGCATCTAATCCTCAGATTCTCTAAATGCTTTATTTGTTCAATGCCGGGGTGTAACCGCCAAAGTTCATGTTTCATGTCCATAAATAAATACTTTGTTAAATTGCATATCTTCATCGTGTTCTAGTCTTTCCTGACTGAAATGAAGCGTAGCGGAAATTCAAGCAGGAAGACTTCCTCTTCGCGCATGCCCACTATGCCTTTGGTATAGTTTCTGCTTGCCCTTTAAAAATGACACTGCCTAACTTATCAACCAATCTGAATCCTACTCCGTGTCTCTGGACCAATCATTCGCTAGCTGTCAAAATTTTAAAAGTTCTCTCTCTCCCCGCAGTTATCCAGCTGTCAAACCCTTTGATATGCTCTGCAACCCTCCTCCTCCCCACCACCATCCTCTGAGGTCCGCCAAGACTCCTCTTCAGCTCTCCTATCACTCTGGTCCCAGGACTCATCCCAGCAGCAGCCTCTCACCACCACCACCACCAGTGTTTAGACCCTGAGGGGAATTTCATCTCTACGAAGCATCTAATCCTCAGATTCTCTAAATGCTTGGTCTAACCGCCAAAGTTCATGTTTCATGTGCATTAATAAATACTTTGTTAAATTTCATATCTTCATCATGTTCTAGTCTTTCCTGACTGAAATAACTATGACATTTTGAACGACATTTGGACAGAAATTTTGAGATTTCCAAATTGATATTCAATTTTTTATTGGCATCTCCATTAGCCATTTAATAATTTGCTCGACTGCACAAGTTTGCTGTCAGTTGTTTTTCCTTTTTGCTGGCAGTTAAGTTAGGCATATTGGACAAAATGCTATGTATTTTGTCAAAAAGTCAGAAGGAATCAGATAACTGCACTTGGGAATAACTTCAGCTACAGTGAAAAGTCTAAACACATCAGTCATATTACAAGTAACATTCAGCAAGGAGAAATAGAACCTATGGGTTCCCAGCCTAACCGCTTTAGAGTATTATATGGCCTTATAAATTAGTATAAAGGAAACAGAACGTAATTGAAGGGGTTATTTGCATAAGTGCTCAAGTCCATATTCATTAAAAATCAGATAACACTACAAATCCATCCTTTAACTGATGAGGAATAAGCCGCATAAGCTAATTTTGGCCAAAAGCACTCATGTACAATTTAAAATGCGCAGTGAATTGGAAGTTCTCCAAGACCCAACTTCTAGCGGTGACCGAGTTCAGTCTAAAACTTCTACAAGTACACAAGTCCAGTCAGCCAATCAAAGCATCACTTAGAATACTAGCTGGCCAATAGCACCTACTGTAGCTTTCTTACCTGACCAAAAATACTAGCTGGCCAATAGCACCCACTGTAGCTTTCTTACCTGACCAAAATGGCTGATTCTACAGGCCAGGATGTGTGTGTGTGTGTGTGGATTCAACCCAAAAGAGCTAAAAAAAAAAAAAAAAAGACCCAGACAGCCAGAAACACAGGCGAAAAACAAGTGAAAAAGAAGTCTGGCAAAAGATGATCTTTTTTGGCTGCTTATTCTTTGGCTGAACATTCTAATTACCACGCCACATCCCTATCGATGACGAATGAAGTCTTTAAACCTTTTTGGATGGTGGTACTGCTCATTCATAATTTATGGAATTGATTTTTATTGTGACCTTTGTTCAGCTGTATTTACCTTCCATTTCACAGTATATATCTTCTATTCATTTTGTTCAAGAAGCTTTTTGACATTCATGACTATAGTATAGTGGTATGACTACATTTGCTGTTCATTTTCATTAGGAGGTTCATTTTCATCAAAAAGATGCTCTATTTTAGTACTCAGAAATAATAAAATTTAATGCTGTTAATTTTTTTAATTGAGTTCAATTTTTGTTATTTTGAGGCATTTGCTTCTATAAGTACTCAAGTCTGCAGGCTGGTGTTTGAAATACCTGAGCCAAGAATCAAGATAGAGGATAGAAGGTCTCCTAATATGTTTTAAGGCATCTTTTCTGATATTTCGTTATGTTTACATCAGCTTTACACATGTAACATGATCCCCACAAGTTGACAAATTCTTAAAATCTCGTTTCTCTAAAAAGACAAAAATGGACTTGCGCACTTCTGGAACTCAGCCCTTCAATTAGTCTTAATCAGTATTCTGGCAAATATAAAAGTTGTTTGTCGCTAGATCTTTGCTTTAGCTGTGAGGAATATCAAATTCCAAGTCAATTGACCGTGCTGGGAACAGCCTCAAGGAAATGATCATTGATAATTCTTCATTACATAAACAAACAAATTACTTACAGCGAGCAGGCTATTTTCGTGTTTTCAAACTCATTCTGTAAAGATGAGATGGATTCTATTGACCTACATTCTATTTGCATTCTGAGGCTGCTGGTGCAAGCCATCAGTTATATCCAAAGCAATGCTTAATAAAGTAATAAAGTCTATGAACACAAAAAGTTAACCGAATGAGTTATGAAATTTTCAAAATGCACAGATTTATGTTAAAGGGTTGTCAGTTCTAAATGCAGAAGCCTATATTGCGTTCAACAAAAATTTGTAAAAATGGGAATCCGCAAGAAGGAATTAAGAGAATTGTTAATTTTATGTGGATAATGGCCGCCCATTGAATCTTATATTATAGCTTTGTTATCCCTTTGTTGTTTTTAAAACTTAATCATTATTGACAATTTGTTGGTATTTAAGTAGCCTAAATTAATTCTGCCGGCATTAAAGGTAATCATTGCATATCCAATCAGCGCGTCTCCGTTTCTAAAAATAGGCTATTTCAATTTTGAATTATTTTTTAAAAATGTTTTTTCCCGATATTACATTTCTCGCTAAAAGGTTGCAATGGTTTTTCCAAGGTATTCCGTTTCCCGGGATTAAATCCTTACGCAGAGAGGTGCAAATAAACTTCATCCAGGGATTCTTGTTGTGAGTTATTTAAGCCACTGAGGGGGCCTTTCCCCCCCACAAACTGCACTTATGATGCTATAGCATGAAAACTGACCCATCAGTTGGCAGCATCCTTCACATCACCGACAATGACTGATTTCTGTCCATAACAGTGGTCTCATAATTCCATTTTGAACCTGGCAATCCCTTTTCAGATGATGAAATGGAAGCTAGTTGTGACAGATTTTGTTTTGTTTATTCGCTTCCTCGGCTTGTTCTCTCACCAAATTCCATCCAAGAACAAGATCATCCAAGAACAAATTGTAATTCAAAGTTTCTCCTCAATTTCTTCTGGTTGGAGAAAAGCAACAGTGGGCCTTTGCACTTGATATGGCTCATTAACTTTGCAGTGCAAATTGAATATTAAACTGTTAATGAAACAATTTTGCAAAGGTTAATCTGTGTCAAATGAATCCATTGAAACCCTGTTAATTCTGTTAATGACAACTAAACAAAACATAATCTAATAATGAAAATCCTTCAGCCCACAGATGCAAAATATCAGATGATTTTTACTCTGCTAATTCACTACTTGCTGAAAAATAGATCATGGGTTTCTTTGAAACACAACACCATTCCCATTTGATTTGCACATTCCCTTTTATCATAGAAATGTTATGCCCAAAAGTTATGAACGACAAAATCCACCAAACCATATGAAGGAATGTCTTAGGTGGCGGAAAGCCTAATAACAAATACATGTAAATTAATGGATAACACAGCAAAAACAAATGGATATTCTTCAGAAGGCAGCTGGAGAGGGACTCATTTGAGCATAAAAGTTTCGTTATACAGACCGCACCACAAAGCCTATATGAAACCAATTTTGAGCAAAGAAACATATTGCCACATTATGTATATAGGTCATGATGTGATTGACGTGATCTCCAGTGATGCCTGGTCGCTAAAACATGGCAGCTTACCCCATGGCCAAGACAGTGTTTCCCAAACCTCTCCTGGAGTACCCCTTGTCCTGTATATTTAAGATCTCACCCTACTCCAGCTAAGGTGATTCAAATGATTCACCTATTATCAAGCAGCTTCAGGGGTTAATGATAACCTGGTTATTTGAATCACCTTTGCTGGAGCAGGGAGAGATCTAAAGCATGCAGGATCAGGGGTTCTCCAGATGGGGTTTAGGAAACACTGCTGTAAGACTTACAAAAATGAATTTCTATTGAATTATTATTTTTACTGTTGCATGAGTGTGTTTTATGAGTGTTTTTAAAATGTTAAAGCTGAATGTTCATTATGCAATTTTTGTATCTCCTCTGGCAAAACTTTTAACTTGCTCCAAACCAAAACATGCCATTATTTTATGGTCTTATTGCATACTATCACAAGGACGATGAGTTAACATTCATTTTAAATAAGGCAATTCCCAACATACACAAAAAAGGTCCCAGCTCTATTGGATGTGTTTTTGTTTTTTAAAATTTTCAAGAGCATGGCAGAATGGTGCATTGAGTACAATGGGTGGGCTATAGCCTGGGCTAAATGTGCAAGTTAATTATAAAGGCACAAACTGCATGTCTGCATGCAATTATCAGATGGTAAAATTCTAAATCTGTATGAGGGAGGACAACTAAAAACACAGTCCCTGTGAATAAATTAACACTGTCATACATTGGGCATGAGGATTGGCAATTCTAGAAGACCCCAGTAATTAAAGTGTCGAAGCACACATCTTCAACTTTCAGTGCATTGAGATTTCACCGAACAAAAATGAACCAAACCTGAAAAAAAATAATCTAATCTGAAACTAGCTGAACCTGTCTGTCAAATGTTGACGACAAAACTTAAAGGACCCGTACTATACTGGTTTCTCAACAAATATCACCTGGTCTGTCTGTCATTTTCTCTAATCATTAACTATGCAAGAGAGCCAAGAAGTCCTCACACCCAAACATTTTTTTGATCATAACATAACATAACATGAGTGGCGAGAACAGGCCGTTCAGCCCAACTAGGCTCGCCAGTCTCTTTTAACTATTGTGAATATATCACTTCAGATACTCAATGTCTCAATGGTATCTAGCTTTAAGTCAAGCCTGCTCTTGAAAATTGCCAAGGTTTCTGCCTCAACAATATGGTCAGACAAGCTGATCCACATCATTTTTTTCCTCTTCTGATATGACTAATAACATTTCTGATCTGACCCATAGGAGCGTTTCTAATACCACAGGTCATTTCCTCAATTACCATAAAGTAATAGTGGCATTGTGACATTGAAAACAATACATTGTGGCTTCAGTTAAAGTTACTACCTCAAAAAGATTAGGCTTAGGTAAAACTTAAAGTTAGGGTAAGGTTAAGGATTGGGTTCAGGAGTAAAGGTAAGGCATGGGTAGGCAAAGTTTTTTGATTCTTAGAAAAACAGTCGTGACTCGCCGTTGCAAAATTTCACAAGAATCGAACACCAGTCTTCTACGGGAAAGTCCATAGTTTTTTTTATCCCGACCATCCACCTTGACCGTCTCTCTACAAGGACTTTCCATAAGGATGCCATCTGATTTCCTCCTTTGCCATGGTCATAACTACTATGCATACTAAACATAAATACAGGTTATTTTTACCACGTGTATTTATGACTTCTGCAGTCGTTTTCCAAGGGAGGAAGTCTCAAATTAGTGGTGACTCCATCAAAATGAGGCTCTGCTCTGATGGCTGTCTCATCATGTTGCAAAATGAACAATGGCAGCTGAATCCAAAATGTGTCTATAGATGGCTTTATTATGCTGATGGCTCTCCTTATGTTGGTGAAAGGGGCACAAAATCAAAAAGGGTCATTCAAGAAAAGGATATCTTAGGAAGGCACTACAGAAACAATCCTGTGACAATCTGGCTTCACATTTAGTCAGATGTAACTCTACCTGGGTACAAGGAAAAATATGATTTTCATGCCAGTGGGACCTTAAGAAAATTAGTCTCTGAAACCAACATGAGCTAAAGAAGCCTTCAGTACATGCCTGGTACAACATCAGAGAAGATAATCGGCTCCAGTGGATTTTAGCAGTAACAGCATACAAAAGACACGCAACAAAATATTAACATAGGCCTACATGTGTCAGGAGGCCATTAACCCAACTACCCAAGCTTTTGTTTTGCAGTCTACAGCCCCTAAATTCAGTGTTCCTGCAAAACCACCAACTGTATTCGTTCCCTCCAGAAGGTCCACCACATCAGGGAAAAGAAAAAAAATTCCGTTCTTAATGCTTTTCACTAACCCACATCCCTGTTGAATGAGACGACCAATCCAGCAATTAACATTCCACAGGCACTCTCCCGATTCCCTCGTCAACCCAGCTCCTTCCAGCCCAATCAAGTCATTTCAGGAACCAGACAACTCCTGAGCACAGAGGTTTATTTGAGACTACAGGGTTATTTATGTCAAAACTGATCACAAAGTTGCTTGTCAAAACATATAAAAAATGACAGCAGGGGTCAGGGGATGTGTTTCTGCTTTTGGGGTGAATATGACTGCTTTCTATCCCGTAAAAATTTTACAAAAAATGTCCTTCTTACCTGAGTTTTGCCTGTGCTGGAACTCAAAGGAGCTCAACAGATCTTAATTGTTAAAAAAACATAACTATTAAAACACAATTTTAGCTCAAGCGCGCCTCATTCAACTTTTATTCAGTTATAACATTCAGACACTCATACAATTGTCTTAATTCTCAAAAACATTCAGTTTGTACTTTAAATTATCCATGATTTTAGCTGAGTAAACATTTTTGTGAGGAACAATGACAATTTTGTCAGATTTAAAATTATTCATATTTCTGATGTCATTGTTATACTTGCAGAATATGGTGTTTGGCATTGTCTTGCAGAAATAAGCAAGGCATTACTAGAAAAAGATGTTTGGATGACAATATACTGTGGGGCGCAAAAACTTGGGCACCCCTGGTTTAAATGTCTGTTACAATATCTCCAAGTGATTGAAAGCAAACCTGAACACTAAATGCTACAAAAGTTAAAAATGACACATTGTATCACATTTTAAAGCAAGAATAATTTTTATTTTTAACTTTTTACAGTTTCAAAATAATAAAACAAGGAAAAAAGCCTTGTGCAAAAGTTTGGGAACCCTGTCAGTTAGTACTTTGTAACTCCTCCTCAGGCAGCTATAACAGCTTACACACGCGTCCTGTAGCCAGCTACAAGCCTTTCTTGTCTTTGGAATTTTTTCCCATTCTTCCTGACAGAACACCTCTAGCTCAGAAATATTCTTCGGCCTTCTTGCATGCACAGCATCTTTGAGGTCTCTCCACAGATTTTCAATCATATTCAAGTCTGGGGACTGTGATGGCCATTCCAAAACCTTCATCCGTCTTTCCTAGAGGTACTTCATGGTGGATTTTGAGGTGTGCTTTGGGTCATTGTCTTGCTTTAATACCCAACGTCTCTTCAACTTCAATTTCTGGACTGAGTTTGAACATTAGTCTCTAGAATGTCTTGATATTTGGTGGAATCCATTCTTCCTTCCACCTGCACAATATTGCCTGTGCCCCCAGCTGCTACACAACCCTGAAGCATAATGGATCCACCTCCATGCTTAACAGTTGGCAACGTGTTCTTCTCTACAAATGCTTCACCCTTTTTTTTTCCCAAAAATACCATCTTTGGTTGTGGCTTAAAAGTTCAATTTTGGCTTCGTCAGTGTTATGATTCTGATCTGTTTTGTCATGATTCTGCCATGCTTGTCATGTTTTCCTTGTTCCCTGTTATGTTTATGATCTGTTCTGTTAGATTTTGCCATGTTCTGTTTAGTTTTTGTATTTTGCCATGTTTTCACTTTTGCCATTCCCAATCCACTATTCTGTTAGATTCCGGTCCATGTCTTTGTTCATGCCCTTCATTGCACTTTGTCTCCCCTGTCTGGTCTTTTGTTAAGCTACAGCTTCTCCCCAGTCCTGCGTGTCACATGCTTAGGTGATTTCATGGTTTCTGGGTTTCAAACATTCCTTCCAATCTCGTTTGCTTCCTTCGCCTCTCTTTTCTGTTTTACTAACCAATACTAACAGTTTGTTATTTTTGTTAAAGTTACTAACCCAGACTAACATTGTATATAATACTAACTTACTAACGAGCACTAGGGATTGTATAGCTGCACTTACTAATTGATTTACAAGCTCTCAGCACTCGCCCTGTTCTAGTCTCCGCCTCTTGCCTGCACTTAGTCTTTGCTGCAATTCAGCGGATCCTCTGCACCTGCTCCACTCTGTCCTACCTCTCATTATCTGTGCACATTAGAACTCCCTAACCGGAGCTGTATGTTTTGTCATAGGTTGTCTCGTGTTCCCTGTCCGCGCTTTGGCTTTTGCCAATTTCATGTGATTAGGTTCTCCCTCATGTTCCCTCCTTTGTAATTAGTCTGATCCTCATCACCTGATCCTAATCATAGCATGTGACTTCCCTTGAGTGTATTTAAGCTGTCTTCTCACTGCAGTTCCCTGTCAGATCGTCTCTCGTGTTTACCTGTGCTGCTTTTGTTTCTCGCCTTGTACTCATTGTGTTACCTTTCTGACTGGACCGCCCGACCACCTCTTTTTTTTTTGGCTCTGATTTGGCTTTTTATATCTGCTCCTGTGTATCGAACCCTTTTTGCCTGACTACGATTTCTGTATTGCTGCCCTGGTTTTTTCGACTCTGGATTCTGCCCCTAGGATTGTGATTTTGGATTGTGGACTTTGTACTGTTGCCTTCGGTCCTGCGGGGGTTTACCCCCTCGCTAATAAAATCACATTTTTTGCTACTTCTGGTTATCGCGACTGGTTCCTGATCGATACCTCACAGTCAGTCCAAAGCACATTGTTCCAATAGGCATGAGGTTTCTCAAGGTTCTCTTTTGCATACTTCAGATGAGTAATTTTGTGTTGGTCGTAGGAAAGGCTTCTTTCTTGCAACTCTGCCATGTAGGTCTTTTTGTTTATGGTACACTGTATTGTTGTCCTGTGAACAACTAGACCTGTGTCTGCTACTCTTTTGTGCAGCTCTTTTGCAGTGATGTGTGGGTTCTTCTGAGCATTTCTCGCCAGATCTCGGGCCATTCTATCTGAAATTTTTCTTGGCCTTCCAGATTTTGCCTTGACTTCAATTGTTCCATTTATTTTTCATTTTCTTAAGATGTTTCTCACAGTAGAAATAAGTAGTTTGAAACATTGTGAGAGTTTTTTGTAGCCCACATGGTTTTAAAACCAGACACAACAGCCACCACAGTCGGATACTTTAGAAGGCATGGAGTTTCTTCAGAATATATATTTCAACCCTGGAATTATATTCACCTGACTCACTGAAGCCCTAATGAGTAAGTCACCTGGGTTTGGGCCTTAGTAATCATCTTCTTAAAAGGTAACAAAGTATAATCCAAAAGAGTTCCCAATCTTTTGCACGGGGCCCTTTTCCCATTCTTATCATTTAAAAACTCAGAAAAATAAAAAGAAACCATACTTTTAAATTTGCAGAAAGGTGTCATGTTTAACTATGAAAGCAAACCTGAACATTAAATCCTACAATCACTTGGATATTAATTGGAACAGACATTTAAACCAGGGGTGCCCAAATTTTTGCACCCCACTGTAAGTTGCTCCAAAACTTGTATATATTATTCAGCATTTATGGTCTCTTCACAAATGTGCAAGTTACCCATGCCATGGGCACTTATGCACCCCCATACTATCATAAATGTTGGCTTTTGAACTGTGCTCTGAAATGAGCCAGATGGTCCCTCTGCTCTTTAGCCCAGAGGATGCAGCCTCCATGTTTCAAAAAAAAAAAGAATTTCACATTTTGATCGGTCAGACCACAGGACAGTTTTTTTACTTCGCTTCTGTCCATCTTAAAAAAGGTTGGGCCCAGAGAGCACAACAGATTTACAGGTTTTTCTTAGATTTGGTTTAATGTTTACGTGGCAAGGTGTTAACTTGCATTTTTGGATGCAGTAACTAAGTCTGTTCACCAATGATAGCTGTCAGATGTGTTCCTGAGCCCATGCAGTGATTTCCACGACATTAAACCTGATTTTTTTTTTTAATGCAATACTGCCTGTGGGCCTGAAGCTCGTGGCCATTCAATGTTTGTCCACAGGCTAGCAAATCTTATATTTTGCTTAGATCATTCCAGAACCACCATGAAAGGATAGAGCTTACCAAGAGCAACTTGGAACATCCCACTTTTGTCGGTCTGCGATAAATATTTCCCTGTCTTTTTTGCCCTTAAAGTTGGAAAAGTGGCCAAAAATGGAACTTTTTTGATGTCCATGTAAAAAGTGAAATAGTTCACTTTTTGTTTTTTTATATTTAAGTGTGTTCTATTTTTTTTTTTTCCTGTGCATAATAGACATGTGTAGGCTATGTCTGACAGTCGGCATATGTCCCTATTGTCGTTTTGTGTATTGCGGTGACATTTAATAAATTGTCCACAAGGTACTGGTTTCTGACTTAGATTTTACATTTAGCACTCTAAAAAATAAAAAAGGTCCCTACACCCTAATAATCCTTCAGGATGGAACAAATATATGGTGCATTAGGGCAAAAAAAAAAAAAAAATTCCAACCTACAGGGATTGAGTGGGATTTTTGTGTCCCCAAAAAAATGACCTTTTTAAGAAAAGTTTCTGACTTAGATGTATTTTTTAAAACTGTAAAAGATATAGCCAAATGCAATTCAGGTATTGTCGTTGGCCTAAATCAAAGGGGAAATCACTGTTTAGATCAATTATTTATTGAATAACAACATAGCTACAGCGCGCGAAGCATTTTGGTCGGTTTCTGACTTAGAAATCTAAGGCAGAAACCCTAAGTCAGAAGTCCGGGCATCTCAGGCAGAAACCGGGCGTATTCGGCCAAATGTGGCCTCAGTCATTACACAGGTGGTCAGGGACATGATATTCCATGTTGGTTTGACATGTTAACATGTATTTTAGCCAATTTGATCGAAAATACAACCCCAATTCCAAAATAGTTGGGACAAAGTGTAAATTGTGAATAAAATTAAAACACAATGACTTTCAAATCACACCAGCCGATATTTTATTCACAATAGAACAGAGATAACAAAGCAAATGTTGAAACTGATAAATTTTACAATTTTATCCAGAAAATGAGCTCATTTTGTGCATAAAAATGTAAAATGTCTCAGTTTTAACATTTGCTATGTTATCTCTCTTCGATTGTAAATAACATATTGGCTCATGTGATCTAAAAGTCATTGCATTTTGATTTTATTCAAAATTTGCACTTCGTCAGTCGGAGGCCCGACATCAGAGCAATCAGCCCACGCTCTCAGTCAGAAACCGGGATCTCAGGCAGAAACTGACGCGGGGCGTGGGCGGCTGCTGTGGCCGCAATCGGTGGCCAATCAGTCATAAACTTGGTCAAATAACATGCATGGGTGGTCGGGGACATGATATATTGTGTTTTCTAAATGTGTCGACTTGTATTTTTTTTAAGATTTAATTGAAAAATATCGGTGGCGTCGGCCCACGCTCTCAGTCAGAAACCGGGATCTCAGGCAGAAACTGACGCGGGGCGTGGGGGCTGCTGTGGCCGCAATTGGTGCCCAATCAGTCATAAACTTGTTCAAATAACATGCATAGGTGGTCGGTGACACCAGACAACACCTACAACAAAATAACAATAACTAAAAGACAGAAACATGCAATCATCATAAAAAACTCCCGGGGCTCAGGCTAGGGGAACCTAGGACCCAAAATTTAAAAAAATGAACTGTCAAGCAGCCTGTCCACCAGCCTAAAAGTGGCATCTTCCATTAGTAAGTGATCAGTTAACTAATAGATAGAATAAGAGTCCCAAGTAGGTAAGTATTATGGCAAAAGCAAGTCAGTCGGGTTGAGTTTGGTACACTTTGACGGGTTTCTGACTTAGTCGCGGTTTCTGACTTTTAGATTCGGTTTCTGACCGATATACCAATATTTTGAGCTAATAGACACCTGTTCTGGCTTGGTATTGCCTAGGCTACATACATTTAAGCCATAAGGAGTGTTTCTAGGAGATTTTCGAGTTTTGATATAGGTTTTTATAACATTTTTCAGGTATTTGCAGACCAGAATTTCTTTTTTTCAGCAGCGACGGGATCCCGAGGGAAAAAAAAAATCACTGTAGGGTTTCTAATTTCAGGTGATATACCTCTGGACATCACTTATATACAATTATAACACTGATTGGAGGCTTAAACGACTTTATTATCACTAGTTATAGGCCTCTGGATGGATTATAGGCAAACAGTAGGTTTTCGTGTTTCTGACTTAGACGAGCAAGGGTATAGGAAAATGCGTATAACTCACCAAATATTCCACCAATGACCATGATATTTGGTATTCAGAGAGTAGACATATACCTTTATCACATACAAGTACCACTGAGAGCATAGGGTTGCCTGAATTAATTTTACACATTATGTTAGAGAGCAGTTTGCACTCGCGCAGCAATTTTGCAGCCGCATGCAAAACGTACCCCGACTTCAGGGCCATGGCAGGGTTAACAATCCCAACAGCATATTACCTATATACCATTTTTCCATCAGCTATACTATCCTTCTATACATATCAGGGCATTTTGAGAAGATATAGCAATAACTATGCATGTATGAGGCTTTAGAAGATATGCATGTCTTTGAACTAAGGCAGAAACCTGGCCCAAAAAATGAGTTGAGGGACCCAACTTTGACCAGGTACCACAAAAAAATGAAAAATGTTGCCGTTGCACGGTTTTGGAATATGATCCCACAATACCTATAGATTAAAAAAACCACTCTCAGCTAAGCTCTATGGGTACTTAAATTATTTTTCAGTACCGGGGGGTTGTGGTGGCGCACATTTGAGTGAGCCTATATATATATATATATATATATATATATATATATATATATATATATATATATATATATATATATAATAAAATTACAAAAGATAATGTACAAAAATGGAACAAAGTAGAAAGAACAAACACCCCAGCAATACGTCACACACCCAGATTTAGTATTTGTACTGCTGCTTGTCTCAGTGCTTGTGCGTAATGGCGCAAGGATTTTCAGTCAAAAAACGATTTTTAAAAGGACTGAACATTTATTGGTTAATTACAGTGCTGTGAAAAAAGTATTTGCCCCCTTCCTGATTTCTTATTTTTTTGCATATTTGTTGCACTTAAATGTTTCAGATCATCAAACAAATTTTCATATTTGACAAAGATAACCCGAGTAAATACAAAATGCAGTTTTTAAATGATGATTTCATTTATTAAGCTATCCAAACCTACCTGGCCCAGTGTGAAAAAGCCCCCTAAACCTAATAACTGGTTGTGCCACCCGCGGCAACAACTACTGTAATCAAACATTTGCGATAACTAGCAATGAGTCTTTCACATCCCTGTGGAAGAATTTTGGCTCCCTATTCTTTGCAGAATTGTTTTAATTCAGCCACATTAGAGGGTTTTCGAGCATGAACAGCCTGTTTAAGGTCATGCCACAGTATCTCAATCAGATTTAAGTCCGGAATTTGACTAGGCCACTGCAAAATCTTTTTGTTTTTTTTTTTAAGCCATTCAGAGGTGGACTTGCTGGTGTGTTTCCGATCATTGTCCTGCTGCATAACCTAAGTGTGCTTGACCTTGAGGTCACAAACTGATGGTTGGACATTCTCCTTCAGGATTTTCCGGTAGAGAGCAGAATTCATAGTTCCATCAATTACGGCAAGTCGTCCAGGTCCTGAAGCAGCAACGCAGCCCTAAACCATCACACTATCACCTTCATGTTTGACTTTTGGTATGATGCTCTTTTTATGAAATGCTGTTAGTTTTACACCAGATGTAACGGGATGCACGACTTCCAAAAACTTCAACTTTTGTCTCGTCAGTCTACAGAATATTTTCCCAAAAGTCTTGGGGATCATCAAGATGTATTTTGGCAAATGTGAGATAAGCCTTTGTGTTCTTTTTGGTCAGCAGTGGTTTTCACCATGGAACTCTCCCATGGATGCCATTTTTGCCCAGCTGCTTTCTTATTGTTGAATAATGAACGCTGACTTTAACTGAGGCAAGTAACGGCTGCAGTTCTTTATATGTTGTTCTGGGTTCTTTTGTGACCTCCTGGATGAGTCATTGATGCAATCTTGGAGTATATTTGGTAGGCCAGCCACTCCTGGGAAGGTTCAGCACTGTTTTTTCCATTTGGAGATAATGGCTCTCACCGTGATTCGCTGGAGTCCCAAAGCCTTAGAAATGGCTTTGTAGCCCTTTCCAGACTGATAGACGTCAATTACTTTGTTTCTCATCTGTTCTTGAATTTCTTTAGTTTGCAGCATGATGTGTTGCTTTTTGAGATCTTTTAGCCTATTTTACTTAATCAGACAGGTTCTTTTTAAGTGATTACTTGATTTAACAGATCTGGCATTAATCAGGCCTGGGTGTGGCTAGTGAAATTGAACTCAAAAACGTGGTTAATCCCAGTTAATTCATGATTTAACAAGCGAGGGCAATTACTTTTTCGCATAGGGCCAGGTAAGTTTGGATGGCTTTTTACCCCTAAAAAATGAAATCATAATTTAAACACTGCATTTTGTATTTACTCAGGTTATCTTTGTCTAATATTAAAATTGGTTTGATTATCTGAAACGTTTAAGTGTGACAAATATGCAAAAAAATAAGAAATCAGGAAGGGTGTAAATACTTTTTCACGGCACTGTATACCAAAAATACTACAAACAAGCCAGTTAACCGTTATATAGCTGCGCTCTTTGAGTACATGTGAATGGCGCATGGACTCTCAGTTCGACGCACTGGGAATGCAAGGTTCTATCTCAGGCTAGGTTTGTGTGATTAAGGTGGTTTAGGGCTCATTAGAAATGTCAGCGCGCATAGAATCAAATGGCCACCCACAAAGTCTTACTGACATTATCACAAGCCGATCACAGAGAGGAAAATACATTGTATTCAAGCTGAATGCTCAGGACGTGACATCCTTTGAAGCAATGCCCCTGAAAAAAACATGCATGGAGACTGGGAGATCTAGTTTCGATATAACACGAACACACTGAACAAACAATAGCAAGCGCAGGATTATCCTTATCAAAGGTAAGAAAAAAATTTTGCTCATCGCTTTAGAATGTAAGGTGTATGCCTGCTGCTCTTTGAGTGTGGTGTCAGTTTAAAATGACATTGTTCATATCGTTGGATTCTTTCTTTCATTTAATGTATTGTATGTATGCACAGCACAAATTCAGTAGAAACACTACCGATCTAGCATTGATTTTATTTTATCCTATAGTTTGCTTCATGCTTATTTACTTGCTTGGTGCTTGAATTATGTTCCGTTTCGGTAAAAATAGTCATCATGTGCTTTTCTCCGAGTTTCTTCTGGTTAAGTGGATTTGCCATGTGACGATTTTGCTATCAGGAAACATATGGGCAAGGCTCGTGAAAATGACTCCACCCCAGACCTCATTTGAAAAAATATTGCTTTGCTAGTATCAAATAATTAGTTTCTATGTGTAAATTAGAGATGTTTACAGTTTATGTGCAAAAAAAATTATCATCAAATCACCAATACTTATCCTGCAATGCATCATGAAAGAACGGCATGTCTGAATCCATTTTCGGTGCGGTTGCGAGCATCAGGATTTTAAGTGAAACATGGATTAAATGTATACTTTCATTTCATGTGGCAGTTCCCCACTCAGTTTAAATTAATTTTCTAATATTTTACCACAATCATCATTATTTTCTGCACATTTTGGTGTATAATGATCCATGTAATAATAAAAAATGGTGGGAGCAGGAGTCCAATTTGCAAAGGCTGTCAGCGGATAACGTACGCAACACAAAATGCTGTCTTAATGAATCTGCATAAACAAAGCTTTTTCTGATAATTCCAAGTGTCCAGAGGCCCAAGCCAGTGGCGTCACCAAGGGGCGGCCAGGGGGGGGCACATGCCCCCCCCCACAGACATCTCATGCCCCCCCATGTGCCCCCGCTCCCCATTTAGGATACGTAAATAAATAAATAACGCAGTGTCAAGTGTCCGAAAGTCGGACGGGGTTTTAATATAACTCCGTGTCCGACAGTCAGATGGTTTCAATTTAACTCCGCGTCCGATAGTCTATTATTGTTTTTAATTTCTTCGAATCTACTGAATCTCTTAGATATTAAACGTGAATATTTTGATAAGAGGGCTCAGTTCTTCAAGATGAGTACCGAGAATTTCAATCAATGTTTCTGTTTAAGCTCTGCTCAATAAAGTGAAGCGATATTGGCGTGGGACTTTGCGCATTTATGAAGAATTAGCGACTGTCGGACAGAGATCCTAAAATACTCCGCGTCCGAAAGTCATAAAAGTTCTAATTTTTTGAGTATTCCAGCAATTATTAGACGTAAAAACTTGGCCATGTTTTTGTTCGACCTTCACAAAATGCAAATTGATAGCTATCGACTTTTCTTGGTCTTTTATTCATCTGTTTTCTTCCGTTGAAGATAGACAACAGTCTTTATTCGGTCTCTCTTGAAAATTAGTCAGATGGATCAAACAGATTCACGCTTTATTTCCACACCAGAGATAAAATAGTGCTTGTAGTCAGTGAGCAAATCAATTCCATGACCATTGACATTGTGAATTAAACATCACATGGACGATCAAGACTGTCGAACACAAAATGCAAAATACTCCATGCCCTGCAGCCAGCAGACAGTAAAAGTATTGATATGAGTGCATATTTATAACGAAATAAAGAATAAAATATATCACCAACAATCAGAACATCCAATGGGCACTGCAATCAATTTATTTGGGCCATGTTTATAAATACAACAAAGTCCGTTCAATGCCAGTCGGACATTAAATGCTCAATGTCCAACCGCCAAAAAAAAAAAAAAAAAAAAAAAAAGAGGACGATTAGAACAAATTTATAACGAAATAAAGAATTAAAAAAAAAAACATTTTAACAACAAATAGAACATCCAATGGACACAGTGATTTATTTATTTGCGGGCCATCTTTTTTGGATGTTCTGTTTGTGCCCCCCTTGTGCACCCCCAGAATAAAAAGTCTGGTGACACCACTGGCCCACTGGCCCAAGCTATAAGTTTCTCTCCTCCACACAAATTACTTCATTGACAGGTACCCCTACCTTTATCTTCCCAGCCTCCATATATAATTTTCCAACCTTAAATCTAAGAAATCAAAGAAAAAACAGCTTGGATTTCATGATAAGCAACACCTAATTTATTATTAAGCAGTAAATCCCCCCAGAATTACACAAATACCTGAAAAGAAGAGATATCAGTGAAAATAAGTCTTTAGTTTAAGTTAAATAATGGAAAAAACAGAGCGGATGACGTACACAACATCGATAACGTACACAACGCATGCTGCATAAAACAACACAAAATGGAGATTTCACGTAATAATTTCAAAAAGGGTTCATATAATTATGTCTTTCACACTTTTTTCAAACTAGTTTGAATGTATTTTTGAGGATTTTACAAACTAGAAGTGCGTGATTCATTGAGTCTCGCCATGACACCGATAACGGACACAACAAGCTTAAACCATACGGCAAGGAAGTTGATGTTTGTGTGAGTGTGAAGGTCAGGGAGCCAACAATACATGAAAAATGGTTTCATTTTGTCAAAATATGAATATTTTCAGGTGGTGTGGACCCTTAGTAGTTCCCTAGATGCTAATTAATTATTTATTTATGACTGGTCGTAATCGGATCACGTACACAACGGTTTTTTTGGGACAAGTTGTTGATGCCTGTATGACATGGATCAAGTGAGATGCACACAATGACTTGGCTCCCAAATAATAGTTCAATGTGTGTTTTATGTATTTAAAAGTAGTTTAGTCTTTTAGATTTTAATTTATTCTATGAAACATAATTCAAAATTCATGTATCTGTTTTGGACATACCAAAATGTGGGAAATTTTAAGGTTTGCAAGATTTTAGGTGCTCATAATGTGGTCAAAAAATGGTAAGAGACCCATAAAAGTATACATTCCTGTGTAACTCTCATCATGCTCTTTATGATGAGACTGTAATAATAAAAAAAAACTCCCGATATTAAAAATATTATAGGCACTGGACAAACAAAAAGGGGGTTGGAGTCATTTTCGTGAGCCTTGCCCATATGTATTTCTGTATTTATAATGTGAAATGATTGGCCCTGGTATCGGGGGTGGTCGGGTTTAAGAGGTTACGTGATTTGCAGATCACTGCATTCTTTTTTTATTTCCATTTTACCCAGCATCCCAACTTTCTTGGAAATGCGGTTGTAAAATCACTGTTTGTAGTTGGATATAAATCTAGCCCCAGGATCTGCCCTTATTGTGTCATTTATCTGAATCTGATTCCGTCCATGATAATTCATGTGAAAGTTAGACAGTGTTTCAGTAATTACTTCTCCAACTTCCTGTAAGCTTTTATTTCACCTCTTTTATAAGGCTTGTCAATCATTTAAAAATAGATAAGAAAGTCATATCCAGTCCTTGGTAATATTCAACTCTTTTATAAAAATCTTAGACGCAAGTACAGTACACATGAATAGTCTATTATTAGCAATGTCGATGTCAGTTAATTTTATTCAGTCAACAGAGCTATTCCACTGGCTACCCAGCATTGAGTTGCTCATAAGAACTCTTATTGTTTTGTACAGTTTTACCAACTGTTCATATAATTGACCAAGCATAAGCACATAACCACTCAAACACACAGACATGCAAAGCTGAAAAAGTGTCAGTTCAGTTCAGGGAAAGTCAAGGTAAGGGCTTATTTATGCTCCCTTTACATATGAAAATGAATGCTTAGATTGCAAATGATGTAACCCTCACTGTTCACATACTTCAAAGTGTCCTAACATTGGCAAGAATGTTGAGCAATACATCTAATAGAATGCAGCTCAGAGTCAAATATTTCTGACAACAACAAGCAGTGCAACAGTGGAGGAGGTAGTAATAATGTATTGTAATAATAATTTCAGTTTCAGTGCCACGATTTCTAGTAGGCACTCCTCCGTCTTGTCTATTTCCATATGCTTTCTGAAAGCGTGCAAAAATGCAGAAAAAAATGAATGCAGAGTATGGGTAGTAGGTTCTTTTTGTCTCTGTATACATATTGAATGTTGGGCACAAATGAGCCTTAAGCTCTGTAGCACGCACACACACACACACACACACACACACACACACAAACACAAGTATATGCACACCCCCAGAGCTACGAGTGCACAGGAAACCTCTCCCTTTTGTGTTCCTTAGCTGTCCCGACTTTTCATTACATAGTTTTCATCTCATTTATTTGTTCCTTCTTATCAAATTACTTGTTTGTCTGAAATTGCATGCCTGTATCAATAATTTAATCATGATTTTATTTCATTTTTACTGGCGTCTCTCTTGATTTACTTTGCAAAGGGCCCATGACTTGGCAACAGCCCTGTAGGAAAAATAATTTGTTTGATCAACTGTCTGTAAACACATACAGGAGCATCTCGATGATGCAGTACACAGTTATACATTTAAATGAAACAAGACAGTCCAATTAGTTCCACGGTCCTTTCATGGAAAATAGAGACAATTTTGATTTATCAGCCTGGATGGTCTGTAGCCTCAATTTAGACATGCTTGCCTCAGTTGTGGATGATCTAGAAATTCCCAAATGCCTCAGAGCATTATTCTATATGTCACTAAAGGGATAATTAATTCTTAAAGGAATAGTTCACCCCAAAATCAAAAATACAAAATACAAAAATACATAATTCGTGGGTGTAGTTCACAGCACAGAAACAATCGTGCATCCAGTGTATTCTTGATTATGGATGCACGCACAAGCCTCTCATGCTATGATACGGTATGCGGATGCAGTTTGATAGAAAGGAAATCTTTCCTACATGAAACAGTTCACAACTAGGTCCGCGGATTTCCTGCCTGAAAGAGACATTGCTATTGAGTTTTTCGAGTACATGCTCTCGCGCTTTGAGCTCCACTAGCGAGTGCCATTACTTCCATTATATTTGAGAGATGACAGACAACTCCATGGCTAGTATCTCCAAACCTCTTCAGCTGACATCAAAACAATCTAGATGGATAAATAGCAATAGAGGTAAAAGGGAAAATATATATTTTTGATTTTGGGGGGAACAGTCCCTTTAACATGAGTGCACTGCTGATTTAAGTTTGGGATCACTCATCATTTGAGTAGTTCTTGATATTTTATGCAATAAAAGTGTTTGTAAAATGGTAGATTTTATGAAACAAATTAAAAAATGTATCTTCAGGTGCTTTATTTATAATTCCAAATATGTTTGGGACAAAAATGTTCAGTACCTGCAATGCTCCTTATATTTAAGAATGTGATTTAATTCAAAAAGTATTCTTAAATTTCTTTTGAAAAATTGCTTCATAATTGTTGAGGTGGGAGATGTAATTCCTGGAAAGAAAACAAAAGTCATACCTCGACCTCCATAGCTCCCACCTGCACCGTTTATTTTAATCACCATACCCATTTTAACTGCATAGAATTTATAGTAATGCTCCTCTATTTCTGCTTTCTTTTTTTTCCAGCATTATTCAGCACCCTCTGGAAATAATCAGCAATCAGGGCACATGCTCAGTGTGTGTTGCATTCTTGGCCGGCAATCCTCTTGATTTAATTTGGGCAATATGCAGAGCCACTGCACGTTCTGGTTTATTTGTTTTGTTTGTCCCCAAGGTAACCATTTCTTGTTCTCCAGCAGTGCCCCTGACCTCATCCATAGATGAGAAAACTGCTGCTTAATAATGTATTCACTGTAAGCAAGTGGTTTTGATAGGTCCTCCTGCTACTTGCACATGACTTCCCATTTTATTAGTGTCTGTCCTGTAGTCACAGTACAGGTAGGCAAGAAATTTATGGCAGTGGCTCTTGTTGGTGGGCGACGGGCTTATTTATGTCAGTTAAGTGACAGAATTTATGTGATATTTATATACTTGATATCTGACCTGCCTGTATGAGACACACAGACACACACATGTGCGCACACACACACACACACACACACACACACACACACGCGCGCGCCCCTTGTACTTCTTTCCTTGTAAGGACATTACAATGATATACATTCATTCTTTGTGTGTCTCTACAACCATTCCCTAATCCTAACCATAGCCAATGCATTCCTAACCCAAACCTTTACCCATTGTAATCTTAACCCCTAAAAGCAGCAGTTGCACCTTGCCGGATAGCGTTAACGAACATCTGACGGAGAGCAAAATTTTCAATCCGTTCATCTACGTTTGGTTTGCATTTTGCATGCATTTCTTATTCGTTTTTCTTTTGGCGAATGTCAGGCAAGATCCGTTCAACCCAGCAGAAAGGTTTGTTCATTTTGAGCCCTGAGCAGCAATGGAGAAGACTTTCACCACTGGATAATTTTCTTTTGAAAGGTTTGTATCCATGGATGTCCGTAAACGTTATCCAGCCAGGTGTGACTGCTGCTTAAGCAATAAGTCACAGTTTGGACTTGTACTTGAGAAAACTGGCCAAAGTATCATCACTTTCCAAAAATGTTCCTTCTCTGTTGGTTAAAACGTGTTGTGGACCTCGCTATGTAGCAAGTACGAGAGCACACACACACGCCCATCATTATTGAATGAGGAAATACATCGGTAATCATTGTAACATAAAATGTTATCAGTCTAAAATCCATTTAAGCACACTGTTCTAAGCTCCAATATAGGTTTGACAGCCTAGATGCATGAATTCTTTATACTGCACAGTTGCAACCAAAAGCATTAAACATGACATTTTTCAATAAGCTTTAAAACTTGGAGACTTTTATGGAGACTCTTAGCACTGAAGGAGTGAGGATGGATTTATTTTTTGGCTCAAAGACTGGGAGCTGTAGTACTTTGCTGCCAAAACTTAAGCCCCTTGCCACTGAAATAAATGAACATAGCTGCAAGATGAATAATTCTGTTGTTAAAGTCAGTGGCCAAAGGTGTCTGCGATACTTTCTTTGATACTATGAGGGAGTGCCATATGGGGAATATACATCGCACATTAAGGACCAGACATCTAGCAGATTGGCTGGGGGCATATATTCTGCTTACTAGAACAAACCTCTTTTCCACTGAGTAAACATGTAATTGGAAAATATGCACATTATTCACAATCAGAGCCTACGTTTACACTCCCCGTGTGGGATGTGTCTAAGAAATTGCTCATTAATGAGGCTGTTCATTTGACTAATACACCCACAGCATTCACCCTGGCTTCCTGACCAGTCCTGAATTTAAAAAAAAAAAAGGTTCACTCAGTTTTTTTTTGGGAAGGAGGGGGGGTTGTATGCTCTTTATTTCTACAGAAAGTGCAGGGTTTTTTTTGCTGACCACTCTTCATACAGCTGCACTGGTTGCAGTGCAATAGGTGAAGGTCATTCTGTAGCGGGAGTAAATATGCGCTGTAAAGAGACATTGAATGAACTGTTGTGTAGCGGGAGCAAATGGGCGTTGCAAAGAGACAATGAATGAACATTTTGGGGGGTGGAGCAGGACATGTTGGTGTAGTACATTTCAGGGTTGGGTTCAAGTACTTTCAAGAATTGGATGCAAGTATTTTTTTGCTTGCACTTGTATCGGAGTACTTCCTATTAATGCCTAAAGTACTTTTACTTGTATTCGTGTACTTTTCAAAGTTCTTGACCAATCGGTCTCCTAAGTTCTGACAGAGATTGGTCAAGTACTTTGAAAAGTACTTGGATACAAGTACATGTACTTATTATTAGGTATTATTAGGCATTAGGCCTCATAATATTATTAGGCCTAATGGCTAATATTAGGCATTATTAGGTAGTACTCAGATGCAAATACAAGCACTATGGTATATAAAAAAAAATGCTTGCATACAATTCTCAAAAGTACTTGAAAGTACTTACACCCAACTCTGGTACATTTGTATGTCTTTGAACCTCCCTCCCCTTACAGGTGCTCCAAATCTAGTCATCACGTCATACACAGCGCGACGGGCAACGAAAGGGTATAAATGCACAGGAGCCCCTGCCAGGTGTGCCTCACCTCCAGCAAAACTCAGCGACGAGATTCTGACTGGCGGTTCGACAACCAGCTTCGCTTCCACTGCCACGGAACCGGCTGATCGCCCGACACTGTTTTGATTTGACACACTCAATTGCTTCCGTGCAGGAAAGTAGTTTCACCTGTGTTCCGATAGCGTGAATATGGAGGATAACCTGAATGTTTACACGTGTGCAGTGATTTATTGCGTCCCTCCCCCATTCGATAGCCCCGTGGCGGCTAGCGAAGATCTGCTGAGGACCAGTGGAGAGAGGGATCCGGCTACTGACTCATTCAACACTCTCAATTAGTCAACCTAAGGGAAGTAACCATACCGATTTGTCAATCGGATCGTATGCGTGGGCCAAGGCTGTGTTGTCGTGGTGACGGATATGCTACCTCCTTCTCGTAGCTGCGGACGCTGGTGCTGAGGGGAGGATTATTGGCCAGGCGAACCAAGGCTACACTACAGGCTGACATAACGTACTCCAACTGCGCGGCTCCGGATTGGTGGATGACTGTTGGCTGGGCCATGCATGGCGCATGACTGTTTGTCACTTTTCACTTGCTCCTATTTGAAATGGGACTTTTGAAATTGCTCCTATTTGAAATGTTATGTTTGTGATCTCCCAGCTATTGGTTAATAAACTGTGTTGAAGTAATGCCCTCTACCTCTGTATGCCCTGGGGACTCTAGTAACCAAGTCCAATTTGTCACTGTCTGTGCATGTTAGAAATCAGTGATTTGTATGTT
The DNA here is from genome assembly GCA_029692085.1 of Gymnothorax javanicus. Taxonomy (NCBI): domain Eukaryota; kingdom Metazoa; phylum Chordata; class Actinopteri; order Anguilliformes; family Muraenidae; genus Gymnothorax; species Gymnothorax javanicus. The sequence continues at coordinate 86,235,828 of CM056195.1, forward strand.
TGTTTTTAGCTTGTTTTTAGTTTCTGGTTTTAGTTTCTAGTTTTTAGTATGTTTCTTGTTTGTTTTTTAGTATTGCTATTATTTATATATTTATTATATTTATTCGTTAGAGCATGTGTGTTTCTGGATGATTGCTCTGTCTCTGGTCTTCAGTGTTTTCCTCCCGTTTCTGTCTCATGGCATCTTGTGTTTTTCATCACACTCTCTTCCCTGTAAATTCGGTTGGGTGTTTCCACTTCCTTCTCTCTCGCTGTTCTCATTGACTATCCGCACCTGAGAGTAGTTTAGCGAGGCACGGGTGTTTAGTTAGAGTTAGAACTCCACCCGTTTCCCCTCTCTCTCCTATCACCGTCCTTGCTTTTCTAGTTCCACCTCTCTCTACAGCTGTCCTGTGTTTAGCTGGGATTCCACTTAATTAGTTTGTGTTTAAAAGACCCACTTTCCCGTAGTTTCTTGTCGACTCGTTTCTACCACAGCTCGTCTTGGTCAGTCTCGCTTTCTGCGCTTATTCTTCTCGCTTTCGATTGTTGAAAGCTCGTTTCTTGTGATTCTCCCGTAAGTCTTGTATTTGATTGTTTGTATTTGCGTTGTGAGATTGCGATTTGATTGATTAGTACTTGTTCTCCCTAATTCCCATTTTGTATCCATCTGTTTAGTATCTCCTGTGTTCTCCCTTATCCCATCCAACTCCCTTTTTCTTTCCCCTTCCATTCCCTTAGTTTCAACCCTCTTTGTTACTGTCTTTGTGCGGATTGATTATTCTGGTTACTGGATCATTTTTGCTTGTCCCCTGACTTCAATTCTGCCCATTCTGCATATCTCTGTTTGCCTGGCTATTGATCCATTTCTGTCTTGACCATGAGCTTGGTTAATCCCAATAAACGCCCTGCCGATGCTGAACTGCACTTGGAGTCTATGCCCGTTCCTTTCAGTACGAGTCGACCAGTACAGACTCCAGCGGATACTGCTGAACTGCAGCGACTTTATCAACAACGAGAGGTCGTCATTCAGCAGCAGCATCGCGACTTGCAGGAGATGAGAGCTACTTTACAGCATCTCACCCAGGGCCCCACCCTTCCCAGTCCTGCAGTCGCACCGGCAGAGGCAGCTCCCATTCGGGAGCCACGTCTTACTCCCCCGCGGGAGTATGACGGAGACCCCATCACCTGCAAAGCATTCCTGTCCCAGTGCTCGATCATATTCGAGTTACAGCCCCTAACCTTTCCTACCTCACGTTCCAGAGTGGCCTACGTCATCACACTTTTGACCGGCAGAGCAAGGGACTGGGGAACCTCAATGTGGGACGCTGGCCACCCCTGCACCCGCACCATTGAAGATTTCATGGCGGAGATGAGGGAGGTGTTTGACCGCTCCTACCAGGGGCGAGAGGCAGGAAGTGCACTACTGAGTTTACGGCAAGCCGGCTGCAGTGTCTCCGATTATGCCATTCAATTCCGTTCGTTGGCCGCCTCTACACACTGGAGCGAAGACGCCCAGTTTGATGTGTTCTATCGGGGGTTGGCAGAGAACATAAAGGATGAGTTGGCGTCCCGTGAGCTTCCACCTGATCTGCAGGGGCTCATTAGAGTGGCCATCCAGATTGATTCTCGGATCCAGCAGCGCAAGAGGGAGCGCCAGAGCCATTCAGAGCCCGACGGTCAGACCTGCGTGGTAACTTCGATCTCCTCGGGCGACTCTCCGATCCAGGAGACCGGCGAGCCCCGGGGTCGGAGAACCCATGCAGGTCGACCGTTGCGGTTATCGCCACAAGAGCGAGCTAGGAGACTGGCGCGACGGGGGCATGTCTGTACTGTGGGCTAGCGGGTCATCGTATCCAGTGCTGTCCCCTACTCAAAAAGGAGGGGGTGAGTGGGAGGATTGGACAGCTGGCTCAAGATAACAATGATCCACGTAGGCTGGTTCCTGTCACTCTACTTGTTGGCAAGCGTTCATTGACTACTAATGTTTTGTTTGATTCAGGCTCAGACATCAACCTGATCGACGCCAACCTGTGCAACCAGCTCCAGCTCCAGCCCCAGAAGCTACCTACGCCGTTCCAAGCACTTGGCCTTTGTGGGCAACCGCTAAGTCAGGTGACCCAGATACCACCCCCACTCACGCTCATTGTCTCCGGCAACCATCTGGAGCAGATCCGGCTCCATGTCATCACCTCCTCCTCTGCTCCCATCGTCCTGGGCCTCCCTTGGTTGAAACAACACAACCCCACCATCAACTGGAGGACTGGGCAGGTGGTTGAGTGGAGTACTCATTGCCTGCGTTCTTGCCTCCGCAAGGCTCCCGCCAAGCAGGACGAGGGAGGATCCAGTGAGCCCCCATTCACTCCGGATTTGTCCAAGGTCCCCAGTGAGTACCAGGATCTAGCCGAAGTCTTCTCTAAGTCTCGTGCCCTGTCTCTCCCCCCAACAGACCCTACGATGGGCGCCATTGATCTCCAACCTGGCACAGCGCCCCTAAGGGGGGGTCTCTATTCTCTGTCTCGTCCAGAGCAAGAGGCCATGGAGAAATATGTGGAGGAGTCACTGGCTGCTGGCATCATCCGTCCCTCTTCCTCTCCTGCTGGCGCTGGCTTTTTTTTTTCGTTAGCAAGAAGGACGGATCTCTCAGGCCATGTATTGACTACAGGGGACTCATTAATATTACTATTAAGAATCGATATCCCCTTTACTGAATTCTGCTTTTGAGCTGTTGCAGGGGGCCACTATCTTCACCAAACTTGACCTACGCAACGCTTACCACCTCGTCAAGATTAAGGAAGGGGATGAATGGAAGACGGCCTTCAACACCGCTAGGGGGCACTACGAGTACCTGGTCATGCCGTTTGGTCTAGCTAACGCCCCTGCTGTCTTCCAGAACCTCGTTAACGACATCCTGCATGACATGATTAATCAATTCGTTTTTGTGTACCTAGATGATATATTAATATTCTCTCGTTCTAAGGAGGAACACATACGTCATGTTCGTGCAGTCCTGCAGCGCCTCCTGGAGAACCAACTCTACGCCAAGGCAGAGAAGTGTGAATTACACTTGGACACAGTCCCTTTCCTCGGATTTGTGGTTACTCCAGGAGGCATCCTAATGGACCAAGAGAAGGTGAAGGCAGTAAAGGATTGGGCTACCCCTACCACACGCAAGGAACTACAGTGCTTCCTAGGGTTTGCTAACTTTTACCGCCGATTCATTCGCAAATTACAGTACCGTTGCTGCTCCACTGACCTCTCTGACTTCCCCCAAAGTTCCTTTTGTGTGGACCCCCTCGGCGGAGAAGGCTTTTCTGGAACTGAAACAAAGATTTACCACTGCTCCTGTTCTCCAACAGCCAGATCCTGAAAGGCAGTTCATCGTCGAGGTAGACGCCTCTAACACCGGCGTGGGGGCAGTCCTGTCGCAGCGCAATGGCAAGGATAATAAGGTACACCCTTGCGCCTTCTTCTCACGCAGACTTAGCCCAGCCGAGCGTAACTATGACATCGGAAATCGGGAGTTACTGGCGGTGAAGTTGGCATTAGAAGAGTGGCATCATTGGTTAGAGGGGGCTAAGGTTCCATTCCAGGTCTGGACTGACCACAAGAATTTGGAGTACCTCCATTACAGCTAAGAGATTAAATTCCCGCCAATCTCGTTGGTCACTGTTCTTCGACAGATTTAATTTCACTTTAGCTTACCGCCCAGGCTCCCAGAACAAGAAACCTGATGCCCTGTCACGAAAATTTTTGCCTGACGCCCCTCCCAAGGAGCCTCAAACCATCCTACCCAGTCGTGTTGTGGTGGGAGCATTAGTATGGGAATTGGAGGATCGAGTCAGAAGGTCACAACCTTCTGGGGGGCCACCTACTAACTGTCCCAAGAACTGCCTTTTTTTTTTTTTTTGCCTCCGAGCGGAAGTTCTCCAGTGGGCCCATTCTTCCCGTCTCGCCTGCCATCCTGGTGCTAACCGGACCTTGGCCATGCTAACTCGCAGGTTTTGGTGGCCAACGGTCCGGATAGATGTCAAGAACTTTACTACTGCTTGTCCGGTCTGCGCCCAGAACAAGGCCACCCACACTGCACCAGCTGGTCTCCTGCAACCGCTTCCGGTACCTTCCAGACCATGGGCCAATATCGCACTGGATTTTGTCACTGGCCTTCCGCCCTCCAGAGGTAACACCGTCATCCTAACCATTGTGGATCGCTTCTCCAAGGCAGTTCATCTCGTCCCTCTTCCCAAGCTTCCCTCTGCCAGAGAAACAGCAGACTTACTCGTCCAACACGTAATCAGAATACACGGCATCCCTTCTGACATTGTCTCTGACCGTGGTCCTCAATTCATCTCACAAGTCTGGAAAGCCTTTTGCCAAACCTTAGGAATAACGGTCAGTTTAACCTCTGGTTTTCACCCGCAGAGCAATGGGCAGACAGAGAGGGCCAACCAGCAGATGGAGAGTGTCCTTCGGTGCCTCATTTCCCGAGATCAGGGGGACTGGAGCGAACAACTACCCTGGGTCGAATATTCCATCAACAGCCTTCCCACGGCTGCCTCAGGTGTGTCCCCCTTCCAAGCTTGTCTCGGTTACCAACCACCTCTGTTCCCCTCACAGGAGGTCGAAGCTGACGTTCCCAACATCCAGAATTTCTTCAGAGGTGCCGAAGGACGTGGGAGGAGACTCGTTCCGCTCTCCTGAAAGCTGCTGACGAGATGAGTCGCCAAGCCAACCGTCGTCGCTCTGTTCCACCGCAATACAAAGTAGGACAAAAAGTTTGGCTTTCTTCCAAGGACATTGCACTAGGACTGAAAGTCGCAAGCTAGCCCCCCGTTTCATTGGTCCTTTTGTGATAGAGAAGATCATTAACCCTGTCTCTGTTAGACTCAAACTACCAGCCTCTATGAGCCGTATCCACCCAGTCTTTCATGTGTCATGCATTAAACCTGTACTGATTTCCATCCACACCCCTGCCCCGACCAATCCTCCTCCCCCAAGGCTCATCGATGGAGGAGAAACCTACACGGTGCACAAGTTGCTGGACGCTCGTCGGCGAGGAAGGGTCTACAGTACTTGGTGGACTGGGAAGGATCTGCCCGGAAGAACGCTCATGGGTTCCTGCTCGTCACATTCTCGACAAGTCACTTATAAAGGACTTTCACAAAAAGGACTTTCAAGCGAGCTTAGACCGCCAGGTGGTGGTCATAGAGGGGGGTTCTGTTAGAAATCAGTGATTTGTATGTTTGTTTTTAGCTTGTTTTTAGTTTCTGGTTTTAGTTTCTAGTTTTTAGTATGTTTCTTGTTTGTTTTTTAGTATTGCTATTATTTATATATTTATTATATTTATTCGTTAGAGCATGTGTGTTTCTGGATGATTTCTCTGTCTCTGGTCTTCAGTGTTTTTCTCCCGTTTCTGTCTCATGGCATCTTTGTCTTTTTTCATCACACTCTTTTCCCTGTAAATTCGGTTGGGTGTTTCCACTTCCTTCTCTTCGCTGTTCTCATTGACTATGCACCTGAAGTAGTTTAGCGAGGCACGGGTGTTTAGTTAGATTAGAGTTAGAACTCCCACCCGTTTCCCCTCTCTCCTATCACCGTCCTTGCTTTTCTAGTTCCACCTCTTCTACAGCTGTCTTGTGTTTAGCTGGGATTCCACTTAATTAGTTTGTGTTTAAAAGACCCACTTTCCGTGTAGTTTCTTGTCGAGTTTCTACCACAGCCTGTCTTAGTCAGTTCGTTTCTGTGCTATTCTTCTCGTTTTCGATTGTTGCTTCGTTTCTTGTGATTCTCCTGTTTTTGGGGGTATTTGATTGATTAGTACTTCGTTCTTCTAATTCCCATTTTGTATCCTGTTTAGTATCTCCTGTTTTGCTTTTTAGTATCTCCTTGTGTTCTCCTGATTACATTTCCTCTTTGGCCCACTGCATATCCTTTCTGTAAGTCTTGTATTTTGCCATTGATTATTCTGTTTTACTGGATCATTTGTCCCCTGACTGGATCATTTGCCCATTCTGCCCATTCTATCTCTGTTTGCCTGGCTATTGACCATTTCTGTCTTGACCATGAGCTTGGTTAATGAACCATCTGAACTGCACTTGAGTCTTGCAGTGCATGGTTTGGGAGAAGATTGGGAACCTTTGTGACATTGCATGATTTGTTGCGTGGTGTGCTGCTAGACCACTGTTTACCTTAAGATTGGGGGTGTTAGTTTACCTGGGGGGGGAGTTAGACTGGGCACCCTGTATCCCACTAGGGGGCACCAAATTCAAGTACCTGCCAAATCAGCATTTTAGCCTTCTGGTACTGGGTGGCAGTATATTGTAGCCTCTGCTAAAGCTGTCCTTTGAATTATTTTGGTTGTTTTAACCCTGCTCTTGTGAGCTGTATTAACCCTAACTGAGTGTATTGGCCTGTGTCATATCCACATTGATTTTGTATTTCAGTGTACCCCAGGTAGATTAGTTATTAACTCTCAGCTAAGCTGGAGCCCCTAGATGCCACCTAGTGGTAACACATAGTAGCCTCCAGTAGTTGAATCCACCAGACTTTATATATGGCTAAGTCCATATGCTGATATCCTGCTTACACCGCACGACTAACTTGGGCTAGTCTCCTCTGGTATAAACTGAATAGGCATTTATATATACAAGCTGTGTATGTTTTTTGACCTAAAGATCTATTTTTTTTCTCTTCTGACACCTAGGTTTTATGATTGTTTTTTAAGCAAGTGTTAATAAAAACCTGTTTTTATAAAGATATGCCTGTCCAATTGCTTCATGTCTCAGGGGTCATAGGTGAAAACCTGTTTGTTTACCGTTACATTTCTAGCGTAATCGGCAGGATCCTTGACACACATAGCAATATGGAAGGTGGAGGGCAGCCGCAGGGAGTAGGAACAAAGCCCCAAATGATGGCCACCTTAATGCCATGGTTTATGGGTCGGCCTTGGGTCCCAAAATTCAGTGGACGAGAGCTTTTGAAATTTACAGAATGGAAAAGTCAAATTCAAGCATTTATTCAGGCACAAGGGCTAAATGCTGAGCAATGGGTGGACTTTGTGCTGAGTGCATTGGAGGGAGATGCCGAGAGGGAGGTGGCGCTATTGGGGGTAGGTGACCGGAGCACTGACATCAAGATACTGGAAGCGCTAGCTAAACTGTATGGGGGCCAGCAATCGGTAGCACAGTTGAGGGTGCAATTTTTAAATTGAAAACAGGAACCTGGAGAGGATGTAGGGGCATTCATGCTGCGGTTACGAGAATTACATCAGAGATGGAGACTCAAAGAACCTCTGCTTGAGAGGTCAGACGATGAATTACTGCAGACACAGTTCTCCATGGGCCTGCGGCCATGGCCTGTGAAGCAGGAGCTACAACGACAACTCAGGAGGCGGTCGGCAACCACCTTCAACGAGGCCTGTGAGGAGGCCAAAGCATTGGAGAGGGAGCTGGGCAGGGTAGAAGTTCAGTCTTGCCCAGCCTTCGCCACTGCATCAAAGAGAGCGATACCAGCTGCTCCTGATTGGCAACTGATTAAGGAATCACTGCGAGCTGAGTGGCAACAGGAAATGAAGGATCAGATGATGCTCCTGAGCAAGTCAATTGTGGAGGAGCTGCATGAGCGACTGAAGACGGCCCCAGCTGTTGCACCACCAGTAGCTGCCCCCGCTCCCCAGTCTTGGCACCCTCAAACCACCACCTGTCAGCGCCTGGGGTCGGCCCCCCCCCAGGCAGTCCTACTATCAGTGGGAAGAGAGAGATATATGATACGGTTTCTGTCAAAATTTGATTGATGGGGTCAAAGGTCATATGTCAACATTTGATGGATGGGGTCAAGAGGTCATATGAGTAAATTTTTTACTGAGGTTATCATAGTTTATTCTGTATCACCTCCTCCCCTGGCTGCGTAGGGTAATTCAGCGCAGACACCCCCCCTCCCTATGTTCTGGTGTGGGGTCAGTGATTTAATTTTATACATTTTTAGCATGTTTTAAGTTTTTTGGGATAACCCCTTTAAAGCATTTATTTAATTGTATTATTAATATTATTGTTTAGTGCTTTTTAAAAGGGTATTATTTGAGTGGTGGGGAAGTGTAAGTGATAAGTGGTAAAACTTTATTTCAAGCATTTGTTGGTTGTGGGTAAACGAAAGAGGGTTAAAATTCGGAGAGTGTTTTGAAGAGAAAAAATGTTATTAAAATAGTGTTTTAAAGTGAAAAATGTTATAAAAATAGTATTTAAAGTGTTAAAACTGGAGAGTAATGAATGAAATAGCTGTGAATATGCAAACAGAATTAGGAAAGATAAGGAGAGTGTTTTAAAGTTGCTGGTGATATTTTAGTAGAATATTGTTTTAAAGCAAAAAAAGGTTAGTAAAATAGTGTTTTAAAGCGAAAAAATCAAAGCAAGGAGTGTTAAAACTGGAGAGTAATGAATGAAGTACATTTGAAATAGCTGTGAATATGTGAACAGAATAAGGAAAGAAAGGAAAGAAAGATAAATTATTTACCGGTAAAGTCTGTCTGCGAGATGTGAGTGGAGAAAAAAAGTTTTTGTAGGTTAGTTGTCGAAAGCTCGCTGCAAAATGAAGCTGGTTTCCTAAGTCTTCTCATTCCGCAAGTCTTCTCTCACTCTGACTGTGTGCATGTGAGTGAGTGGGGTAAGTCAAAGGGGGCGGAGCTGGTTCTGTGCGTGTTTACGTATATATGTTGGCGGGAATACGGTCAGCCAATGAATGAGGCAAACAGCTTGTGTCAAAATCACAATGGTACAATGAAACTTACCCAGGGGTGGGACTGAACGGGGAGGGTGTTTGCGTATGTGTGGTGATGGGCAATGTTCAAAGCGCGGGGGCGTATGGGGAATGTGGCGGACATGGGGATGTGTGCAGCTGTGGGTTATCAGAGGTCTCAAGGACTTTTCAGCCCTGCAGGGAAGTCAAAATCTGTGTAAATACGGTTTAAATAAGGCACAAAGAAACTAATGTGCCTCATCAAAGAGTAACATACCCTTGGCATTTATAATATTTATCTGTCTTTTGTCTGCACTATTCTTTTAAATAACAGCAGTTAATTTAAGCGATATTGTATTCCACTCCTGCCAACTGTTCCAAAAGCAGTTAAACCATCTTATTATTTCATAGTACTAGTATGTGTACACCTCAAGGAAAAATGATAAGGAAACTGGAAAGGCTTCAGAATGATACCATAAAATGTATACTGGGACCATCTCAATCCATTTAATTAAGGATTTTTAACAGGCAATGTAAAATATTTTCTGTATTTTGTATTTGATAATGTTTAGTGTTTTATCACTTATAAATATTTTATTTGTAATGTATTGCATCCAGTCCCTGAAATGAGTAATAAATAAATAAAATAAATTCCGATATACTCGATTATAGATAGTCCATTTTCATAAATTTCAATATTTCATTAGTTTGTTAAACTATATGCAAGGTCTTTGTTTTTAAAGCAGTGGAAATATACCAGCTATTCTTTTTTTCATATGAATAAACGCGCAGGGTCTTTTAGATTCAATTATGTTATACCATTTTTAAAGTTTGTTTAACTTTAAGAAATGATAAAATCATGTGGAAAGCTGGAAAATGCGAGTTTCAAAGTATATCCTAGAATATAATGCTGAATAGGTTTTCACTAAAGTTTTTCAATTGAGCTTGAGGACTTGCAGGTCGTGCGTGCGTGTGTGTGCCGGCCTGCCTGTATGCGCGCGCACGCCTGCGTGTATGCCTGTGTACCTGTGTGCCTGTGTCTGTATGAACACGTGTGGTGAAGGGGGGTCGTAAGATTTTCTAACAGCTGATTACAGTTAAAGCTTTTAGGTTCAATTATGTATCATTTTTAAAGTTTTTTAACTTTAAGAAATGATAAAATCGTCTGTGGGAAGCTGGAAAATGTGAGTTTCAAAATATATCCTAGAATTTCATGTTGAATACAGGTTTTAACTAAAGTTTTTCAATTGAGCTGGAGTGCTTGCAGGTCGTGTGTGTGTGTGTGTGTGTGTGTCTTTACTAGAGGAAGGTCTCTGGTTAGAGTTACACCAACATAAATATCAAGGCAGGAGTGTGTCTTGTGTGACATTGTTGGCGTGTCTTAGTTCCTCTCAATTTTTTCTGCTTTCTTAATTACCTTGGTGCAGAAATGTCTTTAACTACGGACGCCATATCCAGTAGTCCGACAGAGTTCAGAGTATTGGAAGTCGGGCATACGACAGTGTAAGAAAAATTGAATTCCTGGGCTGAAAAATGTGGTTGACAGGTGTGAATCAGCGCACAGATTTTTTGGACTCTTGTACCCAAATAAGGTGAGAGCCATGCAAGTCATATTGACTGATGCCGTGAGAGACGAACATATTGCTGAGGCCTTCTTATCGGCCCTCAGGGATGAAGATCCTTTCCTTTTCAACAACCTGGAAACAAACGGCCCTAGAAAAACTTTTGGTGAGTATCAACATTGATGGCCTCGGCCTCCGTTCTCACTAAAAAATTCCATGTTAACTTATCTGTCATTTTTCTGTTTGTATGTCTGTCCTGTTACCTGGTCTGTTCTTGTCATGACAGTGAGGAGTCGTCCACCGACTGAGCCGTCTGACTTATGGAGCTCAAACCAAGGCCTGCGCAACTTCTTTAAAACACGAAGAGACAAATTCAATGTCGTGGATATCCTTGTGGAATGCAACCTTTTGACTGAGGAAGAGTACGATGACAAACATGGCTTGCTAGAGAGAGGCTGCTGTTTCTCGTATTGCATGAAATTATGACATGGGCATCTCCAGAACATGTCGCGTTTCTGGAATCCCTGGAGGGACTGTATCGAGACGTGTGGCTGTCACCCGACACGGAAGTTGTTTCACAGGACGACACACACCAACAGAGGATCGAAAAGACTTTCAGCGGACACGGGAATTATGACATCATACATGTGAACAGTGCAATGACACCAAAGGCCACAGTGGAGGACGTGTGGTGGTGCCCAATTGGGACAATTCAGAGCGGAACACGCTTTCGGGTGTGGGCATGTAACCTGTGCAACTTGCGATAGAAAGACTGGAAACAAATGCCCCTTGTGTCGGCGGCGTAAGGCAAAGGTGTACAAGGAAGCATTCGCTGTGAAAAATGCTCACGTGCAATGTCCCAAATGTAAGGGTCCTAAAATGGTGCTTATTTACGACGGACCTAACGGGCAGGGCTGACACCATGTTGCTTGTGAGTGCGCCATTAAAAATCATAGGTGCGCTTGTGGGCATACAGCAACTATGTTCATGACTATCTACAAGATGTGAAGAGGTACTTTTGGGACTTGGGGCAATTATGTACCAAAACCTGCGTGAAACTTTGCCATTAAGATGTCTTTTTTTTTTTTTTTTTTACAATAAAAGAACCAGTGTATGATCAATTGACACTGCTAACAACCACGCAGCAAATTGTACGCAATAAAAGAGGCTTTACGCTCACAAACCGCTTAGTTAATAAAAAAATTTAGAGTGGTGCACAACAAAAAAGTTCTGCAGCCGGATTTTAAGACTTCACCATATGGCTTCTAAAACTGTGTTTGGGGATGAGGGTTTTGACAACCGTCTTCAACATCTGTTTTCTTGCATCGTATCAGGACCATCAAACTGTGGCAAAAGTGTCTTTGTCAGAAAGTTGCTAGAAAATGCCCCCTATGTACTGTCATGTGTGCTGCAGAATATTGTATGGTTTTATTCATGCTGGAAACCTAATGTATGATGATTTGAGCCAGAAAATAAAGAATTTACATTTTGTTGAAGGTCTGTCTGAATCATTGACTGATGAAACACTGCTTCCTTTGCATAAAACCAATTTGGTTATTATTGATGATCTTATGGAAGCTGCCAGTAATAGCTCTGAAATCGAAAAGGCCTTTATCAAGTATACGCATCAGAGAAATATAAGCATTATTTACCTGGTGCAAAACCTTTTTTTTCCTGGGTAAAAAGAGCCGCACAATAAATCGAAATGCCAACTATATGATTTTGTTTAAAAACCCTCGTGATAAATTACAAATTAATGTTTTAGCGCGGCAGATGTAGCCCAGACATTCCAATTTTTTTTTTGGAGTCTTTTGAAGAAGCAACCAAGAGCCCTTATGGTTATATATTGTTATCTCAAAGGTCAAAAAGAAGAACAGTATCATTTGAATTTGTTCCCCAATGATGGTGTGGTTTATCTACCAAAGAAAAAAAAAGTGATGGGAGCGAATGCCTTGGTTCAAGATGTGATAAAAAATGTTCCATCAAAAGCAAAAAAATGCCACATCATTCTTTAAAAAAATTGCCCAGAACTGATAAAAACAACATGGAATGATAAAGGGAAATTTATTTTTCAGAGGGAAAGTAATAGCGGATCCAATAAGGCATCTTATGAAAAATATTAAGCAGGCAAGGTTTCTGATGATAGAAGACCATTTGGATAACAAAAATTTATTGAGGCTTTAGCTATGATTAATATGTCTCTTTCTTCTTCCAAATCAGCAGGTGGCAACAAAATAAGTGACCATATAAAAGCATCCGTAATAGCTTTGAAAATCATGGAAAAATGTTTCTTGCACCTCAACATCAACTGGATAAATTAAAGAACCTTTTTTAAGTCCGCACCCATATGGCAAACCATGGAAAATGAATTTCAATCCATAGCGAAATCCAATGCAAGGACCAATGTTGGTGCTGTGGCAAAAAAGTTCTTTTGCTTTACAGAGTTTCATCGCTGTTGTTAAACAGGGTAAAAAATAAAATCTAAAATATTGACATTAAATCACCCAGCCTGATTTTATTCACAATAGAAAAGATGAAATAACATGGGTCAAATGTTGGTTCAAGAAATTTAAAAATTTTATCCAAAAAAAAGCTCATCTTCAAAAAAATGGCTCGGAGATGTCTCAACATCGAATGGGAAGGGGGCCTGTTTAGGAATGGTGTAGTATCTCTTCTTTTTAACACATCTTGGAAAAACATCACAGCATTGAGGAGATGGTTTCTTGAGTTTAGCCATTGGAATTTGATCCCACTCTTGTTTAATACAGGCTTCCAGCTGCTGGAATTTTTGGGTCTCTTTGATGGACTTTGCCGAATCAGCAGGTCTGAAACAAAATAAGTTCTCATAAAAAAAAAAACCACAGAGCAAGACACCTTTGAAAACAATGGATACAATCCCTGGAATTAAGCAAGCACTAAAACGGCAGGCCGCAAGTTTCCTTCACCAACCTTTTCAATAGCTGCAGTATGTAATGTTTTTGCATTGTTTTTAATGAAATACTTCAATGCTGGAATAATGTCATCTGCTGTGACAAAAAATGTTTTTTAAAACCTTCATTTACCTTTTTTTTTTCAATGGTGCTTAAAAAACTTTTGCTCAAGTGTCTCTTCACCATATGCATTACATGATTTAAAAGTTATCAAAGAATTTGGCTTTTGAAACATGACAACATATTTTTTACACATTTACCTAAACATTTTTATTAACATACTTGGAAACCATAAAGCCTATGTTTTTTTTAAATTATCAGATTACAGAGCTATAATTCTACTAAATGGTACTTTGGACTTTTGTAAGTAAAAAAAAGCAGTGTTCATTTTAAATTGGCCTTGGCCCAAAGAACCTGTACAGCGTTTCTGGACAATTCAACAATGGTTTTTTTTGCAGAAAAATATTGATGTTGTCCGGGAAATAAATGTAGTCTGGAGGGTTTCCGGTTTAGGAAGTATTCCTGGGCCCATTTTGTAATGTCAATGACAGAATAATGCAACCAGTGTTCTCCAGGCTTCTGAGGGGGTGTGTATTCACGGGCAGCCAGTAAAGGTCTCCGGTCTTGTCTTTTACACACACCAGGTAGCTCATCACTCAAGAATCTTTTGATTTTGATGTTATGAATTGTCAGTGAAAAGACCTTCAAAGTTCTTTGGTTTTGATGTTGAGGAACATTGTTTCTAAGTTTATGGCCAATTTTGGTAGTGCAATCACATTCAACGGGTGCAGAGCGCTCTGGCCACCTCCTCTCCCTAAGAGACTCAGGTTGCCTCTAAGACGGATCCTTTTATAGCCAATCATGTTGCACACCTGATGCCAGTTAATGTCACCAATGATTTGCTCTGAAGGGTTCTGTTCATTTCAGTTCAGAAAATATCCAGACTTTTGACTCACTTTTTAGCAATGGTCATATTAGTCAACTTGCTGTGTCACTCTTTTGAGACCTGATAGCCCAGAAAATTCCAAACTGTATTTTGTGGATAAAAAATGAAGAAGGTCTTATTTCAACATTTGAAATGTTATCTATGTTCTATTTCAAATAACATATTGGCTATGTGATGTTGGAAAGTCATTGCACGTCTCAGCATTTAGCCAGAAAACGGACTAATAATCCCAACTAATTTAGAATTGAAGTTGTACTTTTATTTTTTTTTTTTCAATAAAATACATAAAATTAGTCTTTTCGATGACCCACCTTCACTTACAAGCATGACCATGATTTAAAAGTTATAAAAGATTTTGCACTATGAGAACACATGAAAACATATTTTTTAAATAGAATTTATCTAAACTTATTGAATTAACATGCCTTGGAAAAAATAAAGTCATTCATTTTAAATTATCAGCTTTCAGAGCTCCATCTTTCTAAATGGTATTCCATACAGGACCTTGTTTTGTTTCTGACCTTGCACGTATTTCGGAATCATATGGTGCCTTTTAGGTTTAGTAATGTCAGACGTTTGTGCTCGATCACAGTTCTTTTGCAGAACAATATTGACGCTGTCCTCCTGGATGTAAATGTAAATAAATGTAGTATGGAGGGTTTGGGTGGAGGAATCAAACATTCTCCGTTTTGTCAAAATGACAAGAGCCAACCAGTGTTCTCCAGGCTTGTTTCGGGGATGTGTATTCAGAATATTCTGGCTGGAAAACTGTTGTTTGTGAACCAGGTAGCTTGAAATTAACATCATTCCTTAATTTCTTTTTATATCACATGGATTGTTTCATGAAAATCATACATTAAGTTCATATTGGTGTTCACGAATAATCATACAACACATTTCGTCTCTGGTTCACCTCAATGATGTTATCAAAAACGGCATAGACAATCAAATTTACAGTTCTAGGAAGTGGTGCCCTGAATTGCATCTCCAACCGCATGTTACCGCTTTTAATTAATGACAGATGCTGTCCACAGCCTTCATCGGGGGCAAGGTCGAAAGCATAGAGTGTGTAACCGTCTGTATATTCCTGACGGTTTATCAACAGGGGCTGGTCCTTCAAATGGCGCACAGAGGCCTGGAAGAGGCTGTAGTATTCCCGAACTGTGCTAGCATTGTTAAAATCAGGCTGAAAAGGCTTGGATGGAAATTGTTGCCCATTGACATATAATGCTACAAATTCAGCATAGTAGTGCCTGAAGTTAAATGGGTTTTTGTTATAAACCCCCGTAAATGCATCGTTGTTAACCAAACCTATAATGACAGTTTTGGGAAGCTGTCCGAGGAATAAATTCTCCTGATTGCATACACGGCTACCAGTGACTAGTGAAAAGGTCTTGAGGTTAACCCGCTCTATTGGGTATTTAACGTTAGAGGTCAACAGAGCCTGTGCATGTCCGAGTTTCACGGCTGGTGATACTGTGACTTTTTTCACAAACAATGATGGAGAAACCAATTTAAGCTTTTATTGTTCTTGATCAGGGGAAATCAAACAAAAGCCATCCTTACCCCTACCATTTTAAATTTAATATCAATCCATTTATCAGCATCCTTTCTTGAAAAAACATGTCAGCGTGTATATGACCAAGCAGCTCAAATGTATTGCTGCCGGAAACTTCTGCTGTTTAGTCCCACGTTGCTCTGGTTCACAGTGTTTCCATCCACGTTCCCGCTGGTATCTTTGTAAAAGAGTCTAGATGTAAATTGATTTGACAAGTCTCATCTCCATAATTCAGTAGGCATTCAAGAATAGCCCTATAAGGATACATTTTGCTGGCCTGTGTGATCAATCGATCCCCAAGCGTAACATCCACTTGTGAAAAAATAGTGGCTACGGGGTAATTGATGATGCTGACATTATTAGTTTGATCAATATTGCTGCCATTGGCTCGCGTGATTTTGCATCGAAGGTAAAGTATTGTTCAAGTCAACATAATCTTCACCGTTCCTGGCAATGAAGAACTCGACAGGGCCTGTGTCTGAAACGGCCGACAACGGCGGTATTCCACAAAAATGTTCTTTTCTATACTTGTTTGAGTGCATGGCACTGCAAAAAGATCCAATTCTGACTTTATGCATTCTTCTGACATACTGTGTATGAACGCCACTGCTTAAAAAATGAGCCTGCTTTTCCCCGTAAGCTTCTTTTTCTTAGTTTGTTTTTTCTCCTTTCTCTTGCTCTCCCCAAATGCGTGTGGAGTGCTTGTTACCTTTTGTTTTTAGACTTGATGGTGACACGCCCTCCCGGTGGTCTTTTCTGTTGGCGCCGTGCTATCACCATGAGAACCTGACCCTTCCTGACTGTCAGTTTGTAAGCGGCTCTCTACAACTTTATTTAACGTCTTTAGCTATGTTCTTAGCGGCCGAGGTCAAATGTGGTTTGGCTATATTGAACCCTGTCTTAAGTAGCTGTAGAGCCATCTGGAATAAACCTCTGAAAATTCCTCCAAGGCCACTGCCATACATGACAGTTCCGCCTTTAAAACCAGGCAACCCATTGCCCGCCTGTACCGTATAATATTCAACGTATCTGTGCGGGTCTGTGTAGAGTACAGGGCTCTTCATATTTTACTTCGTGATAGTGATGCTTTACTGGCCTGAAGTGCAGCTTTGTAATAACTTTTCTGTAATGAAAGTTTAAGTTCTCGTTTTGATCCGTTTTCAGTTCAATGGTTATGTCATCAATGTGCTGTTTCCTCACCGGTGCGTAGTGTGGCTTTTCATAAGTCTTTGTGATCACTTCTTTATTTGTTCCTTACTTTTCAACACAGTGCAAGAGGGGAACAAAACTGTCTCCGACTCTATGGTGTTCGATAATGTCTGTGTAAATGAAAATTATGTAGAAACCGGCATGAATATCAGGCGGATGTGGCGCAACTGGATTTTCATGGTTCGACACCTGGTTCGAGGCTGAGAATTTCAGCTAGTTTTCCTGTCGCAGCAAATGACACTCCTGGCGGGGCTACAATTTTAACTCTATTTTTAATGCCGGAGTAAATCATTTCACTGCCCTCCGTGCTTAATGTAGAGCGGTTGTTCATTTCTTTAACAAAATCGACTATAGCCTTATAATAACCCGGGGAAATTTCATGATATTTCCTGTCTTGATTTATATTATTACGTGTGATAAAAAGACAGTCTTTGTTTGATAATATGTCCCAAGTATGTGGGTACTGTATTTCTGCTAAGCCAACCTCCCACTCTCCATGGAGTTCAATAGGTCTGACAAACTTGGTTGTATTGCTTGAAATCTTGTTTTCAGGGTAAGTTTGCAAGGATGCATTATTCGGGAGAGTAACGTAGAAATCTGTCTCCTCCATGGTCATTTACTGTCTGTCATAGTGCATGCTTTTAAAAATATTTTTAAGATTAAATCTCGACCACGTGACTTGCAGGTATCCAGCTGTTAAATTTTTCAGGCCATCCAACCCATTTTACTAAGACCAGCTTTTTACCCTTTATTCTCTTCTGCACGATAATCTTTTCAACCTTAAATGCTTTATCTTTACTCACAGTTACCCTCTGTATTCAGCCTCATAAAATATACCATCAATGTCTTCACCATTGCAATCCTTCAACTTGTATATGGGTGGGATTCTGTGAACCCGTTCAGCCACTGTGAAATATTCATCCGTATACATCTGCTCATAACCTTTTGCAAATGCCCCTCTTACTTTTGAAACACGGACTGTATCGCCCTTCTCAAATTTAAACTTTTGCTTTTTAAACCTTTTTGGAAAGGGTCCGTATATGGTTTTAAAAACATTAAAAGCATTAGCTTCATTTACATCAACAGGTTTCATTGTAATAGTACTGTGATGGCGGTGATTACACGATAGGACCGAGTGCTGTATCACGTTAATGTATTTGTGCGTATTATGTGCGTTGAAGTATCTCCACATCCTGATTTTAAGAGTCCTGTTAAATCGCTCCACTATGGAAGCTTTCATATCAATGCTTGTGGCAAAATGTGTTATTTGATATTGTTTCATCAGCTTCTGAAAATCCCAGTTGAAAAACTCTGTTCCTTTGTCAGTTTGAAGTTTTTTGGGCCTGCGGCCTTGCGCAAGTATGGCTTGGAAGGCCCGAGTCACTTCCTTGCCGCTTTTGTTCTTAAGAAGACAAACCCATGCAAATTTTGATAAGACATCTACGCATGTCAGCATAAATTTAATACTATCATTATGCTGGGATAAACTTGACATGTCTACTAAATCGGCTTGCCATTGCGCATCAATATTTGAGACAAAAACCTTGTTCCTCTTGAAATTAACTCTGGCTGTCTTGTGTTAGGTGTATGTATCTTCCCCAGACAGCCACTCTGTAAGTTTCTTGTTGGAAATTCTTAACCCTTTAGTTTCCAGCAAACCCGTTTGCAATCTTTCTTTCCAACCAAAAGACCCTGGATTCTCAGGGGTATAATAAACAGACTTCAAACACTCCTGAACATCCATCTTCACCACTAAAGCAAAAATGAAACATGATACCCAAAACAGTGCATTTAATATCGTCATTTTATTAAAAATTAGTGCAAACCAGACAAAAATTTGCGGAGCATTAGTTATTTTATACTTTATCATCATCCCACAAGCTTTCTTGCATCGCCCCCAAAATCTCCCAGATATCTCTCCGGACCTCATCAACAATCTTGTTGCTGACATGCCCCAAGTCATGGTTCTTAATTTCCTGCAGCTTCCCCCTGATGTACAGCTCGTCCTTGAGGTCCGAAAGAATGGTGTCGACAGCCCCTTCGACACGCATGGGGCTCGGCCTAAGCCCCAGCACTTTGAGCGCCTTGGAGAGTAGGACACTGAACCATGGCGTTTTCACTTTGCCGCACAGTTTTTCAAAATTATGTTGAAAATAAAAAGAATCAGGTTCAAACAGACAGCTATGCCTGATTTAGCTGGGGTGGTCATACTCGCACCCCTGGCACTCGCTTTTCAACAACTCTTCAATTTTAGTGTCCAGAAGGCAAGCCATGATCATCTTCAGGACTTTAATCATCGGAGCTGTGAGGCATCCGTTGATTTCATCCGCAGGCCTCAGCGGTGCTGATGGTTGCAGCGGGGCCTTCGTTTTCGGGATGCATTTCCCCCGGCAGCGTGGTCTGTCGTGCGGCACACCGTCGTCAGCTTCAAACCCTTCCGCCAGCCAGGGATCCGAAATGGGGGTATCGTTGTCGGCGCAGTACTCAGGCTCCAATGATTTTGGAGATGCCTCCGAACCCGCTCGACTGATCGGGACATAGGTTTTGTACACGGCCTGAGACATGACTGCTATGATTAAATTTGTGGGTTGTTTGTAAGGATAGCATTCAAACTCGGGTCTTACGCACCTTTCCCTCTAACCACGCCTTTAAAGAGGCTACAGCCTATCATGGGCCGTGTGGTATTGGTAAGTAAAAGCTTGACCTTTGAACAGCCTTTAAATGAAATGGAATAGACAACGTGTTTAAAAAGTTTTGTGTTTTTTATTATTTAAATCATATTAATCATAAAAAGGTGCAAAATGAACACAGCATATACTTTCATTTCAAATATTACATCATAAATGAACCATCTTTTACATTGTAACGGTTTGTTCTAATTTGAATTACAATTTGTTCAACAGAGTAACCATAAAATAAACAATAAAAACATGTATTAACATCATAAGAACACTAACAATACATAAATTTCACAGTCCAAATTTTTCTTTTTTTTAAGATTTTTTTTGGGGGATTTTCTCCTTTACTGGATAGTTGTACAGTGGAGAGTGACAGGAAGGTTGGGGAGAAGAACGGGGAAGACATGCTGCAAATGACCCGAGCCGGAGTCAAACCCAGGTCACCACGGGAAGGACACAGCCTCCACGGCGCGCGTGCCCAGACCAACGAGCCACCGGGGCGCCCCTCACGGTCCAAATTTAACATTGTAAAATGAACTGCTTAAACTTTTTCTTCTTTGAACTGGTCAGCTAGGCTTGATTTCAGCACGATGCGTTCTTCATCAACATCTTCTTCACCCTGATGAGATGCTCGCCCTGAGTTTCCCTCAAACTTCTCGCTCCGGTGTATCCTCACTGCCTCCATGTCCTGCCAGTGCTTGAAATCCTCAAACACTTTGTCAGCTTGAACCAGAGCATCCAACATCAAAGATTTGTCTTTTTCACAGCAGTAAAACTCGTCGTAATTTGCACACAGTTTTGAGTTCACCAACGTGAGAAGACTTTCCCTTACAATTAGTCTTTCCAGTTTTCCATCCTCTGTTGACGCCAGCACACTCATCATGTGCCTGTTTGGACGATTAGGTGAGTCGGAAGAAAAATCGAAGCGCTTCTGATAACCGGAGGCGACATACGCATTGGCTGTTTTCAAATTAACCCAGTCATGAATGTCGACAAATACACCACGTTTTCCAATGGAGTCAAAGTCCTCGTCCACATACAAATTAAAAAAAAGAATTTCTGGAAAATCGGCATCCGTGTAAATGTGGTAGCCGCAGCGGGGCTCTTTCGGATGAGCAGAGCCACTCCACTCATGGTGCATCATCCACGACAGGGCTCTCGACATTGTAGCGAAAGGTTTCTTTGGGCCCCGCGGCTCAGTTTGCCATTGTTCCTTGGACCCCGCAGACTCAGGCGTTGAAATCGAAAATATGTTTACTGGTTTAAAAGCTTCCCAGTTTTCTCAGTGCGGCAAGTTAGATCAGCTCAAAGACCGATACAAGTTAAATGAGCTTAAAAGACCACGCTTTATACAAGTTCTGAAGGCTGGCTTTGACTCCAATTTTCTATCAGCGCATGTGCTTTGAACACCGCCCATCACCACACATACGTACACACCCTCCCCGTTCAGTCCCACCCCTGGGTAAGTTTCATTGTACCGTTGTGATTTTGACACAAGCTGTTTGCCTCATTCATTGGCTGACCGTATTCCCGCCAACACATATACGTAAACACGCACAGAACCAGCACCGCCCCCTTTGACTTACCCCACTCACTCACATGCACACAGTCAGAGTGAGAGAAGACTTGCGGAATGAGAAGACTTAGGAACCCAGCTTT
Source organism: Gymnothorax javanicus (assembly GCA_029692085.1). Taxonomy (NCBI): domain Eukaryota; kingdom Metazoa; phylum Chordata; class Actinopteri; order Anguilliformes; family Muraenidae; genus Gymnothorax; species Gymnothorax javanicus. The sequence continues at coordinate 86,257,078 of CM056195.1, forward strand.
ATTTTGCATCGAGCTTTCGACAACTATCCTAGAAAAACTTTTTTTCTCCACTCACATCTTGCAGACAGTCTTTACCGGTAAATAATTTATCTTTCTTTCCTTATTCTGTTCACATATTCACAGCTATTTCAAATGTACTTCATTCATTAGTCTCCAGTTTTAACACTCCTTGCTTTGATTTTTTCGCTTTAAAACACTATTTTACCAACCTTTTTTTGCTTTAAAACAAGATTTTACTAAAATATCGCCAGCAACTTTAAAACACTCTCCTTTTCTTTCCTAATTCTGTTCACATATTCACAGCTATTTCATTCATTACTCTCCAGCTGTAACACTTTAAAACACTATTTTAATAACATTGTTTCACTTTAAAACATTCTCCGAATTTTAACCCTCTTTTGTTTACCCACAACCAACAAACGCTTGAAATAAAGTTTTACCACTTATCACTTACACTTCCCCACCACTCAAATAATACCCGTTTAAAAAGCACTAAACAATAATATTAATAATACAATTAAATAAATGCTTTAAAGGGGTTATCCCAAAAAACTTAAAACATGCTAAAAATGTATAAAATTAAATCACTGACCCCACACCAGAACATAGGGAGGGAGGGAGTCTGCGCTGAATTACCCCACGCAGCCAGGGGAGGAGGTGATACAGAATAAACTATAATAACCTCAGTAAAAAATTAACTCATATGACCTTTGACCCCATCAATCAAATTTTGACAGAAACCGTATCATATATCTCTCTGTGGGATGCTCAGGGCCGCGCCATCTGTAGAGACTGCGGGGAGGCGGGGCAAATCCAAAGGTTCTGCCCTCAACAACGCACAACCCAGCCGGGTTTTCGGCATACCTGGTCACAGGAGGGCGAGTGAATGGGGAGGGGACCCTGACCGCGACCCCGCAAAGGCCCTCCATGTTGGGAAAGTGCCCTAATAATGGTTCAAGGTAGGAAGATCCTGTGTATCCTTGATACTGGCTCCCAAGTTACCCTTTTTAGCCACACACTGTTCCAACAACACTTTGGAGAGGAATGCATCCAAGACCCCAGCCGTATTTCATGGTTGGCATTAAAGGCAGCCAATGGCCTCAACATTCCTTATGTGGGCTGTGCGGTGCTTGATTTTAATATTGGGGGAGTGGAAGCTAAGAAGAAGGGGGTTGTCGGTGTGCGCTATGATTGCATTCATAAAGATTACGGACTCTTAGGGATGAATGTCATGAGTGACTGCTGGGCAGGGATCCTCCATGGTGGACACCCAGGAATGGCAGCATTTAAATCCATCTTCTCCCCATCTGCAGGACGGGCATGGGACGTGGCTTTTGCTGCTTGCAGGAGGGTTGACACATCCGTAATTTTTTTTTTTTTTTTGGCATATCTAATCACACCTGAATCTGGAATGTCCAATTGGGGAACTATGTACAAGGCTTTCGCAGATGCGACCCCCTGTTGCCAACTCAGGAGAGTAAAGACAGCTTGCGGCTCTCCTCCGAAGCGCGCCTGTCAGCCACCACTTCTTATACACTCATTGGTCAAATCTTCGCAAGTTCAGAACGAGGGCAGAGGATACCCGAACATGAACAAGCTTAGAATCTTTCTGACGAGCGCCCGTCTGGCCAACAGGAGGCGCCTAAGGAACGAACAAAGCAACTTATATTACCCTTCCTGGCAGACCCTTCCCAATTTGCATCTCTGTAGCGTATTGGCCAATTGCGGGCTACTTCTGAAAAAGCTGCAGAACACTGTCGGTTAGTTCGACCGGGGCTCGAACCCGCGCCGTGATAGTCACTTCTGCTTCGCAATGCGATGCTTTCACTGAGTGAGCTATCCGGCAGCTCCCATCCATAATTAATCCGGGATTACACGGGGTGGCCAGGCTCAATCGACAGTCCCCGGTGATGCTGCCTCCATTGGCGGAGATGATGGTCTTGGTTCATGTGCCACAAGCTGCTGGCATTCCTGGCCCTGTTCTAATTGAAGATCTGTATGGGCCTGGTCGGGAGTGGTGAGTATCTAGGTCAATAGCTTGGACCGAGGGGGGAGAGTGCCCCTGTGTGTCTGTAAACCAAACTCCTTCGCCTTGGAGCTGCCTCAGCGATGTCCTTTGGCTACCGTGGACCAAGTCGACCAGCAGGAAATCAAGGGAAGGCACATTGTAACACTGCGTAGCACTGGCCCTCAATCAGTCGAGGTGGACGTCCAACAGGCCAAACAGACTTCATGTGACGACCTTCCAGCCCTCGCACTATGGCTGAGGGGCTGGACGAGCGACAGCAGACACAACTCCAGGCCCTGCTACAGAAAGGGTTCCACGTTTTTGCCACCCACGACGAGGATTTTGGTAGAACAGCTGTTGTCACTGGCCAGATCCCCACTGGCACAGCGCCCACATTGCGAGAACGCTACCGCTTGGTGCCCCCTAATCTCTACCCTGAGTTGCGGTCATTACTGCAAGGGATGCTAGACAGTGGGGTAGTCAAGGAGACCTCGAGCCCGTGGGCGGCGCCGGTTGTTTCGGCCAAGAAGAAAGATGGATCATGGAGATTCTGTGTGGACTATCGCAAACTAAACGCAGTGACCCACAAGGACTCGTTTATCCTGCCACGTATTGAAGAATCGCTAACCAGTTTGTCCAAGTCGGAGTGGTACTCCACCTTGGACCTAGCGAGCGGATACTGGCAAGTGGAGGTGGCAACTGAGGACCAGGAGAAGACCGCCTTCACCAACCCTTTTGGGTCCTACCAATTTGAGAGGATGCCATTTGGCCTCTGTAATGCCCTGCGACCTTTCAGAGGTCTATGCAGCGCTGCTTAGATAGGCAAGTCATTTACTCATCTATCTCGATGATGTCATCGTTTACTCTGCCCACTTTTCCGCCCACTTACAACACTTGGAACAGGTATTTCATCACCTTAGCGAGCACGGCTTAAAATTGCAGCCACGTAAGTGCCACCTGTTCCAGCGGCAGGTGGCGTACTTAGGACATGTGATTAGTGGCTAGGGGGTGGCAACAGACCCAGAAAAGACTGCTGTAGTTCACGACTGGGCCCCTCCAACTACTATCCGACAGGTATGGTCCTTCCTTGGCTTTGCCGAATACTACCGAAGGTTCATCCCGGCCTTCTCTAAAATAGCAGCCCCACTCCATCAACTTCTGCAAGGCCAAGCAAACAGACCCTCTGCCCCAATCCAGTGGACAACTGACTGCCAGAGAGCGTTTGACAACCTTAAGCAAGCCATCCTCAGCGCCTCCATCCTTGCCTATGCAGACTTCCAGCTGCCATTTAGGCTGTACACCAATGCCAACCTAGAGGGGCATGGGGCTGTCCTGGCTCAAATGCAGAATGGACAGGAGAGGTTAATCACTTACGCCAGCCGCAGCCTCCACCCCTCCAAGCAGAACAACCAGAACCACAGCTCCTTCAAGCTGGAGCTGTTGGCCCTGAAGTGGGCGATAACAGAAAAATTCAAAGACTATCTGCAGGGTGCACGAGTGACTGTCTTCACAGATAACAACCCCCTAGTCCATCTTCAAACTGCTAAGCTTGGAGCGACGGAGCAGAGGTGGGTGGCGCAGCTGGCCAATTTCTCCTACGAGATCCGCTATTGGCCGGGGCCCACCAACTGAAACGCGGACGTGCTGTCATGACTACCGGGGGAAGCTGCCGATACCTGGGTGCAGATCACCACCTGCACCGTGTCAACAGAACCAACATGTACAGAACTGTGGGGACAACAACAGATGGAGGATCCAGATCTGCGCCTTCTCCATGCCTAGAGGGGGAACTAACGGAACTCGGCGCAAGCACCTTGTTCCTGGCCACATCACAGTCGTGACAAGAATGAAGGTCAAGCACACCCTCGAGTGTAATAATGCTTAATAATGCAATGGTCTTTTTGAAAAATTCTAAATGGCCCCAAAGTCACATTTCTTTTTCACATTCACTCATGTAAAATAATAATAATAATAATTATAATAATAATAATAATATATCCATAAAAGTACATTCGTTTATATTTTGACAATGTTATGTTTTAATATAGGACAGCATCAGTGTATGTAATTTATTTCAGGGCATCTTTAGGATAAATAGGATCTTTAATATAAATAGGATTGTTTTGTTTTTGGACATTACCCACCCAACGCCTGCCTACAGATTAGTAAATTCACTCGCATACATAAATTCAACTTAATGGTGACTCGTATTATGTGTATGTTGGTGTTTCACGAGACAACACTCTCTACTTTCACAACACTTGGAGTGTTTTGGAAGCATTAAAGCCTCATCTTTTAGAAATATTTCTGAAATAAGACAATCACAGCATTGTACTAACTTTTTTTACCTGCTGTTGAGGACGGTATCTTCTGCTAAACCTGGTGTTGGGGGGTGGGGGTGGGGGGTGATCTGTTAAAATCACAGATGCATATAGCCACTGGGTTTGTATGTTAGAAATACACAAGAATTAATTCAAAAATTCAAACTTATAAACTTTTTTTTTTGAAATATTCACTCATTTTGAATTTGATGCCTGCAACATGTTCCAAAAAAGCTGGGACAGGGGCAACAAAAGACTGGGAAGGTTGAGGAATGCTCAAGGTTCAGGAATGCTCAAAAACACCTCTTTGGAACATTCCACAGGTGAACAGGTTAATTGGAAACAGATGAGTGTCATGATTAGGTATAAAAGGAGCATCCCCGAAAGGCTCAGTCATTCACAAGCAAAGAAGGGGCGAGGTTCACCACTTTGTGAACAACTGCATCAGCAAATAGTCCAACAGTTTAAGACCAACGTTTCTCAGCATGCAATTGCAAGGAATTTAAGGATTTCATCATCTGCAGTCCATAATATCATCAAAACATTCAGAGAATCCGGAGAAATCTCTACACGTAAGCAGCAAGGCCGGAAACCAACACTGAATGCCCATGACCGTTGGTCCCTCAGGTGGCACTGCATTATAAACCGACATCATTCTGTGAAGGAAATTATTATGTGGGCTCAGGAAAACTTTGGAAAACCGCTGTCAGTTAACACAGTTTGTTGCTACATCTACAAGTACAAGTTTAAACTCTACTATGCATAGCAAAAGCCATACATCAACATCACCCAGAAACACTGCCAGCTTCTCTGGGCCTGAGCTCATCTGAGATAGACTGACGCAAAGTGGACATGTGTTCTGTGGTCTGATGTTTCCATATTTCAAGTAGTTTTTGGAAATCATGGACATCATGTCCTCCGGGCTAAAGAGGAAAAGGACCATCCAGATCGTTATCAGCGCAAAGTTCAAAAGCCAGCATCTGTGATGGTATGGGGATGTCTTAGTGCACCATTAATGCTCTAAAGTACATACAGGTTTTGGAGCTACATATGCTGCCATGGATGAAACGGCGCTCTGCGTCTTACCTCCTGTCAAAACATTTTGTATTGCCTCGCTATGGAGCCATCTAGGAAATGGTCTCAAGTGTGGGAACATTTTGAAATGGTGCCACCCAACAAGATAAATTAAATTTCCAAGAGCCTTATTGTCAAGTCTGATATTCATACAATGAACAGCCTAGTTTATGGCCCTCTGAATAAAGATAGGAAGAATAAATCACACAGAGATCTCACTGTGATTTCACAGGTACAGTGATTGCTCTGTCCTCAGCAGCTGACGTATAACTGCAACACGTCATCAATGTTGAGGCATTACAGAGCCAAACATGAAAACAGTCAACCTGTTGATGGACAGGTCATCCCGGTAGCATTAAGTAAGTGAGTATGATATTTGTTTGTCTGTTCAGGGAGTATTACAAACAAGTGTGCACCCTAGACTGCGCTACTGTTACTGTTTTGGAACAATGAGTGGAGGCTGCATTTATTTAAACTGTATTTAAACGAACACGGAAAGAAGTTGGAAACATGACATAGTGTGTGGTTGTGCGCGGCCCAACGAGCTGTAAGTGTGTGTGTGCTGCCGAAGCAGCGGAAAGATGTGTGTGCACAGTCAGTGACAGAGCCGCTCTCACACAGGATAAAAACTGTTTATACTTCTAACACTTACATCTTTTCCCTGTCAGCCTACTACATTTCTATGGAAAGCTAAGTTAATCTAATCAGTTTTCTGATTACTATTTTAGGGGTCAGAAAGCAACAGCTTGATGAGGCACTGGTGGATTTCATAGTCAAAGACTCTCAGCCTTTCAGTGTCGTGTCTGATCCCGCTTTCTGTGCATTGGTGGCTAAACTGGATCCTACAGTACAAACATTCTCCCCTCTAGATAGGCTGTTAAAGCCATGGTGGAGAAGCGGTATGTGGAAGAAAAGGAGAGGACAAAGGCAGCATTGCTAAGCGCTGACAGCGTCAGCCTCACAGCAGATATGTGGACCTCCATAAACATGGATGCATATCTTGCAGTCACATGCCATTATAAAAGTGAGGGTAAACTCTCCACCACCCTCATGGGTGTATGCCCTTTTCCAAAGTCTAACACAGCAGAGAATATTGCTGGAATTGGTCGGGAGCTAATGGAAGAATGGGCAATACAAGACAAAGTGAGATGCTTGGTGACCGATGCAGCATTAAATATGATTGCTGCTGCAAATGTTCTGCAAGTCAGGCATGCTGTCTGCCATGCACATGCCCTGAATCTAATTGTAAAAAAATCCATGTAAGGGTTTTCACCCTGCAGTCCCTCCCTCGCGGCTTGTTCTCATCTCCACCTTAACGAGCTGCATCTGTTGCTCGTTAAGGTGGAGGTGATTGTCTAGGTATATAGGGCTGGCAGTAGCCAGTCCTCATTGTCTCTGCATTCTGGATTTTAAGCCCCGTGTTACTGCTCCCCTCTTTTAACTTTGTTTTTGGGTTTTTCTTTTATTAAAGTTTCTAGTTTTTTCCCAGCCTGGCGTTTGGGTCCTATTTTTATCTTTAGGCCCATGGTCCTAGCTCCCGCCGGATTGATATTTGCATCCGGCGGGAGTGAATCCATGAAAATCCATGGATGCTACTCCTGGCCTTGACAACATCAGATTAAGAGCAAGAAAGACGGTCACTTACTTTAAAACAAGCACCACAGCAAAAGAGAGACTGCAGCAGGTGCAGGTGCAAATGGGACACCCTGTCATTAAACTAATAATGGAGGTGGAGACGCGTTGGAACAGCACTTATGAGATGCTGCAGCGCCTGTATGAACAGAGGGATGCAGTGGCAGCGGCTCTGGCAACACTGACCATGGATTTATCTCTGACTGCCACTGAATATGAAGCAACAGTCCAGTGTGTGAGAATGCTCTCACCATTTCAAGCGGCCACAGTTGAGCTTTCTCAAGAGCAAAGAGTGTCAGGTTCAAAAATAATCCCACTGATTCATATACTCAAACATACGCTTAATGAAATGATTAATCAAACCACAAATGACATGGCAAAACAACTGGGACTAAATCTTAGATGGATACTCACTAAAAAACTGTCTGGAGTAGACACCACGAGCATCCGTTCGCTTGCAACTTTATTGGATCCAAGGTTTAAAACACTTGGCTTTCCCAATCCAGCAAATGCTGATGCAGCTGTGTGCTGCTTGAAGTCAGAGTGTGCTGCTGTAATCCGAAATGCATCCCATAACGCAGAACCATCAACACTGGCACAGGAAGAACCTGCTGCAGCTTCCACAGGTAGAACACAAATATAATTTATATTTATTTGTATTTATTTATACTTTATAAATGTCCTGTAATGTTTATTTTCAGGCATTGACGTGTTGAAGCTTCTTGACAAAGATGCAGAAGATGCCAAAAGTCCAACAACGCTACTGCAGATGCCATTGTGGAGGTTCAGCCATACCTGACTGCTCCTCCTCAGGATAGATCACAAGACGCCTTAGGTTACTGGATGATGCACAAATCCCTATACCCAAACCTGTTCAACCTGGCCAAACAGTCCCTGGCGACACCAGCATCTTCTGTGCCATGTGAAAGGGTCTTCTCAAATGCTAGGGAAGTTGTCTCAAAAAAGAGAAGTCGACTGAAACCATCTACTGTGTAGAAACTATTATTTTTGAATAAAAATGCCTAAGTCACACAAGCACACCCAGTAGCCTATACACCAAGCGCAATCAAAAAACCTAATAAAATATAACGTTTTTTTGGACATAGCAAATATTTACTGGCTTCAATGAGGCTGTGGATGTTATTAATGTTATTATAATATAGGCTAGTAGTTGTAATATAATATGAATTAAGATACGAAAGAAAAACAGACACTTGTAAAATGAAATTAGATTTCAGCTTTAAGTAATTTACACAATACAACAAAACTCAAAGGGCACAGGCAAGGTGAGTCAACGTCACCTTTGCAAGGTTGTACAACAACCACTGTGCCAGCAGATGTCACCCACGTGCTCAATGAATGAAGCTTCGAGTAGTGAACCAACAATGGTCTAAAAGGGTTAAAAAGCCTCATGAAGCCTCGTTTGGCCATCACTAGCAAACAGTCTTGAAAATCTGCTGTCTTTGTCTGACTGCAATTTAGGGCAGAGCTCACCAGAGGATTGTGCCCCACGCTATGATAACCCTCTCTCGCGACTCAAGGCAGACTGGTCTTATATATTCTTCATCTCCTTATTGGATCAAACCAACTGTCTGAAGCACAGGACAAATCTACAACCTTCACCTACAACTCAAGTGAAATAAACCTAAGAAAACATTTCCAAAACCATACAGAAAAGAATCTGCATCAACAAGGTAAGTTTAATTCATATTTATAACCGTACATCCCTTTATATTAAGGCGAGACACTACAGGTGAATAGGGTCAAATTTTTAAATAATTGATATCATCATGAAACTTCCTCAGTTGATTACTTGCAATAGTATGAAAAAATATATGTATTACAAGTTTTTGAAATTTTTATGTTTAAATATGCAAATAAGGCATTATCTCATTAAATATGCGCTAATTGTATATATTTTGGGAACATAAATCTAAAAATTTAGATTTAAACATATTTCTTGTTTGCAAACAAGATGAAAGAACAATTACAGAGGGATTTAAGGATATCTGCTTTTATTACTGAGAAAATCAAAATATGCTGTCCATAGCCTTAAAAAAAAAAAAAAATCGATTTTTGCCATATTTTTGGGAATAAAGTGTCTCATAAATCAGGCTAGGGATGATATGTTAACAAATCCCTCTGTAAATATCTTCAGAATATAGCTAAGTGTATAACTGGAAAGTTTGGTATACATGGGTGCTACAGAGGTGGAGAAGTTTGACTTGGAGTATGACAAAAAACTAATTTTCAGAAAACGGCATTCAAAGATTTACATAGGGGAATTTAATCTATTTCAATTGGAAACAATAGCTCACAAACAGAATAAATGTTCAGGTCCTTATTAATAGTAATATGGTATATTTTAAGCTCATGAAAATTGATCATTTAATAACATGACAGGCATCTGAGGCCTACAACTGTAGTTAACCAACATATTGGCCTACACTGCACAAACTTGCAGACAAAACTCACGTCAAACACGATATCACTTCTACTCTCACTCTGCAATTGTGTAGATGTAAAGACACTTCGTCTGTGAGCACTAGTGTCCCCTTTGCAATTACTGCACTCAAGCAACTGCTGCAGAACCCATGATTTTCTGGATCAATGTTTATTGTCTGACCCGGCGCAGCACAATTAGGACAAAAAAGATCATTGATCAATTCATTGAGACGTGCGACATGGACTATCAGCCACTGCTGGGTTGCACAGTCACCGGTGACACTGTCATCATCATCATGACCCCCCCGGTTTCCCATCGACAGCTTACGTACACAGGGCTCTCAACTCTCAAGCATTCGGCGTGAGATTTAGAGCTTCATTCACGTTCCCGTGCTGTAGTCAGCAATTATTCAGTCAATGCAATGCGTGTGTTTCATGATCGTTCAAATTGTTCAAATGAAATAAGACCATTTGAAACATTTTTATGCAATTCTTTTGCTTCCAACCCGTGAGTGAAGAAAAGCGTGAGAAGTCCAGAATCATAATTGATTTTAATATTACTAGCGGCAAAATCAACTGTAACCCATGTGAAACTGATAAACTTCAATGCACAAGGACTTCAATTCCACCTGAGAATCTCTTACAAATGCGCTGATTGAATAATTTTGACTACAACACGGGAACGTGAATATGTCATTTAAACTCATGCCAAATGTGTGAAAGTTGAGAGCCCTGTGCTCAGACGTGCTTCGCAAGGGTTTTTTACGTAATCCATTGGGTTGTTTTCCCTTTTTCCCCCCTGGCAAGGAGTAATTGCGTCCGTCTTTCCTTTGACCCTTTGGAAGGCACTGAGCCAACTTCGATTCAAGGGCTGCATCTGAATAGTCAAAAAATTATGGCCTATCCACTAATGCCTAACCACTTTTCTTTAACCTTTGCGGAAAACGTCATAAGGGAAAGGAAAGGTGTTTAAGGGAATTCCTAACGACTTAGGAAGACAACACGCTAACTAGAGAATCCGAATGCACTTATACTAGGCAACGTGATCATGAGTCCCCTGTCCATCATATACGTTTCCTTACACAACTGACCGGATGAGTGGTCGCTGCTTTAAATATTGCTGCTGTGCAGAATTGTGGGATAGCTGTATGTCCTTTCTCTACGAAAAGGATGGTTCAGTGTACCCTATGCTAAAGGTGGTAAATTAGGAAGCACTGATACACCTTTCCTTAACATTTGAAGAATTCGAATCCACTTATCATGGCTGCCACGTAATTATTTCCGGATCATTTTTTAGGAGTTAGGAACTTTCCTAAGCAAAGAAAACAATTCAGACACGGCCAAGGTTCCGCAGCAAGCTAAAGACGGAAGTGTCAGAGCGCACCACATAATGCATCTGAGTGAATCACGTCAGCAGAAACCAGCAGTAGCCAATGAGATTTCGTCATGAACTGTAAATCCCCCTATGAACTTTCACGATTGGTTACCGATAGAAAAGAAATGCCCTTATTTGGATTACACTGCATTGTGCAGGAGAATCAGAGCTTTACAACGGTACCGGTCATGACAGACCTCAGTGAAGAGGCGAAGTACTCTTCGTTGCATTGGAATGCTAACTTTTTGGTAAATTTGGAAAAAACTTACTGCCACAAGTAGCCAAATGTAATAAAATAAATGTCTAAATGTATAATTTTAATGTTTTCTTTATGGCAGTTTGAAAGAATACATATTCAAGCAGTAAACTAGCCCAAAATCTCAAAATTGACCACTGCATGAAAAATCGATGTTTTTGCCTGCTGTGTCTCACCTTAAGAAAATAACAGTTTACAGGTGAATGCAAACCCCCCTGGCTAGTGGTATGCCCCAATGACATCACCCTCACTATAAATGCAGCACTGCACACCTCTGTCACTCCTTTGACTGTCAGACTAAGTAACATGATATGGTAAGTTGTGTGTTTGTAGATTAGCAATAATATATTTGAACCTCTGTTGGATTCATAAATTTATGTTTGAACCAAACCTTTGTTATGTCATTTGTAATATGGATTTAATTTGTAGAATGTTTCACTAGTCAAGATGTAACTTCAAACTCCCTGAATACCATGTACCATACATAGTAGCAAACAGATTGTTTGGACGACATGGTTGAGAAGTTAAAGGTGAATATACTGCAACAGAAGAAACAAGGATGAATATGCATGAAAATATGTATGAGTATATACAGTGGGAGCAATAATTATTTGATCCCTTGCTGATTTTGTAGGTTTTCCCACTTACAAAGAATGGAACTGTGTAGAATTGTAATCATAGGTACATTTTAATATCGAGAGACAGAATATCACAAAAAAATCCAGAATAACAACATTGTACAAATTTTATATATTTATTATCATATTTTCACATGTAATAAGTATTTGATCCATATGTGACATGTGACGCGATGTGGTCAGCGTGTTTGACTCTTACCCGGGAGTCCGGGGTTCAATGCCCCGCCCGGGCCCTCCTTTGGCCTGCCACATTCTGGCGTAATCGACAGGATTCAGGGAATCTCAATGGATGGCAGCATGCATAATGCATGGAGCGTGAGGACCTGCTCCCGAAAGAGGGGGAGAGATGTGACAGTCGATGGGTCCTGTTACGAGAATGCCTCCTAATAATACGCGCCCTGGCTACCTTGCCAACAAGCTTGGTTCTTTGGCGATGTGGTCAGCACGTTTGACTCTTACCCGGGAGTCTGGGGTTCAATTCCCTGCCCGGGCCCTCCTTTGGCCTGCCACATTCTGGTATAATCGGCAGGATTCAGGGAATCTCAATGGATGGCAGCATGCGTGAAGCATGGAGCGTGAGGACCTGCTCCTGAAAGAGGGGGAGAGATGTGACAGTTGAAGGGTCCTGTCACTAGAAATACCTCCTAATAAATACGCGCCCTGGCTACCTTGCCAATGAGCCTGGCTCTTTGGCGATGTGGTCACCGCGTGTGACTCTTACCTGGGAGATTGGGGTTCGATTCCCCGGCCGGGCCCTTCCTTGGCCTGCCACACATAGAACAATAGGACTTAATACTTGGTGGAGAAACCTTTGTTGGCAAGCACAGAGGTCAGACGTTTGTTGTAGTTTTTTACCAGATTTGCACAGATCTTGGGAGGGATTTTGGTCCACTCCTCTTTGCAGATCCTCTCCAAATCCTTAAGGTTCAGAGGCTGTCCTTGGCAACTCGGAAGCTTCAGCTCCCCCCACAGATTTTCAATAGGATTTAGGTCTGGAGACTGGCTAGGCCACTCCAGGACCTTAATATGCTTCTTTTTGAGCCACTCCTTTGTTGCCTTGGCCGTATATTTTGGGTCATTGTCATGTTGGAAGACCCATCCGCGACCCATTTTCAGTGCTCTCACTGAGGGAAGGAGGTTGTCGCTCAGAATTTCCCAGTACATAGCCCCATTCATCCTCCCCTCAATACGGTGAAGTCTTTCTGTCCCCTTTGCTGAGAAACACTCCCAAAGCATAAGGTTTCCACCTCCATGCTTCACAGTGGGGATGGTGTTCTTGGGGATATACTCAGCATTTCTCTTCCTCCAAACAAGGCGAGTCGAGTTGATGCCAAATAGCTCTATTTTGGTCTCATCTGACCACATCACCTTCTCCCAAACCTCCTCTGGATCATCCAGGTGTTCTTAGGCAAACTTCAGACGGGCCTGTACATGTGCCTTCTTCAGCAGAGGAACCTTGCACGCGCGTGTGTTACTGATGGTTCTCTTCGTGACTGTAGTCCCAACTGCCTTCAGGTCATTAACAAGCTCCTCCAGTGTTGTACCGGGCTGATCCCTGACCTTTCTCGTGATCATTGATATCCCACAAGGCGAGATCTTGCGTGGAGCCCCAGACCGAGGGAGATTGGCGGTGGCTTTGTGTTTCTTCCATTTTCTAATAATTGCTCCAACAGTTGTTAACTTCTCATCAAGCTGCTTGCTTATTTTCTTGTAGCCAATCCCAGCTTTGTGCAGGTCTACAATTTTGTCCTTGATGTCCTTAGGCAGCTCATTTGTCTTGCTCATGGTGGAAATGTTGGAATCTGATTGATTTTGTTGACAGGTGTCTTTTATACAGCTTCATAACGATGTAACAAGTTGACACAAGTGTTTTAGGTAATGAGTTGAGATTAGGAGTGCTTCTTAATGGAAAACTACCTGGTCTGTGGGAGCCAGAATTATTTCTGGTTGGTAGGGGATCAAATACTTATTTCATGCAAAAATACAATAATAAATATATAAAATTTGTACGATGTTTGTATTTTGGATTTTTTTGTGATATTCTGCCTCTCAATGCTAAAATGTACCTATGATTAAAATTCTACAGTTCCATTCTTTATAAGTGGGCAAACCTACAAACTCAGCAAGGGATAAAATACAACCCCAATTCCGAAATAGTTAGGACGAAGTGCAAATTGTGAATAAAATCAAAATGCAATGACTTACAGAGAATCAGCTAAAAGAACATTTAGCAAGTAATTAAGTTAACTGGCATCAGATGTGTAACAAGATTGGCTATAAAAGGGATGTCTAAGAGAGACTGAGTGTCTTAGAAGTAAAGATGGCCAGAGGCTCTCCAACCTGTGAAGATTTGCGTAAAAAAATTGTGGAATACTTTAAAAACAATGTTCCTCAAAGTCAAATTGCAAAGGCTTTGAAGGTCTCATCATCGACAGTGCATAGCATCATCAAAAGAATCAGAGAAACTGGAAAAATCTCTGTGCGTAAGGGACAAGGCCGAAGACCTTTATTGGATGCCCGTGATCTTCGGGCCCCAAGACGCTACTGCATCACTCACCAGCGTGATTCTGTCATTGACATTACTAAATGGGCCCAGGAATACTTCAAGAAACCACTGTCTGTAAACACAGTCCGCTGTGCCATCCACAGATGCCACCTAAATCTCTATCATGTGAAAAGGAAGCCATTGTTGAGGATGATCCAGAAGCGCCGCCGTGTTCTGTGGGCCAAGGCTCATTTAAAATGGACTGTAGCAAAGTAGCAAAGTGTCCTATGGTCAGACGAGTCCAAATTTGACATTCTTTTTGGAAATCATGAGCGTCGTGTCCTCCAGGCTAATGAGGAAAAAGACCACCCCTCCTGTTACCAGCGTTCAGTTCAAAAGCCAGCATCTCTGATGGTATGGGGATGCATTAGTGTATATGGTGTGGGACACTTGCATGTTTTAAAAAGCACCATGAATGCTGAAAGGTATATAAAGGTTTTAGAGCAACATATGCTCCCCTCCAGATGACATCTATGCCAGGGAAGGCCTTGTGTATTTTAGCAGGACAGTACAAAACCACATACTGCAGCTATTACAACAGCATGGCTTCGTAGTAGAAGAGTCCATGTGCTGAACTGGCCTGCCTGCAGTCCTGATCTTTCACCGATTGAGAACCTTTGGCGCATAATAAAACAAAAAGTTTGTTAGGGGACCCAAAACTCTCCAGCAGCTGGAAGCGAGAGTGGGATGAAATTCCAATGGCTAAACTCAAAAAACTTGTCTCCTCAATGCCCACAGCCTCCACTCGGTGTTAAAAAGAAGAGGGGATGCTACACCATGGTAAACAGGCCCCTGTCCCAACTGTTTTGAGACCTGTAGCAGCCACCAAATTTGAAATGAGCTCATTTTGTGGATAAAATTGTAAAATTTCTCAGTTTCAACACTTGCTCTGTTATCTCTGTTCTATTGTGAATAAAATACTGATTTGAAAGTCATTGCGTTTTGATTTTATTCTCAATTTACACTTTGTCCCAACTATTTCGGAATTGGGATTGTAATTATTGCTCCCACTGTATGTTAAACAAAAATAAATGAATACAATGTGTAACTGAATATAATGTAGGCAGTTGTAAACGTTAAGTGAGGAAGGCAGGCCCTGCCTTTACCACAGCATGTTACAACAGCGTGGCTCCGTAGTAAAAGAGTGCGGGTAATAGACTGGCCTGCCTGCAGTCCAGACCTGTCTCCCATTGAAAATGTGTGGCGCATTATGAAGCGCAAAATACGACAATGGAGACCCCGGACTGTTGAACAAGTGAAGTCGTACATCAAGCAAGAATGGGAAAGAATTCCACCAACAAAGCCTCTACAATTAGTGTCCTCAGTTCCAGTGGCGGTTCGTCGGCCGTAACAAAGGGAAGCCAAAATCTCGCCCTTCAAAGTTTAATGACTTAAACCTTTCGCAGTTTACTTTTCTTGATCAGCAGTTGCTCATACGAATTGGTAGAGGGACAGTCAAATTTATTTTTGATAGCAAATGACGACGCAAATTATCAGTACGTCTTTATAAATTAGTTTGCGAGGCTTCTATCGCAAGAAGCCACGAGAATCCGTTTTCCACAATCTTAATATAGAAGTAAAGAATGCGATGTTGCGCAGCTTATTGCTTAATGAGCCTCACTAATCAATTTGCGAATCTATGCCGTTTCACAAGCTATTTGAGCGCAGAATTTATAAAGACGCAGGCCTATGATAATTTATGTCATAATTTATGCGTGAAAGAAAACCCCTCATAATTTTGTGGTGCAATGTATAACAATGCTATCGAAAATAAATTTGACTGTCCTTCTACCAATTCGTATGAGCAACTGCTGATCAAGAAAAGTAAACTGCCAAAGGTCATTAAAGTCATTAAGGGGAGGAGAAACCTTTTGGAAAAAAATTGTCATTTTTTGGATAGAAATCATTCATACTTGGTGTATTGACAGTATATGACCTGAAATACACAAAATATGAATTTGACCTAATTTGCATAATTAGGTCATGTGGTTCAAGATGGCCGCCACCCCGATTTCACCATTATTTCTTTGCCTTATATCTTAGGACTGAAGCAAGATATTTGAATCAGGTTTTTTTTATTAGATTTAGTTGTGTTTACACCTTCTGAACTCGAATAAAGCATTTACTCATGATACTAGAGATTTAGCGGGGTAAAAGAGGATTGTGCCATTTTTCGCCCCCTTGATATGAAATATAAAATCACCATAACTCACAGACCCAAAGTCTAAACCAAAACTTTTAGTTCAGCACACTTCCTGATATGTACACAGACTTCTTTCAAAATTTCATGAGAAAAGCTCCACAAATAAGTGAGATATAGAGCCTGAAATGATAGCAATCGGGGCAAAAATCAGGTTTTGAGAAAATCTAGGTTATAGTCAAAGTACACCTACAAATCATTGTAACAGTCAACTTAGAACATTAAAATGCCCCTGAAGCATAAACTTCTCCCTCCTGCTCCCTCTGATTGTCCTGTTCTTGAGCAGATTGAAGAGATTTGCTCTTTCTTTTGGCTTTTTCAGAGTCTAGGTTGGCCTTCTCTGCCTTCCTAACGCGCGACGCATCCACCTGCTCTTAATTATGAATGATTAAACTTTTATTTAAGACCAAAATTAAAATTTTGATAAAAATTGTGAAAAACCATAATTTTTTGGGTTTCTCCTCCCCTTAAGCTTTGAAGGGCGAGGTTTTGGCTTCCCTTTGTTACGGCTGACGAACCGCCACTCCTCAGTTCCCAAACGCTTATTGAATATCGTTAAAAGGAAAGGTGACGTAAGGCAGTGGTAAACATGCCCTCGTACCAGCTTTTTTGGAACGTGTTGCAGGGATCAAATTCGAAAGAAGTGAATATTTCCAGAAAAACAATAAAGTTTATCAGTTTGAACATTAAATATCTTGTAGTGTACTCTATTGAATATAGGTTGAAAAGGATTTGAAAATCATTGTATTCTGTTTTTATTCACGGTTTACACAACATCCCAACTTCATTGGAATTGGGGTTTAAAAAAAAAAAAAAAAAAAAAGAATTCTGTCGAGTCCAAATCCTGGAAAAGTGGAACCCTTCCCATCCCATTTCTGTGGTACATGTTTTACGCATTGTAATGATTTTGATTAGATGTACTCGCCATCCTTTTCATAAATTACTTTGTGTGGTTTTATTCTCACCATTTGGCCAGCAGGCCTACTTTGGCACTATGAAGATCACTGGTTAATGTAAATTACTAAATTTAGCAAAAAAAAAACTTGCTCAATTTTACAAAAAGAGATTTTTACACCCTTTTGAGGAGGCTTTTGCCTTTTTCAAAAAGGAGTTATGCGCTAGATTGGAGATAAATTCAAATTCTGATGCAGCAAACATTTAACATGCTTGATCAGCAGTTTCTTCAACTATAGCCTATACCACCAACTTCTGACAAAACTACATTTTTCGTTGTCTGGTTTGTTTTCTCCAAATCCGGGTGTGCCACCTAGTGATAAAATAGTGTAACTGGGTGCATAAATAGAGCAGCTCCATATCTGCTAGTGTCTGCGTCTGCGCAGAGGGGTTAATTACGTATGGTGGCTGACGAGGGCAAATGCACTGCAATGGCCCAAAACATCTCCAATGGGAGAAACGCACAGCAAATATAGAAACAATGCAAAGTCAAAAACACACAAACCTCGAAAACAAATGCAAGAGAAAAACACTGCATATCCATGCCAGCACAAACCTGCTGCAACGGCCCAAAACATCACCAATCAGAGAAGCGTGCTGCAAAAACAGAAACAATGCAAAGTCAAAGACAAGCAAACCACAAAAGCAAATGCAAGAGAAAAACACCGCGACATCCACATCAACACAACAGAAGTGCTCCAAGCCACTATGGGGAGTGCCAACTAGAACAGCTTTTGTTTTGGACCTGAGTGAGACTAGCTGAAGTATTTTGTTCTATGGTTTTTACACCACAGCGAAGGGGTTGCTCAGGATTGCGACCTTGTGAGCATGCGCAAAGGGTTTGCTGGTGATTACGGCCTCACATGTGATGCATAGAAATCAATGGATCGCAGTGAATAGTTATAACTTCACCATTTTGTTAGTTAGATAGGATTGACTTTGCATCATTACTGTTTTTGCAGCGCGTTTCTCCAATTTGAGATGTTTTGGGCTGTTGCAGCGCATCTGCCCTCGTCGGCCACTGTAATTATGTAATTTAAAAAAGTATTGTGTTTGTAAGGCTATCTTGCATAGATCATGCTGGTCAGAATGAATCAAACAGTAGAGAGACTGATATTTCCTCTTTGGAGTGAACTCTCGGTTGGCAAGGTAGTGAGTTTGCTAATACTGTCAGATCAAACCAGAGTTTGTGTTCGTGTAATAACATGTTTTCTCTGGTTAGTAGTCAGAGTTGAAATTCGTTGATGAATGTATAACCGCGTGATAAGTTTAGCCAAAAGTGGTGATCTATGTGACGTTGTTAATACTCATTTTGTAATGCCGAGCTAAGATACTTGTCAGATACCTTGTTGTAGCTGGCACTAATAGTGTAAATTTATCATCTGGCAATGGTCGTCATTGTTGCTACCGAGTGTTTATCACAATGAGCTGTACACGGCCATTTACCCAGCTGAGTGAGCCATTCTTAAGCTGCTTTCACACCGGACACGAAACGAATTTTTCGCGCGACAGATTACTTTCAAAGTCAATGCAAAGATGTGAAGTTTTACTTTAAGAAAAGCGCGTTCATGTTCCAAGCTTCTCAAGGGGAGGGGCGAGCGGCTCTGTTGTGTTTCAACTGTCAACAATAGTGACGTCATATCGCTGATACAGCCTTTAAGGTACTCTGGCTTTGTTTAGCCGCGCATCAAAGCTTTGTTACTGTATAGCCCTGAAGTTACGGTCAGTAATAGTTGGTGCAGGCTCATCTACGTCTCACTCACACACCTCCCTGTCAGCTAGCCTGCCTGTCATCAGGCCCATAAACAATTAAATGCACATCCTACCTCTTCTAGTAAACGGATAAAATCCATGCCAGCCACGTCATCTGCAATGTTTCCACGATAATCCACAAGTGTAAGAGTAAATATTCCTTAGATGCTGCAGGCGAGCAGACAAATTCTTTATTTTATTTATTTATTTATTTGTTTTTTCATTTCGGCATGATTGTACAGTCGTTCCATGACAATTTCAACACAACATGTATCATGACCCTCGCGGGAGAAGCGAAGTAAACTTGTCAAAGTCCGCCCCCAACTCCCAGAAAAAACAGTTTGATTATGGTTAAGATATCATAAAGATTAATAAATCACAACAGAGCTGAGTGTCCATTTACACTACGATTTAAACGTCACAACATAAAATCATAGAGATTTATGAACATCATGAAGAATTTTAATCACAATATAGCTGAGTGTCTATAAACAACCCCTATTGTTTATGCCCGTTATGGTTCCGTTTAAGTTATCCAATGCCATTTTGTTGGATAGGTCTCTATTACAGAGTTTGTGATAAAGTTTATCACTCAACTTTTCTCCTGACTCTGTTGTTTTCCTGTATTGCCTGTATTGCGTGCAGTCGCTGTTCGGAGTTGTTTATGATCAATGAGTCCGCAAGCTAGGCTACCCAACGTCCACTGTTGGTTGCAAAGGAAACCGTTAAAAAAACATTCCAGCTATGAAACTTTTTTTGGTCGATTGTGTAATGTCGGAGATGACTTCGGCCGAGCAGGAAAATCCACTTCCATTATTATACATATCTGCTATGTCAGGCACATCATCAGCGATGTTTCCACAATAATCCACTGTTAGAGCAGTTCCTTGGATGCAGGCGAGCAGACCACTTCTTTATGATCAACAAGTCTGCAAGCTAGTCCTACCTAACGTCCATAGTTTGTTGCAAAGCAAATCGAACACACATTCCGCCTGCAAAACCCTTTCTTTGGTTGACTGTGTCTGAGTTAAGCTGCTTTCACATCGGACCTTGAAAACGAATTTTTTCAAGACGACGGATTACATTCAAAGTCAATGCAAAGACGCAAATACAGGCGAAACACGTGTATTCGCGTCTTTGCATTGACTTTGAATTAAAAATAATTTCCTGTATTTATTCATACTGCAAAATGCTAAGTAACTTTCCGTTTCTGGTGCTGCACTCCAAAACTGGAGATATTCTCTAACATGAAGAGATGATGTAATGTCACCACAGCTCTGTATAGCAACAATTAAATGTATCTAATTCATTCTAAAATCATTCAAAACAAATGTCATGATGGTTAGACCTTAGGTAAGTGCTCTTATAACGTTCTTGTGTACAGAAAACAGCAACCAAATATTGAATTTATGCAAGTTCACAGAAGACCAAATGCGCCAACAGAAGAGTACTGAAGAGTGGAGATTTGCCTTTGCGCCCATGTGATGCCACGCATTGCCCTTCCGGGAGGCTGCATGGCAGCTCCGTAGTGGCCTTAGGACTGCCACACAAAAATGCTCACAACTTTTTCATAAATGGCCAAGCATGCCTGAAATTTTTCTTATGGGCTCTCAATATCTCAAGCTATCAACCTATGCATGTACAGTATCTCACAAAAGTGAGTACACCCCTCACATTTCGACAATTTATTGATTATATCTTTTCTAGAGACAACGTTACAGAAATGAAACTTGAATATATTCTAGAGTAGCCATTGTACAATATGTGTAGCAGTGTAGATTTACTGCACTGTCCAAGTAACTGAACAAACAGTCATTATTTCCAAACTTGGTGGCAACAAAAGTGAGTACACACCCCAATTGGTAATGGTCAACCAAGCAATGAAATGTGTCTTATTCATTCTGTTCATGCTTTTATCTGTTCGACTGGGCCATATGAGGTTGTGTAACGCATTGAAGCCATGGGCCATATGAGGTTGTGTCATGCGTTTAAATTGTGGTGCTTTGGGTGCAATGCGCTCATACTGGACACTGGATGGTCAACATGGCATCTCATGGGAAAGAACTCTCTGAGGATCTGAAAAAGAGAATTGTTACTGTCCACAAAGATGGTCTAAGCTACAAGAAGATCTGCGAAACCATGAAACTGAGCTACAGCACAGTGGACAATGTTATTCAGCGGTTTTTCAAGACGGGTTCTACTCAGAGCAGGCCTCGTCAGGGTTGACCGAAGAGGTTGAGTCCTCGTGCTCTGCCTCAGGTGCACAAGTTGGCTTCAGAAAACAGATGCAGGAGTGCTGGCAGCATTGCTAACGAGGTTGCAGCAGTGGGAGAACAGCCTGTCAGTGCTCAGACCATACGCCGTGCACTGCCCCAAGTCGGTCTGCATGGCGGCTAAGACGGAAGCCTCTTATGACGCTAAGCCACAAGAAAGCCCGAAAACAGTTTGCTGAAGACAACCAGTCCAAGAACATGAACCACTGGAACCATGTTCTGTTGTCTGATGAGACCAAGATAAACTTGTTTGGCTCAGATGGTGTCCAGCATGTGTGGCAGCGCCTTGGTGAGGAGTACCAAGACAAGTGTGTACTGCCTACAGTCAAACATGGTGGTGGCAGCATCATGGTCTGGGGCTGCATGAGTGCTTCTGGTCCTGGGGAGCTAAGCTTCCTTGATGATATAATGGATTCCAACACGTACTGTGACATTCTGAAGCAGAAAATGATGCCGTCCCTTCGGAAATGGCAGTTTTACAACATGAAAACGACCTGAAACACACCTCCAAGATGACAACTGCCTTCCTGAAGAAGCTGAAGATGAAGGTGATGGCGTGGCCAAGTATGTCTCCAGACCTGAATCCTATTGAGAACCTGTGGGACATCCTCAAGAGGAAGGTGGAGGAGCAGCAGGTGTCCAACATTCACCAGCTCCGTGATGTTGTCATCGAGGAGTAGAGATGGATCCCAGCAACAACCTGTGCAGCTCTGGTGAATTCCATGCCTAGGAGAATCAAGGCAGTGCTGGACAACAATGGTGGTCACACTAAATATTGAAACTATGGACACAATTTGGCATGTTGATGGTGAGGTGTACTCACTTTTGTTGCCACCCACTTTGGAAATAGTGACTGCTTATTCAGTTATTTGGACAGTGCAGTAAATCTACACCGCTACACATATTGTACAATGAGTACTGTAGAATATATTTAGGCTTAATTTCTGTAACGCTGCCCCTTGAAAAGATATAGTAAATTAATTGTTGAAATGTGAGGGGTGTACTCACTTTTGTGAAATACTGTATTTCAGTTCCATTGTCTATTCCTTTACTCCCTGATACCGCCTACAGTCGTGATAATTTAGGTTACTGTGCAGGCGAGTCCCGACTACAGGCGTGATAAACACATCGCTTCTGCCGGCGAATCCCGACTACAGTCATGGTATTTTAATAGCCATATTGTCTTAGGGCACCAGGGGTCAGTGGCTGCTAGGGCAGCAGTCTAAGATAGCTACTAGGGAGTAAAGAGTTAAGTACCAATGTAAGGTGCAGCAGAGAAGGAAGGATGAGACTGTTAGCAGCAAAAGCAAACAAAATCTAGAAAATAGCAAATGTGGGAAATCATGTCGATCGATACCCTATCTAGTAAGGATTAGTAAGTGCCTGTCTAAATAAATACCTCCCGTGTGAGTTAGTAATTGTTATTAATGAGTGAAAACAAGAGGCAATCAAGCTTAGGACAGGCCTGAATTCAGAACAGCTGTGAAGGAAGTAGAAACACCAGCCAGCCAAACCAAAGCAACGAAAGATGCAGGCACACAGGAACAAAAACATGGCATGGAACGTGGACTGGAGAGGTGGATCCCAACTGGCAGACCGGATCAGCACTAGAAAAGCAGACAAACAGAATAAAGGACACATGGCAAGAACTAAGGGCATGGCTAAGGCAGAACATGAACATAACATGGCAGGAACAGAAAATGCACGAAACAGGCACACAAACAGGGCAAAAACACAACATTCATGAAAACACACCAACTAATTATTACTTATTGGTACTATTTGCTTCAATCTTAGCAAATTTAGCTCAGTGTTTTATTAGTGTTTAGTAGTCCTTTGCACTATTAGCTTGCAAACTACAGTTTTTGGGATAGTACTCCCACTATTTCTGTTCTATGGCTCTTTATCATCATCTTGGGTTTTTAACCCTGTCTTTGTCCCATATTTCTTATTCACCCCGCCCGCGTCAAAAGTTGCGGAAGGGTGTATGTGGTTGTCGCGTTTATTTATTTATTTGTGAGTCTGTTTGCACTCAACAGGCCACAATTCTGCATGGATTGTCTTCAAATTTGGTAGGGACAATCCTTTGGCAGAAGGGAAGAAATTATTTGTTTTTGGTGAAGATTCGAATCAAATCCTGGATTCTGGATCAGTTTGAAGATTTCGTTAACACTGGGAGATATAAGCAGTGGAAAGTCTGTCCTAACTTCAAATTGGTTGGAGGTAGGCATGTAGTTACTATTAATCACTAATAGGAAGTTGGGTATGGAGATTCTTTTCACATCAAATATTATGACCTTGAGCGACCTTGAAAGGTCACACTCAAGGTCACCCATTTCTCAGGCTGATCTAGGGGCCAACAGTGGGAGAGAGACATGGTTACCATAAACCAGTAATAGGAAGTCATATATGGGAATCTAATGGCACCGTGACCTTAAGAGTTTAAACTCAGCAGCACCACTTTTCCGAGTGCTCTAGCAGCCAAACGGTGCAAGTTACACCCATAGTTACTATTGAAGACTAATAGGAAGTCATATATGGGGATTCTAATGCCACTGTGACCTTCTGGTTTATTTGTGTGTCTGTTTGCATTCTACAGGCCACAATTCTGGACGGATTCACTTCAAATTTAGTAGGGACAATCCTTTGGTGGAAGGGAAGAAATGATTTGATTTTCGTGAAGATCGGGCAGAGTGATGTGGCCTACCGGACACACCCTCTAGGGTTGTGTGTGTGTGTGTGTGTGTGTGTGTGTTTGTGCTCTACAGGCCACAATTCTGGAATTGTCTTCAAATTTGGTAGGAAGGGAAGAAATGATTAGTTTTTGGTGAAGAGCCGGATCAAATCCTGGATTCTGGATCAGTTTTGATGATTTCGTCACCTATTTCTCAGGCTGCTCTAGAGGCCAAACGGTGGGAGATAGGGACATGGTTACTATAAACCAGTAATAGGAGGTCAACTTGAAAGGTCAAACCCAGCATCACCACTTTTCCGAGTGCTCTAACAGCCAAACGGTGAAAGATATACCCATAGTTACTATTGAACACTAATAGGAAGTCATATATGGGGAATCTAATGGCTCAGTCACCTTCACCTTCAAGTGACCTTGAGCAGTCAAAATAGCCGACCATCATATTTTGACTCTCTGCAACTGGGAAACCTGCAGAGATAGGCCCTATGTTATGCTCAATCACAAATAGGAAACCATATTTGAGGAGACCAATTGCACCATGACATTGACCTTCACGTGGCGTTGAGGGCGCGGGCGGGGTGATGTGGCCTTCCGGACGCACCCTCTAGTTTATTTATTTATTTGTGTGTGTGTTTGCACTCTATAGCCCACAATTCTGCACGGATTGTCTTCAAATTTGGTAGGGATAATCCTTAGGCAAATCCTTAGGGAAGAAATGATTAGTTTTTGGTGAAGATCCGATTCAAATCCTGGATTCTGGATCAGTTTGAAGATTTTTTTAACACTGGGAGATAGGGCAGACTTTCCACTGCTTATAACTTGAAATTGGTTGGAGATAGGCATGTAGTTACTATTAATCACTAATAGGAAGCTGGATATGGAGATTCTTTTACCACCAAATGTTAAGACCTTCAGTGACCTTGAAAGATCAAACTCAGCATCACCACTTTTCCAAGTGCTCTTGCAGCCAATGTGAGGATACGCTCAGGAACCAGATGCGAGAACCAAGCAATGCAGTAGATGAGGGTTTATTAGCGAGGGGGGGGAAACCCCCGCAGGGCAGAAGGCAAAGGTACAAAGTCCACAATCCAAAAATCACAATCCAGTTGGGCAGAAACAGAGTCGAAAACCAGGGCAGCAAACACAGTACTCGTGGTCAGGCAAAAATAGGTTCGGTACACAGGCACAGTTTTGTCAGAGAAGCAAAAGCCAAAATCCAGAGGGCGAAATCTTTTGGTGTTACCAGGGCAGCAAACACAAAAACTCGTAGTCAGGCAAAAAGGGTTCGAAAACAGATGCAGACAATAGTACAAAAGAGCAGAGCCAAAAATCGTAAGTCGGGCGGTCCAGTCAGAAGATTAACACTATGAGTACAAGGATCAAAAGATAGCTGCACAGGTAAACAAGAGGAAACGTTCTGAGGGGGAACTGCAGTGAGAAGACAGCTTAAATACACTCAAGGGAAGTCACATGCTATGATTAGGATCAGGTGATGAGGATCAGACTAATTACAAAGGAGGAAAACATGAGGGAGAACCTAATCACATGAAATTGGCAAAAAGCCAAAACGCGGACAGGGAACACGAGACAACCTATGACAAAACATACAGCTCCGGTTAGGGAGTTCTAATGTGGACAGATAATGAGAGGTAGGACAGAGTGGAGCAGGTGCAGAGGATCTGCTGAATTGCAGCAAAGACTAAGTGCAAGCAAGAGGCGGAGACTAGAACAGGCATGAAGTGCTGAGAGCTTGTTAATCAATTAGTAAGTGCAGCTATACAATCCCTAGTGCTCGTTAGTAAGTTAGTATTATATACAATGTTAGTTTGGGTTAGTAACTTTAACCAAAAAACAACAAACTGTTAGTATTGGTTAGTAATATAGAAAAGAGAGGCGAAGGAAATGAAAACGAGATTGGAAGGAATGTTTGAAACCCAGAAACCATGAAATCACCTAAGTATGTGACACTGGGACTGGGGAGAAGCTGTAACTTAACAAGAGACCAGACAGGGGAGACAAAGTGCAATGCAGGGCATGAACAAAGACATGGACGGAATCTAACAGAATAGTGGATTGGGAATGGCAAAAACAAAAAACATGGCAAAGTACAAAAACTAAACAGAACATGGCAAAACCTAACAGAACTGATCATAAACATAACAGGGAATGGCAGAAACATAATAAACATGGCAGAATCAGAACAGAAAGAGCAGAATCATAACAGCCAAACTGTGCAAGATAGGCCCATACTCACTATTGAGCACTAATAGGAAGTCATATATGGGGAATCTAATGGCACTATGATCTTCACCTTCAACTGACCTTGAAAGGTCAAACTCAGCTTCACCACTTTTCCGAGTGCTCTAGCAGCCAAACGATGCAAAATAGACCCATAGTTACTATTGAACACTAATCGGAAGTCATATATAGGGAATCTAATGCCACTGTGACCTTGACCTTCATGTGACCTTGAAAGGTCAAAATGGCCAACCTTCATATTTTCAGGCTCTGTAACTGAGAAACTGCCAGAGATAGACCCTATGTTATGCTCAATCACAAATAGGAAGCCATATATGGGGAGACCAATTCCACCATGACATTGACCTTCACGTGGCGTTGAGGGCACGGGTGGGGTGATGTGGCCTTCTGGACACACCCTCTAGTTAATTAACCTATTTGGTTAACTTTTTTTCTTAATGTATCACATGTTCTATAAATAACTTTCCTTGTCATTTTTGTTTTCATTTCATCAAGTGCACTTGCTCAGCTTTGGAAAGGATCTGAGAACTGGAAGACATGGGGTACATCTTAAATGTCTCATTCAATATTTCCTTGCTCCTTGCTTGAACCAGTTGTTGTTCTGGATTGGCCATGTTGCAGGTCATCTCAAAGCTCTTATTTCTGCTGCAAGGAGAGAGCTCTGAGGAGCCATGGGCGAGGATACACAAGGGCAGCCTTCCTGGAAGACTTTCAGCTGAAAACCATGAGGTCAGCCAGTAATGACACACACTGGCAGCAGATTGAGCTGTGTGCTGTCATCAGAAATGCACGTGGATTCATGTGATGCTTCACAGGAAAGGATTCCTCGTGTCTTCACTCCTTGCATGGTTTCCTTGCGTCTCTTCATGCATTCCTGGTGGGATGGCCTGAGACGCTAGGAAAAGACACAAGTGAGGGAAACGTGGATGATATATGCTAAGAGAACTGAGCTGTACCCATAGTGTTGCGTCTTATACAATCTGGACCCCTTTAGGAAAGTCAGTTTAGTGCTGACATACTATCACTTTGCCATAAGCGGCTGTGGATGAAGGCCAATTAATGTTGCTGGTCCTGTCAAGATGTTCGTGTTCGGCAGTGGTGTTGAAACATTTGTGTGAGAATTTTAGTTTTGCAAATATGCAGATCTGGGATAGTTGCCTCAGTATTCGCGGTGATGTTGAGCAGTGGTGTGCCGTCAGGGCCAGCAAGGCCTTCTCTGCTGGCCTAGATAAATTGGAATAATAATATTTTCATCATAAATACTTAATTTAAAGCTGCATGTGTTTTAGAAAGTCAACCAAAATCCTCAATCATTAAATCTAAGTGATTTCATTGCTTAACTCCAAGTCGCGTAGCTTCCACAATGCAGACAGATTTTATAAAGGACAGCTTCGTCTTATCCAATCATATTTTTTCTCTGCTGTCTCCGGGTCAAAGCTGCTCTCTCTACATGGCTCTGGTCTGAAGTCTGAAGGCCTTCAGAGTGTAGATTGCTTCCCTCTCCCATTGAAAAGAGCAGGAACATTTTGCTGATTGTCATATTTTTAACTAAGCAGATTGCGAGTATGCCAAGTAGGGCATAATCTTTGACCCAGCAGGGCCATCTAGCTGGCCTCTGCCTACGTCAGGACGTTACGTGCTGACAACAGGTCATTTAACACTCTGAGGTCGTGGTTCCCCCCAGGGGACTTTTTGGACTGTTCCAAACACACATCTGAAGCTCCTCGAGTATTTGTCCTTGAAACATACGAGTAACACCACTAGAAACCTTGAATCTTCTAGTTTTCAAATATATAGATTTTAAAATAAAAATGTATGGATTGCGCTTTATAAAGAGAATAAAAAGAAATGTTATGATTTTCAGCAGCTTAGCCAGCAGCAGCCTGTTACTGACACACCCCTCAGCTATTCAGATGGTGAACACCAAGGCAATCAGTGGTGTCAATGGGTCATTGTTTGGGAGCACGGGGTGAGAACACGCCCCATTTCACCAGTATAAACAAACGTACACGGGAAGGGATGTTTTGGTTGTTTGGATTCACCTGTAGCCTGAGGAAGGATGTCCAGCGAACGCAAGATGATGACCCCTGCTGAAGCCTCACTGCTGATTCAGGGAGAACTGGCTTTGGAGAGTGAGTCAGACGACGCAAGGTCAGATGTATCCAGTAATGACGGCGATGATGAACTACACTTTGAGCTTCGTCTAGATCCCGTGGAGGACATTTCTGAGGAGTAAGTAGCCTAATATCTATTTTACTACTTATTGTCATGCTAGCTAGCTGTCGGTTAGCTTATAGGAAAAATGCAGCTATAACTAGTCGATTGAAACATGCTATTTCTGTAAAGTTTTGAAGATATTTTTCAGTTGCCAAACTACACCTCAGTAGAAGTAGAAATGTATTTTGCTGGTCAGATGATCATATGGCTAAAATCCATGTCACGTGCTCAGAGTTGCGTTGACAGTCAACACGCAATGCATAGCCATAGTTTGTTGCTATGTGATTTTATTAGCCTATGCTCTGTGCATAAGTCTGTCCATAAGATTGTAAAATGCAGGCATATAGGCTACAAATGATGTAAACAAGAGAAACCAAAGAAATTGTATCAGGATACTGTTGTTTTGATAATTGGTGTGCATTTGTCTTTGTTATGAAAGGTGTGAACCAAAACCGAAACTGAAAATTTGAAAATTAGATACAGATTAGGTTTGAATGATAGGTGTGAATGATAGATAGCCTACTCTATGTGTCAGATGGGACAAAGTTACATCAGATATACAGATTTGTGTCATTATGTCTCTGTTTTGTTATGGTGAATTCAATGTTTTAAAAAGATAACTAAAGAACAACTTATAATATTACAATATTTATAATACTTAAAATATTTTCTATTCAATTTTACAGTGATGTGGAGAACATCCCACCTGCACCAGCTAGGAAGAGAGCACGGCCCCAGGCCAAACAGCAACCACTTTCATGGAAGACAGAGTGTCTTACAATTGAAGAGGATTTTTGTAAACTCTTTTGGATTTGAACGCACTTTTGGAACTGGGTTGCCTGTGACAGACTGTACATGGGAGCAGAGAGCCACAGTGACACTTACTTACTTTGCAGTAGCTTGCAAAGCTTTGGGGGAAGGTAACTACAATGCCCTGGCAGAGCCATTGACAGGTGGACAATGACAGGCATTGACAGATGGACAGCCATCGGCACATGGACACTGACAGGGGGAGGGAACAGTTACAGGTGTGATACATCCATCTAATCAGTATTCATTTGAAAGAGCCACTTGCTTCAGTTAGTCTGACTTTTTTACAAATTTTTTATTGAAACGTCATAACATTTCTGAATGCTCTTCTTACTTTTATGTAGCCAACACTTATGTTTACAAGGTTCAAACTTCAAAAGTCTTGGCCAGATATATTTATGGTGTGTTTTTTACAAGATTTGAAGACCTTTGAAAATTGGTTTTTGTCTAGTTGTGTTTACACTGAATTTTAATTGTTATGGCCCCAATTTGTTATGGCGTCAATTTGTTATGACGTCACGGACAGCAAGGGATGACAGACAAAATTTTAAAACTTTAACAGATTTAATTAAACAAACACTTAGAACTAATCTACAATCTACCCCACTGACCAAGATTGAAATAAAAAAAAAGAGATATTTACAGTCCCCTGGTAATTGAGATGGGCTGCTGTGTTGCGATGTCCTGGGACAGGAAAATGCTCCAAAACAGGCAAAAATCCACAAAAAGCTTCACAGGTCTTGAAAAGAGTGACAGGTCTGGTCAAATGTATCCTTCCACAATTTCTCCTTGCAATTTCTCCTACTCCTTTTCACTCTCTCAATTTTTCTCCTTATATACTCTTTTCCAGCCCCCTCTGAGGCATGCCCAGGACATGCCCCAAAACTAGCTCCAGACTTGGCTTGACAAAAAAAATGTCAATACTGCCATCTAGTGGCTTTTTTTTTTTTTTTCCCCACATTACACCTCCATTCCAAAAGGGAAAAATTTTGACTCATAAAGGCAAAATTTTTCTTTTCAATACAAAAATGGTTAAGTAGACACTTGTATAATATATATATATATATATATATATATATATATATACATATATATAATGCAAAATGCTAATAAACAAGTGATATATGTACACATACTCAAACACGGGATAAGCAATCAGCAATTACATTGTCAGTACCCTTTACATGCTTAATTTCCAAGTCAAACTCCTGTAAAATCAAACTCCAATTCAACAATCTCCGATTCTTGTTTTTCATCTTACTCAAAAACATTAACAGATTGTGGTCAGTATATACAATCATTGGCTTTTGCCCTGTACAAACATAAACCTCAAAGTGTTGTAAGGATAGAACCAGAGCCAACAGCTCCTTCTCAATTGTGGAATAGTTCTTTTGGTGGCAATTGAACTTCCTGGAGAAGTATGCCACGGGATGCTCAATGTCATCAGAGTCACTTCTCTGTAGGAGCACAGATCCACAAGCTTGGTCGCTAGCATCAACCGCCATGGAGAACTGTTTATTGAAGTCAGGAGATTTGAGCACGGGGAAGTTACACAGCAGAGACTTCAGGCAATCGAAGGCTCTTTGGCATGCTTCATCCTAAGTGAACTTTACGCCTTTCTTCAGTTGGTTTGTGAGACTGAGAGCAATCTCAGCAAAGTTCTTGCAGAGCTTGCGGTAGTATCCGATTATTCCAAGGAAGCGGCGGAAAGCTTTTTTGTTGTCAGGAACTGGAAAGTCCATGATGGCTTGGACTTTAGCATTTATGGGTGCCACCTTACCCTGGCCTATGACGTAGCCAAGATACGTGACAGTAGCACAACCAAAGTCACTCGTTCAGGTTAACAGTCAGGTTAGCCTGGGTCAAGCGCTGAACAACGTCTCTATATCTTTCAGATGTTCTTCCCAGGAGTCACTCCATATGATCAGGTCGTCGATGCACGCACCCGTGTGTGGCAATCCGGCGATTGTAGACTGTATCATCCTTTGAACGTGGCTGGGGCATTTTCCATGCCAAAGGGTAGGACTTCATACTGGTATAACCCAGATGGTGTGGCAAAAAGCAGAGATGCTCTTGGCCCTCTCAGTTAAAGGCACACACCAATAACCCTTCAATAAATCAATCTTAGTCAGAAACTTTGCTTGCCCTACTCTATCGATACAATCATCAATCCTAGGTATTGGAAACACATCAGTTCTAGTTACAGCATTGACTTTGCGATAATCTACACAGAATCTAGTACTTCCATCAGGTTTTGGAACTAGAACACAGGGTGAACTCTGATCGGAGTTAGAGGGTCTGATAATATCATGTTCTAACATGTACTCAACCTCTTTCTCAGCAATCTTTCTCTTTTCAGGATTCATCCGGTATGGATGCTGTTTTATTGGTTTGGCATCACCAACGTCTACATCATGAGAGGCTATAGAAACTCTCTTTGGAACATCAGGAAATAGATCTTTTATATTTCTTGATCAACCTCTCAAACTGATCTTTCTGTGAGGGTTCTAAGTGCTGGAGTTTTACATCAAGATTTTGCAACACTTCAGAATTTGACAATTTACATGGAAGAACTTCAGCTTTAATTCTAGGTTCATCATCTTGAAACTCCCCCTCATCTTCACAAGTTCCGGCCATAGGTGGATCTGAAGTGACAGCTGCAACCCTGGCATTCCTATCATGATAAGGCTTCAGCATGTTAATGTGACACAACTGTTTTGGCTTCCTCCTATCTGGAGTCTTCACAATGTAATTGAGATCATTGAGTTTTGTCAGAATTTCATAAGGACCATGAAATCTAGCCTGCAATGGATTGGACTGCAAGGGAAACAACACAAGGACCTTGTCTCCTAGTTTAAACTCACGGCTTCTAGCCTTATGATCATACCAAGTTTTCATTTTTCCCTGACTTGATTTCAAGTTCTCTTTGGCTAGGTCACAAGCTGCACGCAGTCTTTCCTTGAACCTGCTAACATAGTCTAACAGACTGATATGTGGCTCTCTCTCTTGCCATTGTTCACTCAACAATAGCAAAGGTCCTCTCACTTCATGGCCAAACAATAGCTCAAACGGACTGAATCCGGTAGACTCCTGCACTGCTTCTCTGGCTGCAAACAACAGCAAATGAACACCTTCATCCCAGTCTTTCTCATGGTCATAACAATAAGTCCTCATCATTGTCTTGAGAGTGGAATGAAACCGCTCTAAAGCACCCTGACTCTCTGGATGATAGGCACTGGAAAGAATCTGCTTCGCACCTAGTTCATACACAACCTGCTGAAACAATCCGGATGTGAAATTGCTACCTTGATCTGACTGAATTTCCCTGGGAAGGCCAAACAACGTGAAGAACTTTATCAAAGCCTTCGAGATTGCAGTTGCCTTGATGTTGCGTAGAGGTATGGCTTCAGGGAATCTGGTAGATGCACACATGATTGTCAACAAGTACTGATTTCCAGATCTAGTCTTGGGTAATGGACCAACACAATCAACGATGACCTTGGAGAAGGGCTCCCCAAATGCTGGGATAGGCTGCAATGGAGCTACAGGTGGGTCTAACTGGTGTTTTCCAACTACCTGACAAGTGTGACAGGTTTTGCAAAAGTTGGAAACATCTTTCCGAAGTCCAGGCCAGAAGAAGTGTTTCATGATCTTGTCAACAGTCTTGTTAACACCAAGATGACCTCCTAAAGGCAAACTATGAGCCATTGTTAAGATCTCATTCCTGTAGACCTTCGGAACAACAATTTGCTTGACTAGTGCCCAATCTGCATTGGCAGGGATATCAGGAGGGCGCCACTTCCGCATCAACACTCCATCCTTGAGATAATACCCAACTGGAACTGAGTCTATTTCTTCATCAGGAAGGGCTCTCTTCTTTAGTACACAAATTTCAGGATCATTGATTTGCTCCTGAATCAACCGCTTTCTGGACAGAGACAAGTCTCTAGACACATCAGAATCACCAGACCCATCTGGCTGGCTGAATAGAGAACTGATAAAAGTGTCTGATAAGTCCTCAAACAGAGAAACCATAGTAGGCTGAACAGAGTCATGAGGCGAACCACCTGAGTCATGACTATTCAATGTGCTGGACGGCACCACATCATCTTCTTCTTGAGCCTTCTTGGCCATAGCACGGGTCACTGCACAGGAAGGATACAGAGATGGGTCTTCATCGCCATCTTCAGTGCTCGGCTGTGAAGTAAGATGAACAGGGGGAACTACATTGCCCCCAGCCAGGTCATTGCCTAGCAACAGAGAAAGAACCCTTGATAGGTAGACTTGACATAAGTCCCACCTTTACCTGTCCTGTAACTAAATCTGACTTCAAGAATACAGAGCGCAGGGGTACAGATACAGTCCTCCCTTCAATACCTTGAAGTATGAAATCCCCAGAAGAGGTCTCATCACGTAACTCCAAGGAGTCCATCAACAAAAGTGACTGGGAAGCTCCGGTATCCCTTAGGATATATATGGGGACAGGAGGAGAATGCTCATTCAGAGTCACAAATCCCTCTGACACAAATGGAAGAAACTCCTCCCTCACAAAGTCAGCAGTATCAGGCTTCTTAGCCTCACAAGGAGCAGGCAATTTAGCAGATCGGTCATCTACTACAGGGGTTTCTAACCTTGTCTTCACAAAGGCATTGGGTTTGGTATCCTTTTCTTTTTCTTTCTTAGCTTTAAGGAACCAACAGTTAGTTGTAACATGACCAGATTTCTTGCAATAATTGCAAACTAGACCACTTTTGTCACTGTCAGCTTTCACACTTTGATCAGACCTTTGACTGGATTTCTGAGCACCATCACCAGATTTGTCTTTGTCTTTGGGTGAGGAATCTTGGGTATCACCGTTACCTTTCTTCTGAAATTGGGACCATCTATTTTTACTGCTAGACTGAAATTTGGACTTATGTGTGAGAACATATTCGTCTGCAAACTTGGCAGCTGATTGCAAATTCAGTGCTTGCTTCTCATTAAGTTAGGTCTTAATATCATCCTTGACACAGTTCTTGAATTCTTCAACTAACACCATCTCTTTTGTGAGTTGAAATCATCCTTGACCTCCATAGAAGTACACCAGCGCTCAAAGCAAACCTTCCTCTCGTTAGCAAATTCCACATAAGTCTGATTGTCAGATTTCTTCAGACCTCTAAATTTCTGTCGATAAGCCTCTGGAACCAACTCATAAGCTGTCAAAATAACCTTTTTGACAACTTCATAATCAGAGGAATCATCTACAGACAAAGCCGAACAGGCTTGTTGAGCTTTACCCTTGAGGACAGTTTGCAACATCAGAGGCCAGTGTTCCTTTGGCCACTGACAACTCTTAGCTACCTTCTCAAAGCACTGGAAATACTTATCAACCTCCTTCTCCGAGAATGGAGGCACCAGCTTTACCTCCTGGCTAGCACGAAATTTGTTTTCAGCTTCCATTTTAATTTTTAGTTGCTCCATTTGGAGCCTTTCTTCTCTGTCTAATTTTTCTAAATCGAAATCTCTCTGTCTGTGTCTCTCTCTTTCTGCTCTTTCCACTTTCTCTCTCTCAAACTGCCTTTCTTTCTCTCTTTCTGCTCTCTCAAACTCTGTTTTTCTTTTTCTCTTTCTGCTCTCTCGAATGCTCTTTCCTCTCTTTCAATCTCTAGCATTTTTAATTTAAGTTCCATTTCTACATTTGGATTTTCCACTGGAAACTGTTCCAGATCTCCTGGTGCAAACACATTTTCATCAATGTAATTTTCAACAATCTCTCTCGCCAGTCTTGCTTTTCGCATGGCTGGTTTTACATCTGTCAGCTCTAACTGTCTGCATATTTCTAGCAGTTCTGTCTTTTTAAAAGACTTCAAAACCTCTACGGTTGGTGATGCCAAGAAATCATCCATTGCTGTTGATCTGTCAATATAGATCTAGGAAAATTCAAAAAACAATTTCACAATTTGAAATTTTAGATTTTCAATAAATGACTCGCACAATGGTCTATCCCGGACCCGAGCCCCCACTTTGTTACGGCCCCAATTTGTTATGGCGTCAATTTGTTATGACGTCACAGACAGCAAGGGATGACAGACAAACTTTTAAAACTTTAACAGATTTAATTAAACAAACACTTAGAACTAATCTGCAATCTACCCTACTGTCCAAGATTGGGAAAAAAAAAAAGAGATATTTACAGTCCCCTGGTAATTGAGATGGGCTGCTGTGTTGCGATGTCCTGGGACAGGAAAATGCTCCAACACAGGCAAAAATCCACAAAAAGCTTCACAGGTCTTGAAAAGAGTGACAGGTCTGGTCAAATGTATCCTACCACAATTTCTCCTTGCAATTTCTCCTACTCCTTTTCACTCTCTCAATTTTTCTCCTTATATACTCTTTTCCAGCCCCCTCTGAGGCATGCCCAGGACATGCCCCAAAACTAGCTCCAGACTTGGCTTAACAAAAAAAAGTCAATACTGCCATCTAGTGGCTTTTTTCCCCTCCACATTACATAATAAAAACTAATTTCATTACATTCACTTTACTCTCATATTATTATTGTTGAGGTTTTCTAGAATATCACAATATGTGCCACTTTTACATAGATGTTTTTAGTTAGATGAAAAACTTAAAAATGTCAAGGTGTAGCAGACTGCCTCAAAGTGTCTGAAAGGCCCCGGACCTCTGAGTGTTAAGTTAGCTAACGAAAAAGTCTGCACAGGAGACCTTACAAGAGTGGGCGTGTCAAATGAAAGTAATGCTATGACTACAGTAAATTTTGCGGTTGTTTCGAGCTTTAGCAAGCTATAAACCCAAAACTTACTCAATGAGTTTGCACTGAGCTAACTCCTTCACTGCTACTTAAACAGTTTCTGAGTCACAAACATTAGCGTTTGAACTAACAGTTAGCCAGCTGCAAGTTTTAAATTCACTGTCAACTGAGTATCCATGTGATCTATGTGAGAGCATGCATCACCTTCACGTACTGGCATGTCTGGTGGTGACAATCCTACTGTCTACTGCCTCTGTCGAGCAGTCATTTTCAGCCCCCATCAAAACTTACTCGCGAAATGCGACTGGGCAGGCTCGACTGTCAGCACTGGCCACCATGGCAATCCTGAAGGACCTTTTATTGGAGCTCAAATGGACTGATATGCTGTGGGACCGCGTCATTGATCATTTTTTTTAAAGAAAGAGGATGATGGAGTTCATTTCAAATAACGAGCAGTTGTGAGTTTAATAAATGTTTCATTTTATTTATATTAAGTTTTGGATTTTGTTTTAGATCGTTGCTGCTTGTGTGTGAATGATGTCCCTGGCTGTACCCTTGCACATTGAGGCACATGTGTGTTTATGCGCATCAGCTTGGCTAGTGTCCCAGGAGTCTTTTCTAAGTAGTCTACGTGGATGTGACTGGTTGCTGTGAGTTTTTTCTTGTTTCTTGGTAAAGGCAATGATTGATTAATGCGATATAGCATGGTGCTTTATGTGTGAATGCTGTCACTGGGACTTTGTGGGGGGTTACGTTATGATGTCATACTGTTGCCGTTGAGTCACAGTGAAGTTTAGGTTAATTGCGGGAGGGTTACTGAAGGCCTAGGTGTAAAATGCACGGCCCGCCACTGATGTTGAGTGTTGCCTACACAGAATTTGTACCTGAGGCTTTAGGTTTGAGCACTACGAGAGCATCTGTTGGCTCCAAAGCAATGCCCTAAAAACTTTTTTTTAAATTAAAAAAAAAAAATCACATTTGCAAAAGAGATATTTTTGATTGACATTTCTAATTCATAAAGGGTAGTAAAGCTTAATTTTGCTTTTCATTTATGTAATGTTTTTGTAGCCTTTATTAAATCAATTACATATTTACCAGGCAAGCTATAGAAATTGTTATTAATAATTTATGTTTACGGCCAGACCTTAACCAACTCTGAGCAGGTATGATCACGATTAATTTTGTTGATAAGCAGTGCCTTGACGGAAAACTGCTTTTTTTTTTTTTTTTTTGGGAGTACCGGTCATGGAGGAGAAAGCATTTCATTGGCTACCCCAGATGGAATGCCATGGTGATTGTTAAAAACTCAAATCGCAGCAACTGCAGTAATTAAAAAATGAACATCATGTACACGGCAAGCATGCATTTGCAATATCTGAATTTACTAGCTATCTATACTACCGTATATGACCAAATAATCGCCTGCGTGCAAATACGCGCCTGCGTGCAAAAAGCCGCCGGGGGTCTGACCTCATTTTGCATATTAAACGCCGGTTCAATTAAACGCCCGAGCGATTATTTGCACTATTGTATATAAACGTCTGTGTTACCGCAAAACAAGCTTCGGTTTGTCTTTGTATGTATATCTGATGTCAATAAAGATGTGGGAAAAAATAGCAGACGGTCTTTGGCACAGAGATACAAAAAAACTAGAGTGGACAACGTCATTGGCTGGACCAAAGCGCACACGGCAGAATAGCTCTGCCATCTTGTGTAAGTATAAATGTACAATGAGACGCATGTAAACAGTAAACACGGGTCTCAACAATTATTATTTTTTTGGGTGGGGGACTTGTTTCCCGTGTCCTTTTTAATTTTTCATACTTAAAAAAGGACACGAATAAGGAATTGTAAATCAACAATATTTATGCTCTATTATTTGGCAAAGCTAAAGAATAAGCTCTATGATTGCCTTACCCTTTATATAATCACTCAGTTACCTACGTTTTCGTTCGTTCAAAGAAAAAGCGTTCGCATTCAGCTGTGCCTGCGTGTCTGACTCAGGTCTATACCTGGAAGAAACTAGTCGTAATATGCATATATGAATTTATATGTATGCTTTGAGTATGAAGATCGGAGCAACTTCATTCTTAAGTGTTCATCAATGGCAGAGGGTGGACAGAGAACAAGGAGGGCGATAAACATGTCTTTAAAATGCTTATTAGTCTTGATCTTTTTTCAGTCAATTTCCCTGGTAAAAGACACTTTAACCCTCCCCTCTCAGGTGTAGCTAATTGTCTTCGTTAAGACGAGAAATCAAACGCATCAGCTGAACGCAAAAAAGAGCGCATTTCAATCTTTTTCAATTAAACAATCATTACGCACAGGTTTGATGGTGGTTTTTTCATGAAGAGTTGTCTATTTAGGCATGTGAATTAAACATTTTATAGAATTCATTCACTCGCCTAAACATTTCATTATAAGGGAAACGAACATGTTGACCAAGAACAATGATTGAAATCGGGTCACTAATCTCATCCATTTCAAGGGATGTTTTCCGCCCCCCCCAGTTTTCCGTCCACCACCCGCCACTGGTGTTCATACCTACTTGTTGTCTTCATTTAGTCCATCTTTGCCCTGACACGATGGATAACAGGGTGATATTGCGTGTTGCCCCAACTGGGATCAATGTAGTCTCAAAGTCTCAAAACTAAAGTATGTAAATGAAACCGCGCCAGTTTCAGTTTACACTGTTAATAATAAACAAATAAACTGAAGCCTTTTTTGCCAGGTAATTTAACTGGCACCTTTTAGCCAGTTATTTTAACTGTAATTTTACAAGAAGTTTACCACGGAGTTCAGTGCGTGTTCAGTGTAAACCACGGTTAAATGCGTGCAGGACTCCACCTGCAGTTAAAATGACAAGGAGACAATGCGTTAATTTAACGGTTAAATTCAGTCAGTTTATAACTGTGTAGGAAAGCCGAACTGGCCTGGTGCAGGTCGGTGCAAAAATAAATAATGGCCTGTTGCAAATACCTGCCTGGTTCTTATAAACGCCTGGGGTCCAAGTCGATTTTGCGAAATAAACGACCGGGCTACTAAAT
This sequence comes from Gymnothorax javanicus, assembly GCA_029692085.1. NCBI lineage: Eukaryota > Metazoa > Chordata > Actinopteri > Anguilliformes > Muraenidae > Gymnothorax > Gymnothorax javanicus. The sequence goes on from CM056195.1 coordinate 86,296,324, forward strand.
GGTCATATATGGTATACCATATATCTGTACTAGTCCTCTACCATATTAATCTAAAGCCAAGGCATGTAGCTACAACGGAACAAGTTGGTTCTGCTCATGGTCACTGAAGGAGCAACATCTCCGAACAGCGACTGCACGCAATACAGGCAATACAGGAAAACAACAGAGCTAGGAGAAAAGTTGAGTGATAAACTTTCTCACCAACTCTGTAATAGAGACCTTTTTTTTTTTTTGAACTGAGAAAATGGGTAGAACGGGAAGAAGCGACAAAACAAGCCCGCCGGATCCTGCAGCAATTATGGAGACCCTCGAAGAATTGAGAAGTGAAATGAGGGAGTGGAGGGAGTGGAGGGAAGGTATGAAGGAGCAGTTGGACCAGCTTTTGAAGGAAAACGGTGATCTCAGAAAAGAGATTGCCAAGAAAGACACACTAATTAATTCTTTATCAATCAAACTGGAGGAGCTGGAACAACAAGAGAAACGTAATGATGTAATCTTGACAGGGCTCAAAATCAAACCCAGGAGTTATGCCAGGGCAACAGCGGATGACAACGATGGAAGCGAGGAGGACAATAAATCTGTGGAAATGCAGGTGATGGAATTCCTTCGGTCCAAAAGTATTTCTCTGAACCCCGGCGATGTGGATTCATGTTATCTGCTACCGAAAAGGGGTGTAAGAGGAGACCGGAGTGCAGCACGGGCTGTGCTGCTTCGACTTACAAGCAACAAGCACAAAATCTCTCTGTTGAAGCAAGGGAAAAATCTCAAAGGATCCAATGTTTTCATAAATGAAAACCTCACCAAGCACAATGCAACCATCGCATGGAAAGCTCGTCAACTAAAGAAAGCGGGGAAGATACACAGCACTTGGTCGGCTAACTGCAGAATTTTCATCAAACCAAATGGGTCTTCACTGGAAACTACCAGACCGGTGCTGATCAAGATGATGCGGGATCTGGAGAGTTTTGACCACTGAGGCAGGTTAAAATCCTTGACAAATCTTGATCAGCAGTTATCTGATGAACCAAACTGTAGATCAGGAAGCTGGCTTTTTCACGACAAGTTATTATCATTCAGGAATAGACCCTACTGAGGAAATGGATCCGGATAACCAGTTTTTCTACAACGAAACAAATGCATGTGGATACTTTACTGTGGACAAATTTAACAAGAGAATTGAAATGGAAGGGAGTCTGTCCATTATTCACTTTACTAGTAGGAGTCTATATGCAAACTTTGACCAAATAAAGGAATACCTTCTGTCATTTGCTAATTCGTTCAGCATCATCGCAATATCGGAAACTTGGATTAAAGAAGAAAAGGACAAGGACTTCTACATGGAGGGTTATAACTTCGTGTGTAAGAGCAGACTGAATAAAGCTGGTGGGGGTGTTGGACTATTTATTGATGAGGCCATAAACCTCCAGGTACTGGAATGCAAATCAAATGTTGTGGAAAATGTCATGGAATGCCTTACAATTGAGATTCCTAGGTTGAAAGGTAAAAATACGGTTATTTGTTGTGTGTACAGAGCACCGGATTCGCAAATTGATGTTTTTAGTAAATGTATGGGTGAATTACTCGCCAATATGAACCAGAAAAATGTTTATATATGTGGGGACTTTAATATTGACTTGATAAATCCAAATAATAGCTCTATAATAGAGGATTATATCAACACCATGTATGCCATGGGTATGCAACCATTAATCACAAGACCAAGCAGGATTACTAGACACAGTGCCACCTTGATAGATAATGTGTATACTAATGTGTTAGATTCTGAAATATTAAGTGGCATCATGATAAGTGACATTACTGATCATCTACCAGTTTTTGCTATTTGTAACTGCAAATTAGATATAAGGACCAGGCTAGATCCAAAACCCTGGAACACACAGAAATCAGAATTAAAAAGCGAAAAAAAAAGGCTAAAGAAACTAGAATTATATCTGTTGAACCAAAGTTGGGATAATGTACTAACAGAACAAGATCCAAATAAAGCCTATCAGGCTTTTCTATGGACAGTAAACTCTCTGTATGATAAACACTGTCTAGTCAAAACAATGAACAAACTGAAGCAAAACAAAGAGAGAAGGCCTTGGGTTTGAAAGCACTGGCGAATCGTGTAAGAAAAAAAAAAATACACTATATAAGCAGTTTCTGAGGGAAAGAACTGAGAAAGCAGAAATTAGGTACAAAAAATACAGAAACAAAGTGACATATTTACTAAGGAAACATAAAAGAGAATATTATGAAAAGCTTTTATTAGAAAATAAACATTATACCAGAAATCTCTGGAATATAATCAAGAACGTCTCTGGGAGGACTATGAAGAGGGAGTACCCTGCCTTCTTTTAACATAAATGGCAAAAAAGGTGGAGAACATGGAATTGGTCGTGGAGAATTTTAAGTTATTTTGTGAATGTTGGGCCAGAACTAGCGAAGGGTATTAAATCCTCACACCTGAGATGGGACTACTTTAATAAGGATGAGGAAATCCAAGACATAATGACATTAACTCCTGTTACCGTGATTCTGAAATCAGATCAATTCTGAAAAAATTGTACAGCTAAGACATCAGTTGATGCAAACCATCTAGACATGAAATTACTGAAAGCACTAACTAATGCAATTGTAACTCCACTTACGCATATATGCAATCTATCCTTCTCCTATGGAGTGTTTCCAGATAAAATGAAGATAGCGAAAGTTATCCTCTCTACAAAAGTGGGGATAAACATGATTTCTCCAACTATCGTCCTGTCTCGATTTTACCTCAATGCTCAAAGGTCCTAGAAAAGCTCTTCAATGACAGATTGGACAAGCACATTGATAAACACAAAATACTGTGTGACAGTCAGTATGGGTTCAGGAAAAAACATTCGACAGCACTAGCCCTAACGGAATTTATTGAAATGATTAAAGATTCACTAGATTCAAACTTATATTCTATGGGCATATTTATTGATCTGAAGAAAGCATTCGACACTATAAATCACTTATATACTGATTGAAAAACTTTACAAATATGGAATAAGAGGGACCGCATTAAAATGGATCAAAAATTACTTAACAAGTAGGACGCAATTTGTGCAGATGGGCAATAGCAAATCGAATTGCTTGGACATTACCTGTGGAATTCCTCAGGGCTCAGTCATAGGTCCTAAGTTGTTCATAATTTACATAAATGACATTGTTAAGGTGTCCGATATCCTAAAACTAATTTTATTCGCAGATGACACGACTATTTTGTGCTCAGGTGTCGATCTCAAACAATTGGTAAAATTGGCTAATAACGAAATGTCTAAACTTCACACGTGGTTTAATGTAAACAAATTATCACTAAATCTTACAAAGACCAAATTTATGATGTTTGGGAAAAAAGGCCTGAAGGATGACATAGACTTAAAGGTCGATGGTACCAGCATTGAAAGGGTAAACGAATATAAACTCATGGGAGTTATGTTAGATAATCTCTTGAGCTGGAAACCGCATGTAAACTTGGTTCAAAGAAAGTTAGCTAAAAGCGTGTCTATTCTTTGGAAAATGCAGAAATTATTAAAACACAAGTCTCTTAAAATAATCTATTCAGCACTCATAGCACCCCACTTACATTACTGCGCTGAAGTATGGGGACACACTTATAATAATACAATAGAATCATTGTTTAAACTCCAAAAAAACTCTTAGAATTATTCATTTCGTTCCTTATGGAACACATACAAACGACTTGTTTATTAAGGCAAGGTTTCTTAAATTACAGGATATAATAAAATTCAACTCCTTGCAAATTGTATATTTAGGATACCACAAAGAATTGCCTAGAAATATACAATGCCTGTTTTTGGAACGTGAATGTACCCATGATCTAAGAGGCAGAATGTTGTTGCAGAAGAGAAGGGTCAAGTCGACTCGGAGTGAGCACTCCTTATCTGTGGCTGGAGTCAGTGCATGGAATATACTTGAAGACGGTATTAGAAAGGCAGACAATTTGAAGGTCTTTAAGTATCTTTTGAAATGTGCATGTTTGAACAACTATAAACTTATCCAACAAAATGACATTGGATAAACTAAACGGAACCATAGCGGGCAAAAACAATAGAAGTTGTTTAGACTAAATATGTGGACTGCTATTGTTAAATCTGTTCCATTGCATCTGCTGAACACACCAGGCCACCTGTCTAAAGAAACCGTCACAGCACATTACCACAGACAGCTGTAACCAACATGGATCTTATAAACTGGTCGTTAAATGCAATTGACAAAATTATTTCCACGAGGCGGACAGGTTCTGGAGAACCGAAATGCCGGATGGGACATTCGGCTGGTTACTTCATGGATGCATGGGGAAAGTGGCGTTCGCTGTGTTTGGCAGTCCTGGACATTGAGGATGTAGAGGACGTCTATCTAGTTGGATTTATGATAGCGGGCCTGCTATCATTGGGGCTCGGTCTGTTTTTGATCGACCACAGGATAAAGAAAACTTTGAAAAGCATGGTTATCCTCGACATAAAGCTCAATAAAATTGGATTTGACGTCAAGGAAGCCAAGGACGGACTAAATATACTGCGAGGGGTCATTAAATCCGACAAGGCAAGGGTGAACCAAGTCGACGGAGATGATGACTAACTAAGAGATCCATGCAAAGATCCGGTATTATTGCACCTTCCACCTATTCCAAATCACTAGGAACAAACCAACTGATGAAGAAAGGAGTTCAGGTTTCTCTGGACCAAATCTAATGGATTAAATCAAGAGTGACTCTCAAATCTAAACTTGCATAGACACTCAGCTATATTGTGATTAAAATTCTTCATGATGTTCACAACTCTTTATTATCTTACGCCAGGTTTTAAATCGTAGTGTAAATGGGCTCAGCTCTGTTGTGATATATGAATCTCTATGATATCTTAACCATAATCAAACTGTTTTTCTGGAAGTTGGGGGCGGGACTTTGACAAGCGATCTCGCTTCTCCCGCGACCCTTTCGGTTATGATACATGTTGTATTGAAATTGTCATGAAATGAGTATACAATCATGCCGAAATAAAAAACAAAATTAAAATCAAAATCAAAACAAGTTAAATTCAGCCAGGCTTTCTTCGCGTGACTTAGCAGGATGCGCGTAAGACAATGAGATTGCACATAATTGGAATTTTTCCTTAACTCAGTTATGAAAAATAATCTGGCTGGCGAGTACAAACATTTGGCATTAAAGAAATGGGAGTGTAAATGAAAGTTCAATCACGATACATAGGATTCTCAAGCAATTGTGCTTACCCAATCCGCACCTTCGGTCTTCTATATACATGCTTATGTGTTCCTGTCTGCTGCTGCAGAGATTCCGCATCGCGTAGCTTCCGGCATGTTAGTCTGCTCAACATAACGCTCTTCATTTAGCAAATCCTCCTAGAAGACAAGCAATCTCCCGCTGTTGCGGAGCTTCTCCTGATTGTCAAGTTTTTTGTTGAACTATTCCACATGACCCTGGAAGACCTACAAATTACTATCAACCTTGAACTCCTTCGTTCGGAGTTACTGGTGCTACTTGCTCTCTCCAATGCCAATGCGAATCCTCCCCACTACAACGGAGTTATAAGTTCGAAACAGTCCAGCGGCCTCCTGCGGAAAGCATTCCCTCCCTGTCGTGTCCGGGTTCTGGATGCCAGCCGTCCAAACCCTGGTGAAAATTGTGGAAACATCGGAAAGTAGGTCCAGCAGTAGAAGCAACAATCATTCAGCAGGCTCATTCCATTGCATCAAAATCGCAACTGTACTGGTGTTTACGAGTTTCTTCCATCCTTCATTGGCTTTCGCAATTCCTGACATCAAGCGGTAGGCTACATTTTACCAGCTACATCAATTTATCCTCATTCTTTCTCAAGTACTACAAGGTAGGAATATCGGGTTTTAATTTCTATTGCTTTTTTTCTGAATGGGCATATGTGTGGTGTACTTGTCTGAAGAGAATTCCGTATCATTAAAGCAGATGATCCGCAATTAGAGGTGTTTAACAAGTGCCAAGTTCGTAGTGGCTTTGGAGTTTTTTGAGATATTATTTGTTTATCTTGAGTGTCGTCAAGAATTGAACATTAATCTCCTAATTGCTATTTGCAGCTACGTTTTGGTGGAGTATTGTTCTATGGATATCTAATCTCATTTGTTGAAGCTGCGTTACTAATGTCCCAGTTTAACGTACGTGATTCTGTCTTCTGGAGGTCACAAAGTTAAATTATCACCGGTGCTTGGACTAATCGATTTTCGTCTAAAATCCACGATTCACATTGAAACATTATATCACATCATCAGGTCGGCGTGGCACAGTGGCGGTCGAGAGAATAGATTATCGCAAATCACTGGAAAGGCTCTTCGAGTGTCTATAGTACGATAAGAAGTCGCCGTGTGAATCCATATCATTCATTCATTCATTCATTATTAAAACGCACTTCTTGGAAATTGAATGTTCCCTGGCTGGATGGAAACTATGGGCCCTATTTCCATGGAATCTTGGGAATAAATATGAAATAGTTTCATACAAGATTGCTTCCTTCAGTAAAGCTAAATTGTATTAGTCTTGTTGCAATGTCTAGGTATGTGAATGGGGGGAGAAGGGGAGAGAGGAGAAAGGAAGGGGATCGATCTCTCGGATCTATCTGTAAGTGTAGAGATAAGAGTGCTGTGTTATTCCTGTAAGCCATTTATTCATTTGTTTTCCTTTTGTGTGTTTATAGTTTGTGGTACTACACATTCTGACCACCGGGTGGTTAACTTGCAAAGCAAGTGTAACAAGTCATCAAGTCATGGCTTTTGTTGTTAAGGGAGGCTTACAGTTTTTGACCGTGGCTATGGCCTCCACAGGGTGTAGCAGTTGGAAGCTCAAGGCTATACTAAATGTGGTGGTATGTTTTCTTGAAAGCAAATCAGCTTGGTAAAATAAATAAGTATTGCAACCTCACAGACATTGTTACATTTTGACAGTGCATTTTTTCGGACCAACTTACCATCTGACACCTGCATCACGTCAATTGAGCAGCTGGCTTAACAACACCCAGTAGCGACTTATTGGTAAGCCGCTATAATTCCATTGTGCAGTTTGCTACAGATTAGTGCTCAAACAAGCTGCCTGCCAGTCAATAACGGCTCCGATCGCTCAGAGGTCAAAATAGTTCTGTTCGATATAATGCAATGAAATTTCACAAATTGAGTCGAATATCAAAGAACAGTTCTACTTAGCTTTATTGGTGTCTGATCAGTATTTGACGGAAAATAAGCACCTTGAAACGAGCGTACTGTATGCCAGATAACATGCGCAGATTCTAAAATTCGAAGTTGCGGTTGTGAAGGTAATTTTTGGCTACTCTAGACCCAAAGACTTTCAGGGAATTCCCCAACCAAAGCCAACGAGAAGTGAGTTTTCTAGCAAATCTGAGTTCTGGGAGCTCTGTGCAGAATCGGCAATCATGCAGAAAATAATTACCGGTACGGACCTGTTTGATTTTCACATACCTACTACTAGGCTATATTTGGCTTGTATTACTAAAACAAGCACTGCCATCATTACTGGTTTACATAATTTTGCTATGCGTAGGATATGATTCTGTAAGGGAGGTTATTCATTTCTCTGCTTTTGGATTCAAGTAAATATGCCCCTTCCTTAACTGATCTCATTCTTGGATGAAGGTTGCCGCTCTGATATCCCACTCTAGTTCTCCTTCTGGAAAGCTGGAATGGATTTTGTTCTTTCATGATTAACGATACTCAGCCTATGCTACTTTTTCTATGCAGCTCCATGCATATGATTGGAGGCTCTTTCCAAGGACAGTGGTTTGTGAATATATGGCCGTTGGAATCTTTGATCTCTTAACATTCTTGCATTATTTCAAAATCGACTCAATTGTCCTCGCTTGTTATGCGTGAGGTGCCCTTTGGCATTGGAAAATAATCTTATTCTGTGGTGACAATAAAGCAAGGGTCAAAATGATAAAGGATTCAATAATTATAGGAAAATAATTCCTCAGTTTTAGATGCTTGACTGGGCTCGTAACATTCTATTTTCAGAGCTGAGCTCTTCCTCTGTCGTATAATTGCTTAGATAGGCTTTCTCCTGATTTTGATTGTGGAACTTTGGAAACCCAGTCCTTAAGCCCATCTGGTACCAGTCCCAATCCAATCACTGATAAAAGTGCTCCTAAACTGAACTCTAGAGTCCCAGGATTGAATCTGCTACGTTGAAGACTACGACATAGATGAAGATAATATTCATAAGTAATTGTTGGGCTCCTTCATATTTAAAGCTTTTGATTCCACTTTGACACCATTTTCTAAAATATTGTTTGTTTTTCCAAGGTTTTCTACTGTATCCAGTCTTAATTTCTACTAATATATATATTTATTGCCTGATGTTTGTCATGTGCAACCTTATCAAACAGCTCAGCATAGGAATCTAGTTTCAGGGTTTGACCCTCATTTAGGGGTCTGGTTTCTATTCTGCTTCAGAATTAAGACATAAAAGGATCAGTTTGTCACCTGTTCGTAGACTCTCAATCTGTTATGGTGTTTCATTATTGTGTGCATTAAGGAATTTAATTTTAATTCATACCTGTTAATACTGATTAAATGTGCTAACTTTGGAAATCATGGGCATTGGTCTCTGCGCCCGGCCCTCTGCCTCAACCACAGTCAATGTGCAGCTCTCAGTGGCCTCATGAAACTGGTATCCGTACCTTACTTCTAGGTTGGTGGTGGTTTTGCCTGTTCTCATTCAATGTTCATATTCCATTAAAGTCTTAGGCGATGCATAATTGCTTGAATCTGAATTTGGATGGTTTGCAAGATATACATGTGCATGGTATGTGTTGCATTTTGCAAATGAATTGTCATCCAGTGATGGTGCTTTGTCAATGAACACAGCAATTCAATTCAATTTGTCCGATCATACAAATGCTATGCTATCATTTCATTTTCTCTTTCGCTAGGGATGGATCAGCTTACGAGTGGTAATCTAATGCCATGGTCACATTCTACCTACTCATGACATTCATTCAGGTTCTGAGCACTACATCCGCAGCTCAATGCAGATGGAGAGTTGCAATTTACAGGCATGGATGTCGGTCATCTGCAGGTTCTTCATAAATGCAGCCCTCAGCCTCAACCATAATCAACGTGCAGTTCTCATGATCTCATCAAAGCGGCGTCCTAAGTTTACATAAGGTGGTCCTGCTTGCTTGCATGCAACGTTTGTGGTCCGATTGGGGTATGAGGTGTAATCTGTTGTTGGGCAGTGCATGCATGATTAATGCCTGAATAGCGCGGTTTTCAAATGATAAATGTTCATGTAGGTTCTTTGCAAATTAAATGTCACACAATTATGGTGCTGTTGAATGATTGCAATGTTTATTTCGAAGTTGTCAAATCATTTCAAATGCTAATGCACTTTGCCTCTCTGGCAAAAATTCACGGATACTGCACACGTATCCACCTCACGGCTACTCGCAGTGGTGCAACTCGCTAGCGCTTCAGTTATGGTGCACTTTGCCTCGCTGGCAAACATTCATGGATACTGCACGCATATCCACCTCACGGCCACTCGCAGTGGCGCAGCTCACTAGTGCTTCATCTATGGTGCACTTTGCCTCGCTGGCAAACATTCACGGATACTGCACGCGTATCTACTCACGGCCACCGCAGTGGCAAGGTTTAGCTCACTAAGCCAGTTGGCACTTTCGGCAAACAGTCGTATCCACCTGGCTTTCGCGAGTGGCAAGGTTTATGCTCCCGGCCATGGCTCCAGCAGTAAGTGTCTATGGATAGGTATCCGTAAATACATGCGACTTACCCTCTGCACGACCGCTAGCTGTGGTCATTTCATGGTGCTGAGCTAGCGCCTTTGTATAGGAGCACGACGCCTAGTGGCGCTATCACAGATACTTTGCTAGTGTTCACCTCTCATCCACTGGCAGTGTCACCACTCATCCGCAGCTTGTGCAAACACTTGTTTATTTATTCAAATGCATATTTTGTCTTCCAGGGCTATTCACCTTGATGACTCCTCAGTCCTGCAGATCCTCTTTTTGGGGATGGCTTCGCCCCTGCCTGCTACCCAGGCAGATCAGCGCCCCACCTCGCTTGAGGGTCCTCGAGGACGGAGTCATTGCCAAATACTGAATTTATTTCATGTCATTGCTTTGTTAATAAATCTCTTTTTCTTAAATCCAAAGTCTTTGTGATTGAAATGGGAGTGTAAACAAAAGTTCAATCACGAGACGTATGATTCTCAAGCAATTGCGCTTCCCCAATCCATGCCTTCGGTCTTCTTTACATATGCTTATGACGTGTTCCTGTCTGCTGTTGCAGAGATTCCGCATTGCCCACCGCCTCCCCACCACCACCAACTTCTGACTCCAGCCTCTTCAGCATCTACTTCATCCGTATGACCCTTCTGTCCTACGGGGGAATGGCTTCGCCCCTGCCTGCTACCCAGGCAGATCAGCGCCCCACCTTGCTTGAGAGTCCTCGAGGATGGAGTCATCACCAAATACTGAACTTATTTCATGTAATTGCTTTGTTAATAAATCTCTTTTTCTTAAATCCGAAGTCTTTGTGATTGAAATAAAGTTTGGACTGCGAGAAATCATGAATAAAAATGTAAAACTGAAATAATCCTTGTGTTTCCATACTCAGTGATACTATAATGTCATTGAAGTTTTATCATTTTTAGATGGGAAAAAGATATATTAGATTGCTAGAATATTGTACTCGGTTGACATCAGATGTTAAAAAGTGGCAAAATATGGCGCAAACATTTAATGTGTACCGTATCTTGCGTTGTTGTCCATGTATGTTAAAAATGCGGAAACCTTGTGCAGCAATAGGGTGATCCAGACAAGTCAGAAATAAATGAGCAACTGTGATATTTCATTTCAGCTTCGTAGGTTTGAATGAACTAGCTCATGTGTTATCGCTTTGCAATGCCCTTTTAGCTCGCTAACGATTACAGTAAAATATGTTACATTATTGTCAATTTTTTATTTAATTTCACCTTAATTATACCAGGACGTCCCACTGAAATGAAAAAAAAAAAAAAAAATCCAGACCTGGCCAAATTATGGTGGAGGTTATGCAATGAACGAGTACAACTCTTAATTCAGGAGAAATACAGTGGCAAATACATTTCCTGTAATTAGGAGTTTGTAGGCTGAAATGGGGATCATAATACTGAACTAGAAAAGTGCAGTTCCAGGGGAAACTGCGTGGGCAAGCTGGAAGCTGGTGGTAATATTCGGGTTCGGATTGTTGACAATGCGCGGTTAAAGCTGTTGGAAATGAGTTTAAAGCTTCTTAAGATTAAAATTATTCATTACAGTTATTCATGACAGTGGGATATTGTATAGTTTAAAAAGATAGTTCGGATTTTTTGACATGAAGTTGTATGAAAGCACTTATTTAGGAAGACCTCCCCAAGATGCAACGTTACGACACAAATGTACTTCATATATTTATTAGACATAAATTGATGACGTTGCCTACTTAAACATTGCCATAAAAATACATGGGTTCCATAAGAAAATACTGTATGAGAACGAGGTAGTTTATTTATTGCAAAATTGCATCAATGTTGTATTTACACATATTGCTGAAGATTATGGGAATTGTTCGGGCAAGACATAAAAAAGGGAAGTGGCTATTCACCCCGCTGCGGGGTGAATTGAGGGAAAGACACCGGCTATCTGCCCCGCAGCGGGCCGATAAGAGAAGCAGTTCTGCTATTTGCCCAGCTGCTGGGCCAATAAGAGATTTAATTTTGTAATCCGCCCACTCTTTGAAGTTTCGCGCAGAAGCGCTGCAGGGCGAATAGCCTCTTCCTAAAAAAAAAAAAAAAAAAAAGCGCTAAATAAAAGGCTACACGTTGTTCAGCTTTTTCAACGAGTTCATTAATTTTCCATTAAATAAGAACCAGAACTCCTTTTAAAATCAAAAGCACATTTTAAATTGAAGAAAGGTTTATAGCTACAGAATCATCAAGCCCAATAAATATTTTGACTGATGTCATTAACTGGAATATATAAATTATTAAATCAATTTATTTTAGGTAACGTTATAGCTTAGGTTGGCAAGATGACCAGAACAACGAGCAGCACTGTAAATTAGGGTGTCATTATTTATCAATAGAAACTTCCGTGAAGTGATTGGTCTCGTGTTCCTGCAAGAGTCAAGCGATAATGTAAAAAGTAGGCCTAATAATAATCATAATAATAATTATTATAATTATTATTATTTTGCAAGTAATGTTAGATGGCGGCATTGATCCATAATATGCAAAGCTGAACTACTAGGTGCTACTGCGCTATTATCAATGGATTGCATTTATCAGTTAAATTAACGCACTGTCTCCTTGTTATTTTAACTGTAAGCTGAGTCTACGTGGATGTAACTGCGGTTTACAGTTGACATTATCAGAGTCTCTGTTATGAACTGATGGTAAAATTACAGTTAAAATAACTGGCAAAAAAGGTGCCAGTTAAAATAACTGGCAAAAAAGGTGCGAGTTTATAACAGTGTGCTTACTCTAGCCTTAAACCCGGCTATTTTCAAACTCAGGAAAAAGTCATATCAAGCGATGAACAAATAGCGACTGGGAACATCACTTCCATTTCTTTGCACTTAACTAGCTCTATTTTGATACCAATATTTTGCCTATTTTAGATGCAATCATAAATATATTTAGGTAATGCAATCAGTTGCTGTAGCTATATGCTGGAATAGGATCTCAAGCAATTTTTTTTCTGCTTTGCAATTTTTACTGTAACGTGTTCTCTTGGACGCACCCAGTAAAAAAGACCGTTCTTTCCGGTGCTCAATGGGCTGTCCTGGAGCTGGTTTGAGCGACTGTATCAAGTACGATACAGAAAATTCTTTCACTGAGTTTGAGGCAGACTTATTCTTTTACAGTTGTATCTATCTTTGTCTCCGAACAATGATAATGTCGAGGCCTGGAAAAAGGCCAGCAGAGGGCAGAATCAAACCGCAAATTATCCATTCTAAGATATTTGAGTTAATGGCTGAATCATTTAGTCCAATGTAGATTTTAGCGAAGGCGTTTCTTACATATTGCGACTTCTAACTCAAAGATGGTTTGTCAAATCTATGAAATGGAGGTACCATACGAAAGAGGAGAGTCTGCTGAGTAAAATATGTCAAAATTGTTTTCGTAGTGCCAAAAATATGGGAACACAAGCAAGTTGGAAAACTGCGTTTAGCCTTCGTAACCTGAATTTTCTTCTCTCATTCAACATTGGAGTTAATGGAGTTTTGGTCAGCGGTCCCGGCACTTTTCGGCTCATACAGCCAAAACTGTTTGTCCAATTGCTTTCATAGTTACATTTTCGTGACCAGCACAACTTTTGCTACAACTTGGATATAAAAATATTTATGCTAAATGAAAACTGTGGGAGTTAGAGCAAGTTTAAGAGAAGACATCTTGACGGTTTTTCAGCTGTTTGCCACTCTAGCCGTGATGTCACCACACTCTGAGTTCCCAGAATTAATTGTAAAAAAAATTTTTTTTTAAATTATAATTTAAAAATTATAGAAGTTACCAAAAAAAGTTGAATGGTAAATAAATTATCCAAGCTTAGCTAGACATTTTCCAGTTTGAATGACGTTTCTAGCTAAAAGTATGACAGAATAAAAAAATAGCTGAAAATAGCTAAATTTTGAAAAATCTGTTTCAATATTTCCTATGGGACAAAAATATTGAAATAAAAATTGATAACTCAAAGAGTACAAAAGATATCAAGAAGATAAATTACAGCAACATAATTCAGAACAAGTTGAATTTTTTTAAAGTTTGAATGTAGTTTCTAGGTTGAAGTATGTAGGAGTAGTGAGTCAGCACAAAAATCGGAGAATTAAGAAAGAAAGAAAGTGGGAAGAACATCCCACTAATATTAACTGAACTGATTTTAAGGAACAAAGTGGTAACGCCGGAGCTTTGACTGAAGACTGTCCCATGACTGGAGCAAAAAGTAATCAAATGCTATGCAACAGCTATGACAGGGTTCCCAGCATTTCATGAAAACAAAATTCCCTGAGTTTTCCCTGAGAAAATCCTGAAATTCCAGGAGATATTTCAATCACACAAAATGCTCAGAACTTAGGTAGTGGGCACAGGATTTACTGTAGCAGTGAGTGATTGAACACTTGAACAACATTTTTGAATAGGGTTACAAATTGGTTGTCATTATATTTATAACTGATGGCCTCCCTTCTCCCCTTTTAGCCATCTTCTCCACATCATTACAATGAAATGATATATTCACGCATTGAATCCTGTCCTTCCAGTTAAGTCAGTTGGAGAGCACTTGATTGGTGGTACTCTTTCAAGACATGATCCAGAGTACTCTAGCGTATAACTCCCTTTTGGCTTTTTAGTTTCAAGAAAACACATTCAGAGATGACAGTACTTAATCAGTATATTGTAGCCTATGATATGTACATACGGCAATCATTCCTAATATACTGTATAACATCAGATACTAAAAAGCCACCATAGTTAATCAGTAAGAATACATGTATGTACACTGTAGAAGCAGAACAGGGACTCAATAACACAAGATTAGAATTACTAGCATTAATACATGTAAACGTCAAAATCTAAGACAGATCATTTTTAGTCAGTGTTCCAATTCCCTGAGTTTTCCCAGGTTTTTGCTGTTTTTCTCAAATTCCCTGAGTTTTCCCATTCTGAAAAATGTGAAAGTCATTTTCCAGGTTTTCCCTGATTTCCAGAGTCGCTGGGAACCTTGTATGATTCTGTGGATGAGAAGAGCAGGGCTATAATTTTTACCTACAGCATATGGCTGGATATTTAGAATGGTCAAGCAGGGAGACAGCTAATACGGTGTCTTAAGAATGTTTCCAATAAAAGTGCGCTTATTTCAGTTTCAGACACGTGAAGCATTTATTTTCTTTCATGACGAAAAAATACACTTGCACACAGGTGATGGGCCATGTGAGACCAGAGATATTAGGAAATACTAACACTTCTCAGGATAGGAGCAGAATTAAGGCAGGGAAACCGCAAAATACAAGGAGACGACGTGAGAGCCAAAACCAAACTTAAATGTTTCACAAGTTAGAATGCATGAATGATATAAGGAGCCAATCACACCAGACGCACTTTATCGGCATGAGGCGCCCTTTTCTTTATTTTCTCAATGATTAGACGCGTTCTGGACGCTGCTTTTGCGCACCAGGCACCTCGTGTTTAAGCGCCCTGGGCGCCTCGCTGTTTTTTGATGCGCAGTCCTATTTCGAGGCGCCTTGATAAAAAGGCACTTCACGTCATTGTCTGTCTTTTCCCTGCTGTTCAATTATGTGGTGATGGTATTCCCCCTGCTAAGAGTTTCGTGGACCCAGATTGATCTCCTTCTGTTTTTTACTTGTCTTTCACTCTCAAAAAGCGCAAAAGCAAGAGCACTACGATAGTTTATTGTTTTTAAAAAAAACAATTAACGCAAAAAAAAAAAAAACGTGAAATCCGTTCACTTTTGACAAGTTAGTCGAAACTATTAATTTCAGAATGTTAAAAGTATTTAAGCCCCTTTTTGGATGAAGTATATCCTTACCTTTCAGAAAAATGTGCCATGCCATCTCAGGCCATCTTATTTTTTCTTTTTTTTTTTTTTTCACATATAATCAACATGCATGTGTGTTTTGTCAACCCTGTTACTGACATATCAGTTACTGTTTGAAAAGGTTTTAAATCCAAATTTAAAACAAATCTGATATACAGTGAAAGATACAACCCCCCTTGTTACACTAAGTGTGTTTTCAAAGTGAGAATATTGAGGATTTTACTTTTTTTCCATGAATGAATATGCTCATTTACAATTGACTCTTTCACAGCATCTTCTGTTTTAAGAAAATGTTATGAAAACAAAATGATAATACCCCAATTTCTTAGAGTGGATTACTGGTCTCTTTTACTTAACATATAAAATGAGTTGATTTTACATTTGTCTTCTCATTTTTTACATTATATTAGAATATTATACAAGTAACAGGGCTGACACCTCAGTAACAGGGTTGACAACAGTTACCGTATTAGTTATACTGCTTGTTTAAGTTACAGTAATGGCTATAATCAAGTTAGAATGGGACATTCCTAAATCTTTCATTCAACATGACTAATCTGAATATTTTGGAGACAGATATTTTGAGAGGAATTAGCATCGAAGATGATGAAAAATGATTATAATACTTAAATGTATTCCAATTTTTTATTCAAAACATGAAGGAAATTGAAATTACATCACAAATATATGATGAATTGAACATGTTTGGCCTTAACAGAAGAAACAAAAGCCTAATATTATATCTGCTGTGCCTCTCAACACAATCAGTGGCACCCAGTTAAAGCAGTGAACCAATGCAACGAGCACCAGCGGAACAACCGCCCTGTCAAAACTCTCGGGAACTGAACTGTAGCGGAATGCAGTGACAAATGGCAGAGGAATCCACACCTTTCCTAGATGGATATGAGATTTTCAGAACTTTCTTACACCTGTTTAACTTAAACCCTAACCCTCACCCGATCACTTCATGTAACATTCCTGTTTGCCTACCCAACAAGTTTTGACTAGATGTCTCTCTGTATCTCTACGTGCTGTGCTGTCACTCTAACAGGAGCAGGAATCAGTCTCAAAATGTCATCAAACATGTACCAGATACTGTCATCGCGGGCTGGCCAGAAAAATCTATTCTGGCCAACACGGTGCATGCACTCCACTTGGGCATATCCTTCATCTTTTGCCATGATGATTCCTGGGTAGAGCTCCTTATCATGTGTCAGGACACACCATTTGCCGATGATTTCACCATTATTCCAGTCGATCTCCTGGGGTCCCTGAGGTTCTTCTGTCAGATGCTCCTCTGACTGGGTTGGTTGCTTCAGGTTCCTCAGCCTGGATGATTTGAGGGTCCTCTGACAGTGGAGGGAAGATGAAGTGCTGAGTGCTGAAACGTGCAGGACAGGTTCTTCAGTGTGGCACACAGACAGCTCACATCCCTGGAGATCAAGTGGCCTTTTCTGTTGGTAACCACCTGATGTATTTGCATTGTCCCTGGGACTGATGGGATGTTTACTGGCATGTTGCATATGCATCCACAATGTCATCAGTTTCCACATAGAAGAGCTTCACTGTGGTGCCAGTTGTCAGTAGCGCTCGGTAGAGGGTGGCGGCATCAGGGATGTCATCCCTTGACTGAGAACAAGTTGAATTTTTTAAAGTTTGAATGTAGTTTCTAGGTTGAAGCCACAAGCTGATCTGCCAGTCTTTTTAACACCCCCCCCAACACCATCAGGAGCTCCCTTGCCGTGGCTCGCCTCAAAAAAATTCCAGGTGCCACTCTCAAAGCCTCTCTTGCTCAATTCAGTGCTGAACAGGAAGAAATTACCCTTCTGCCTGTATTGAGTACAAGGCCCATCGCTGAAGAAGTGGACCACAGACACAGATGGGTGATGGGCTTTTACGTAGTCCAGTACTGGGTCAAGATGTTGCCAGATTGCCGGGGGACCTTTTTGCTTGGATGGTGAGATGGTGCAGAAGCAGAGAGGGTTTGCACCTTCACCAGCATACCGTACAGGCCAGCAGATACTGCCTAATTCCCACGAGACGTCTTGTGTATCTCTCGTGGATTTCTCGCGATAATCTCCTCTTTACGTCGCGTGCTATTATCAACCTCGTACTCTGCGAGACAAGCCGCGAGTAGGGGGGACGCCGGGCTACACACGTATGCCTAGAGTCTGCCAAATGCGCGACGTACGTAGTCCGAATTAGGCCTATGCGCAGTTGTTGCTGAGAATTACTTTTATATGTGGATTTAATAGATATGATACGTTGTTGCGTTGAGGCATGGTTGTTGGGAATCGCTAATCACTAATCCGTGAAAATCGAGGATGGGGTGGGCTATCCAGCAGCGGTTGAAGAATCACTTTAAAAATCTCAGTATACATGTACCGCTGGTCTGAATAAAACATAATGTGATACATACATGTAGATTGTAATTTTGCATTTATTTCAGGTCATGTGGTAGAGGAGGATAACTCATATTATGTTTGCTGTTTAATAGCCTTCTGTTTGACGATGTTGGTTTATTCCTAAACGTTGATACTGCAAATATACCGTAGAATGTTTTCTGTGCACGTCTCATTGTGTCATAAATAAAGCAACAAATCTATCGATTCACATGTCAAATTATATTTAAAGCAACGCTTTGTTGCAGTATCCTGAAAACGACAGAGCTCACATTCCATGTCTTTTTTCCTTCAATTGGAATTGGTTAAGTGTACAGTAATAATTAGTTTGATATTTGTTTGGCGTATAAATTTCGCCTCTGTATGTACAGTTTGATGGATTTAGTTTGAATGGATATCCCTTCCTCTGTGAGCAGACAGTCTCTTATGTGCGACGGCATTTCTTGATTTTCATACAGAGACATACGCGCTCCTAAATAAGGGGAAATGCGACGCGTCTTCTCTACTGACAACTTGCTTACTGAATGATAATTTTGCTCATTACGTTGACTATGAATTTAAAGGACTGATGAACGGGCCTCAAGCTGCGGATTAAAAAAACGACCCCTTTTCCATTTTGACATTAGAACTCGCGGCCTTTGTATTATCTAAGCTGTGGCTTCTTTCACGGGTGGCATGAAACACTTGAGTGCAAAGGGATATCTACTCATTAATCAAGTATAGGATTATAAAAATAATGTCACGCAGGATTGCATAGTTAACAGAAGAATTTGGTTTTTTCTTTTTGTATTTGCGATAATATAGCTATCCTTCAACACACCCCACGGTCCCAATCGATCGGTCCAAAACTCTAAACTTAACACAGCCGGTAAACCTCTCAATTGGATAAATACAATAATCACAGACTAATAAATCTTTTTTTGACCAGTTTAATAATAATAATCCGATGACAGTTACACTCAAAATATGAATTTGTTACTTTTAACAAAATGAAACAAATTAGCTAATTTGTTCCATGAGAGATAACAAATTAATTTGTTAAAATCAATCCAACAAAATGAATTTTTTCAGGAAGTAACAAATTAGTTTGTTTTATTAACAAAGTAAAATTGTTGCTGTAGGCTATTAACCAAATATTGTGTTAGACTAACAATTAAGTAACAAATGTGTTTTGCTAACACGATTGGACCACAAATTTTGTTAGGATATTTGTTAAAATAAATCTGCCACAAACCGATTATGCGGCCGATGTACATGTAGATGAAAGAATTTAAGTGCGTATTTTTATTACTTCTCAGTGAAGTGGTAATGCAAGAAGTGAACAGTAATGTTTAATGACCTGGTTTGCGGAAGATAAAATATGGTGGGATAGGAATATCATCTGCACACACAAATATCTAGATTGCGACGCAAAAATAAAGATAGGCCTAGAATAACGTTGTCGGTGTATGTCGCTAAATATTAAAACTTACAAAACGACAACATATAGTATTCAGAGAAAAGATGGCATAGGTTAAAACTCGCCTTCCCGTTGCGTTCCTGCTCATTTCAAGATCCTTCGCAGTCAGACGACACTGAAATTGGTGCAAGTGATCGATTCTCGCCAATGAAAAGTGACAAAAGAAAATTCGCTGGGGCCGTGCGGAAAAGTAAAAAATCAATTTTATTAAGATGACTGGACAAAATCTAGCCTATTTTGTTAAGATTTTTGTTTGAATAACAAATCGGATTCTGTTGCATCAACAAATTAATTTGTTACGAAGGCGTAACAAATTTGTTTTTCTTAAATTTTAACAAATGATATTTTGAGTGTATTATCAATACATAAGAAAATCAAAAACATAAATGACACTGTCCTGGAGCCATATTTTAAATGCGCGTGAGACCGTAAAGCTCAAAACTGGCTGTTAGACATTCGGAATCTCGTTCACTAACAATGTTGTTTACCGACACCAGTTTCATGTGTGATTTATCGCGATACACATGTATACTTGTCACCGGCACTAGGCCTATTACTTTTCCCAAGCACAATATATGTGACTCGTGCATTTACGCTGCGTCGCGATATTCTCGTGTATGTCTTCCGATAATCTCGCGTTAGAAATGGCACTGTCTGCTGGCCTGTACGGTACAACACACCTGTGTGCATTGTTGCCTGTTGATGTGAGGCACCGAAATGCACAGCCTGGATCTCTGCACTGTACTCACACAAGTAGTTTTCTGAGAAGTCCACATGTATGATGCATTCGTGCGAGGACAGACTTCTCTTTAGTGCTCTGGAGAATGAGAACTGCTGCTTAATGTTGAACACATGCTTCTTAAACTTATGCAGCAAACAAGTGAAATGCTCAATGAGCTCCTCTCAAGAACTTTCAATTTGTTTTTTGGTTGTCACCTTGAACGACATAGCCTCATTTGCTTGTGGCATGGTCTTCTCTTTCTCCTCCATTACCCACTGTGTGTATGTAACACGCATTGACGCATCATGAACAGCAGCCAGTGGGAAGCTTTTCAGTTTGCATGTGGGACACTCTCCATACATGCACTCTTTACTGTTGGTGCTGCAAGAGACCTCCTCTGTTAGCCGCTCAAGGTTTGAGTTGATAAACAAACTTAGTTGCTTTAGCCTGTCAACCACAAAGCCGAGGTTCTCATGGATTTTGCACATGCAAGTATGTCTATCCTGAATGGTCGGATGTACAACCCAGAAGGGACGAAGTCTGCAAAAGAGACTGTAGGACAAAGATCTGTTTGGATTTTCAGATTGGAACTTCCTGTGAAGGTTAAACAATGAATCAACAAGAAATCTCTTTTGTTTTTCTACTTTGTGTCGCGTTATGGTCTGTTTCCTTCCAGTTGTGACTCGACTGACATCATCTTGGTCATAGAAGGCTCGGACACCTGATTTGAACTGTGTTGGGATGCGGAGCTTTTCTTTACGAGTGAAAGAGAGTGCATTTCTATCTAAAGTCTTCCACCTTCTTCTTGGAAGACCAGTGGCACTCTGTCCATATTTCTGCATGCAGTACTTTTTGATTATTTGCCCAGATACCAATTGGGAGATAATCTGCCTCTCTCACTCATCACGTGAATCTTTATATTTGCTTTTTAAGTCCCTCAACAGTGCAGTATGGAATTTGAGGGTTTTTCGGGCTTGAGACCGCGCAGCTGGGGTGCTGAGACGATGCTGGACTTTAGAAGCTGGGGATGTTGTTTTTTTCTTTAGGCGAAAGTACCTTTTTTTGTACTTATTTGTCTTTTGTTTTTCTTTTTCCAGGCTTTGCCTCAATTTCCCCAGTTCATGGTGGAGCTTCTTTCTCTCCCTCTTTGACCTTAAACGCCCCTGATCCCGTTGCCTGCAACACAATGAAGCGCTAATTAATCAAACAGTTGTACTGACAATGAAATTATCATTAATATATAGGGAGATGCATGTAACACACTCAAATGCCCAGTTTCATACATGTATGAACACACATGAGCTCACAGACACACACACACACCCTATTTAATCTAAATTTACAAAATGCTAATAGACACCATATACTGCAACCACATTGAACATAAGCCATAACCTCTCTTTCCGCTAACTCTAACCATGAGGGCCCTGGTGCTGGCTCTGGATCTGGTTCTGGACTTAGAGGGGGCGTCATGCACTGATCTATGGTTGCTGCACTTGCTGCTTTGGCTGTTCTGCATTTCACTTGTGCTGCTCTCCATTTCAGTTGCTTTGCTCTTTTTTCTCTTTCATTTAGTTCACTAACAGACAGCTTTTCCCTGTGTCTCTGTCCTTTCTCCACTTTTCCTTCTCTTTCCTTAAATATTCTTCTCGTCTCTCAGGATCAGCATCTCTACGTTGTCTGTATCTGCGTTGTTTTTCAGCAGCAGAAAGAGGCATCCTAACAAAATCATATAAAACACATTAATCACTTTATTGTTAACACTAACCCATTTCATGTAGTTAAGTTATAATACAAATAATAATGAATTTGATTTATAAAGCACATTCCTAAAATAAAAAGATCTAAATCTATCTAAAAAGATAGATCAGTGTAGGTCAGTAACCTCAAATTGTAGCCCGCCTATCAGTAAAATGAATAGAAAAACATGATATTTAGGTATGAAACCTGCAAAAACATGTAAATTCTATTGGAAAGAAAAGTATATTTTCATGTACACACAAAAGCATAGACTTTCGTCAACCCTGTTACCCTAGAATGGTAACAGGGTTGACGGTAACAGGGTTGACGAAAAATGTCATTGGCAGCCATTACTAGGCATGTGGTAAATGTCATGACCCCACATGGTGTACATTCATGAGAGGCTGAAATGTTGTTATATATGTACATTTAAAATTTCAAACAAATAACTTTTTAAAGTATGCTTTTGTGGTAACAGGGCTGACACAATGAGCTTGTCCCCCCCTGTCAGACATTATATAACTCAAAGAAAATTCATTAAAAAAAGAGGACACTCACTTGTCTCTTCACCATCAACTTAATGAAAGGCAGATGATTTCACTTCCTGGAATGATGCAACTTTCGGAACAGTCCATTATCTCTGAAGGGGTGTTTTCATTGAAAGTAACAGGGTTGACAACAACCCAGGCACCCGAGTAAATTGTTGTTTTTTCCAACATTTAACACATATTAAGAATAATACCCATTCATGAGTAATTAAACAACACTTGAGGCTTTATATAAGTTTAAGTTTTTATATGATAGTTTGACTTTTTTGGCCTTAATAGCTAGTCAAGGTAGAAAAAGCATACTGTGGGACAGGCCATTTTTACATTTCTTGCAAGATGCTTTCCACGAAAAAGGGTTTAAAACTCTAAAAACAAAAGAAAAAAACCTTTTAATTAGTATTTATGTTACCAGACTTATCAAGGAAACTAAACTATAAACATATATATATATATATATATATTATTATTAATTGTTTATTCAGATTTACAGAGCAGTTTTGTTGGAGGGACACAAAATGGCATGTTTTCGTATAACCACCCCCCTAAATCTCGTAGCCTACGGACTGGCGTTGATGTAATGTCTTGCTAATGCTTCATGCGATAGAACAACGCTAACAAATCTGTTTTGAATATTATCCTGTTCAAAACCTAACAACCACTCCAGAGTTAATGCTCGTTAGCCAAATTCAAATTTTTAAGCTCATGTCAAATAAAATTTGCGAACGCCCTAGTTAGCCAGCTATCTCCATATTCGTAATGCTAAATATAGCCATTAGCGGTATAGCAAAATGTCTAATGAAGCAAATTAAAATGAGGTATAAACACGTCATGCAGATATAATGCATAGATTCCACAAGGAGCATCTTGGCTGCGTTGCTGCCACGAAACGGTTGCCAGAGTTGATTGCTGCTTTGCCGAGAATACGCGCAGAGTTTTTTTTTTCCGGTGACGGGCCGCAGTCACGCTGATCTGAATATAGGAGGGAAACGTTTCCCATAGTTCGACCACCTACAGTTATCAGTTCCAACTACGTTAGCATCTGTGCTAATGGGAGCCGCACCCCAGATCGTGCCAGGCAGGAAGTAACTTTCAAAAGGGATATGCTTTTAACTAAAAGAAACTAGTCACAAATCTCTGATATAAAATTAGTTTATAACTCACTTTTCAACGATTTTTTTTTTTTTTTAAATATATATTTTGCATCTCCAATCCCACCTGAATCTGGAATGCCCAATTTAAGAACTATGTACAAGGCTTGCTCGTATGCCACCCCATGTTGTCAACGGAAGAGCAAGGACAGTTCGCCGCTCTCCTCTGAAGCACGCGCCTGTCAGCCGCTGCTTCTTTACACTCATAGTTCAAAACCTCGCCAAGTTCAGGATGAGGATGGAGAATACCTGAACATGAGCAAGGTTAGAATCTTACTGACGAGCGCCTGGCTGGCCAACAGGAGGCGCTGAAGCAACGAACAAAGCAACTATTTTTATTATCCCATCCCGGCAGTCCCTTCCCAATTTGTTTTCCCTGCAACGCAAAGCCAATTGTGCGCTGCCCTGAAAAGGCTGCCGACCACTGCCAGCTAGTACGACCGGGGATCAAACCCCTGCCGTGTGATTTTGTTTTAACTAATACACAGGCATAATTTTTTTTAATCTATGGCTGGACCGTAGTAGGCAAAAGCACAACAAAGTCGAAAATGACATCAACAGGGATGACAACTTTCCGCCGATCCGCAGATTTCCGCGTTTTTAAATCATTTTTGGTCGTTCTCCTAAATCGTCTAAATATGATGAGAAAATGTAATGGGTTTGTAGTGGGGTCTATCACTATGCGGACACTAACAGGTGAGCGTGTGCAACAATTCGTCTCAAGTTTCATTCCCACGGAATTCAGCGCTAAAGTAACCTGATATGAGGCATATTTAGCAAGTCTTTCGCGTTTAGTAATACGGGTAATGACTGGATGTATTTGTAGGAAGTAAAAAATCAAAAGTGGCGTTACATATGTGCAAATGCTGACATCGGCGGAGCACATAGTTTGCGAAACACGATAAACTTGGTGAAAGGTAAAGAAGAGGAATCGCGTGTAGCAGAGATTGATAAGGCCGTTAAAAACAAGATGAAGTGGATTAGAAAAAAGTCACATTGGATGTTGGCAAAAGCGCCCAAACTATTGTGGAAACACTGTCAGGTTTTGTGAAGAAAATGGACTTGGCTGCAAAGGCCCTGTGCATGTACTGTAATGATTTGATAAATTACGGATCTGTAGCTCGTTGTCGGTCCAACTACTCCTTAGGATTGACATTCAACAAATCGAGAAGTGGTGCCAATTAGCCTGGATTATGGAAGGATGTTTGCAATTGGTGGACTTCAGCTAAACCAGCAGATGACAGCACGAACGATACCATACCTTTCACGCCAACTGCAGACAAATAAGCCCATTCAGAGGTAAAATATTTTTTAAAAATGTAGTTGAATGAATTATTGTATCCAAGTAATAAACATGATAGATATAGGCATTTTACAAATCTGACAAAATAGATTTTAAGAAACTTATTAATTTAAGTGGACATGCATACAAATTATTATGATACACTTTGATTTATTTTATTTATAATTTATTGTTTGATTTCAGAAATTTTCAGTAAGTGATCACATTTATCACTATGCAATAGCTGAAATATTTTTATCGTGGTGGTGGGAATTACTAACAATTAGAAAGCTTATTTTGACTCGATTCTAATTGCAATATTTGTATGGTCCATCCTTTCTGCGTTTTTAAAATTTCATTTCCTTTTTACTTCAGTCTTACTTCATTGGTGATGGTCAGCTCATTTAAATAAAAAAAAAACTGATCCAGGTATCAAAGCTGTTATTGTAATTGTATCTCCCCGACAACAATAGTTGGGAGATACTATGGTTTAGTTCCAGGGCCGCCGCTGCCGCAGATTTTCTGTTCCAGGCTCTGGAGGCTTCGAAGTTTATAGGATTTTTCTCTAAATTTGCATAGTCGAAGATGTTTATTTGGCAATGCTCAAGATCAATTCTCGGCAATTTCCGACATCCAATATGGCCACTGGCAGCCATTTTGACGAAAATTTTTTTTTTGCAGATTTTGTGTTTTCTGCTCATTTTGAGCCACATGTACATATATATATATATACATGCACAGGGATGCATATTAATGTTAAAGCAAGAGGAAAAACAGTAATATTGCGGCCGTAAAAATTTGCAAGTGATCTCACATGGGGATCGGGGAGATACACGACTCGGTCCCTGTGGCGACCGAGTTATCTAGTTTATCATAATTGTATATTAATTTTGATGATGGTGAGCCCTGTTCCTATTTTTGTGTTTACAAACTAAGAGATCAAGAAGTTAAGCTTCTTTATGTAATTTAATTTTTGCAAGCATTGCGAGGTGTCATAAAGTCAGCTTATTCATATGAATGGTTTTTCTTATACGCATATTTAACCCTCTGTTAACCAAGTACCTTTCCAACTGTGTAAAAATCATTTCCCTTAGGCATATATGTTGATCATGGGCCAATATTTGGAAAAATAGTAAAAAAAAAAAAAAAAATTCGACCCTTTGGCCCACCTTTCCAAAATGTAGCAGATCTGCTGCATTGGGTAATAATGCGAATGGAAAAATTAAAGTGACGGACCATTCAAGTTATTCTCAAATGTTTATTTGGCAATAAGAAACAAAACCAGCAGGGTGTCCAAGCTGTTAACCCTTTCACTTTATGTAGCAGATATGCTACGGTGGTTAATAGAGGGTTAATAATTTCAATATCTGTCACTAATGCCGATAGTTGTCCTTAAGCCTAAATGTCACAAATATGTCAATTTAAGAATAATTTCAAACTTCTTAAAATGTCTGGAGCTTCTGGGGGCTTCGCTCACGGCTAAAAAATACAGTGCTGGGTCTGAGCCCCCTACTGGGCTCTGCCCTGGACCCAAACCCCCGGCTTACTTTCAGCTGAAATCATGTTCAGCTGTTGTAATCCCTGCACTAATTGCAATTATAGCAGAAAAAACAGAAAGCCTTTAAGTTTGTAGCCTACTCTCCCATGGTAGAAGCACAAATATCCTGGAAAAATGACGAAATAAGCTAAATCTGAGCAGTACGATTGTATCAGCTGGCAGGAAGCTGCGCAAACGTTTTACTCTCAGTGGAACATGAAGTCACGTACAAGACAGTGCAAAATAGCATTGCTCACGTTACGCTGCAGATCCGCACCCAGTGGAATCTAGGGGTAAGACAGATGTTTGTATATTCCAACATTTACTGTGAACAAAACGCTCAAAATATTTCTGTGACTGCACCCACTTTGAAAGTGTGACAGAAAGTGTGACCAATTTCTTACAACAGGGGTGTATTGGGGATGATTGGTCCTCCTTGCTAAAATGTCTTTGGTTTGACCGATCTCAGTCAAAATCAATAGGGTCCATCCCTTATGTGATAGCAACCAACCCTCAGAATTTCAGAGATATCCATACATTACTTTTTGAGTTATCTTATACACAGACAGACAGACAGACAGACAAACCAATGCCGGCAAAAACATAACCTCCTTAGCGGAGGTAATTATAATTATTTTAACTATTTAGCTCCATTCACTTCCATTAATTGAGGATGAGCATCTCTAAGTGAATTACAGCCAACTTGGGTATAATGGAATTAGTATGGAGTCGAGAGGTTCTCTGAACAAAGGCTCTGGTCACTCCCGTGCTACGGCCTGTCCACTTGCGAACTGCAACTGGAGTACATTGGGCCTCAGGGTCTGGCTACTCATTTGCGGTTTACAGCGCAGTAACACTACGTGAAAAGCCCCGAAAAACACTCAGAGGAGACGCTGCATTGTGCAGAGCGGTGAACTGTCTCCACCTTGGCAGATAAAGTGGGTGTACTCGTGTTGTCTTTATACATTGCAGTCTTTATAAACTAGTGATTGCTTGTCAAATAGACATGAATTTTTCTCTACTTCTATGATTAAATGTTCACTTTGGTTGTCTTCTTCCTGTCAGCCCATCCTGCTTGTAAATGAATGCAAACAGGGTGATAGTCTTGGTCTCTGACAGGAGAGAAAGACTAAGTTTTTTTTTTTTTTTTTTTAAGTGTCAGGCCTGCAGATCATCATACTGGTAGAATTTCCTGAATTCCTATTGACTGACTGTGGAAAACGCTTGACTGGACGTGTTGTGTGATATGCTCAGAAAAGCCTTCGGAGGTTTCTTGAATTTCAAGCGGCGGTGACAGCGCGTTCTTTATTTCCGGTCAGGCCAGTGTGTAGACCCAATCATTATAAATCAATTACAGAAAACAAAGTGTTTTAAACCGCAAATGTGTAGCTAGACCCTAAGTGTTTCAAGACTGTCCTTTTTGAATCCGTCTCTGACGGTATGGTTGCCCTTTTAATAAAAATATAATATACAGAACTTACCTTTATGTTCAAAGTTAAAAGATTCATTTGAATTATAACATATTATTTATAAAAACTGATCACATCTATTGTTCTGATTCCCTGTCTTGTCCCAATAGTATGATGAATCATGAAATTGACTCCCAACTCATGGGAATTACACAAGGTGACCCTCAGGATTCCCCCAAAAAAAAGTCAGCCTCTACAGCACTCTTAATTAGGAGCATGATATACAGCAGTCAAAGAACTGTGATGCAGATACGCTAATACAAATTTCACAAAAAATACCCTCACATTTTTAGATCCATGAGGCTTATTATTTATAAAACAGTTTAGTGTGATCTTTTAAAAACAGTCAAAAAAAAAAATCAAAAGGCATGAAAGGTTGCGTTCACAGAATTGCTGCTTCAATGGTAGAGCTTACAATTCCCGAGATAAGGGTGCCTTGCTGTTTGATTAAATATAGGGCATGTTAGCAGGGCTTGCTCTCTCCCTGCTTGTTTGTTGCAGTTTGTAACTGTTTGGAAACCCATCTTTTCTCTGTTTAACATGGCTTACAATTGGCATTTGATAAAAAATTTATGTTGCCAAGTACACTATTAGTGAACAAATACCAAAGCAAAGTATGATGTTACAAGTAGGTTTGCTGTTTAGTTCAGGGCATTGACATACCTGTGCAAACTGTTAATTGGATGGTATGGTCTGTTTGATATGCAAAATATGGAGTAATTTCAGCAATGATTTAAGCATGCCTCTGTCTATATTGAATGCACTGAGACTGAACTAAAAAGATAATGAAACGCACAAAAGGCGTCAAACATTCTGTTTATCACTCCATAAATTTTTAATTATGAATGAGAACCAAGACTCTACAACAAAGTCAAGATATAAATTCTTCCATCACTCCTTTGCAGCTTATACTGTATAAAAGCAGATCTTGCGCTAAATTGCAAGTAAATGACAGAAAATTATAGCTTTTGTGCCCCTTCTGTCACTGCCATGAAAAAGCACAGTAGAAAGGACTGTTCTTGATTTTAAGTTTACGTTCCCAAAATGTTAAAATGTATTAGGGAACTGCAATGTCACTATGGCTTTTGTACTACTGCATAAAACCTACATTATGGCAATATGTTTGCACTTCATTTCCGTAATTATAACTACTGTCACCACACTGCATTACTGCTGTTTTGCAGGTGTTCTTATCCTGCAGAGAAAACCACAGGTTAATAATGCATTCATTGTAAGAAAGTGTCAAGGTTTAGTACCGCCAGATGCAACAAGCAAACCGGCGGGCACTGGGACCATGTACCCAAAGGCTGAAAAAGGGACCCACTGGCACAGGCTGGTATTAAAAAAAAAAAAAAGAAGACATTTAATAAATATGCTTTTTAAAAATGACAAAGAGACAGGGGAGCAGCAGCAACACATATGAGGCTAAAATACCAGAATGTAGCAGTGCAGCTCTTAAATACTCTAAACTTCACCTCCACTTCAACGAGCAACAGGAGTGGCTCGTTGAAGTGGAGGTGAAGACCGCAGGAGGGGGAGGGACTGCAGGGCAGAACCATCACAGTACCCTCCCCCCAAGGCATGCCTCCTGGCGAGCCAGGAAAGGGCCCCCCTGGAACCCATGGCGCCGCCGGACCCCGGAACTCACGGCGCTGCCGGACCCCGAACGCACGGCACCAGCCGGACCCCGAATGCATGGCACCAGCCGGACCCCGAACGCACGGCACCAGCCGGACCCCGAACGCTGGGCCCCAAACGCACGAGCCGGGCACCACCGGCCCCAGAGCGCACTGGAGGACACCTCCGCCAGACCCGGAACACTAAAAAAAAAATACTGCTGCTGCTCCCCTCACAAACAGCCTGGCTGGGTCCCAAGCTGGCAGCTGCATTCTGTCATGGTTTAGTCCTGCCGGATGCAACAAGCAATCCGGCGGGCACTGGGACCATGTACCCAAAGGCTAAAAAAGGGACCCACTCACACAGGCTGGTAAGAAAAATAGAAGACATTTAATAAATATACTTTTTAAAAATGACAGCGACAGGGGCACAGCAGCAACACATACAAGGCTAAATACCAGAACACAGCTGCACTGCCAATTGGCAGTACAGCTCTTAAATACTCTAAACTTCACCTCCACTTCAATGAGCAACAGGTGTGGCTCGTTGAAGTGGAGGTGAAGATGGCAGGAGGGGGAGGGACTGCAGGGCAGAACCATCACAGAAAGTGTTTATGATATGGTCTAGCAGCTAATTGCCCAAAACTTCCCATTTCATTCTCTGTTCTCCTGTCATAATACAGGCAGTCAAGATATCTATGACAGTGGCTGCTGTTTATGTTGTATCTGTTATACTGTAATCTAGACCAGGCATTGAGTGCAGAGACAGGGTACAATCCAATGAATGGTTTATTGATAGTAAAATGGTAACAATAGGATGAAACCTAATAGAAGAAAGCACTATTCAGTTCAGGTAATGTGGGTGAAGTTGAGGAGGCACTGCCAGTCACTGGCCAGTGGCTTTCCGGGTTGGCAGCCAGATGCAGTGAACACTTTGCCAGTGCCAAACTGTTCCAGGGCAGAAATGAGTAGCTTTAGGGAACACATTTCCATCCTAATGACCGTAGAAGGATTGGGAGCTTATTCCTACTAAACTGGACAGAAGAACAAATTTGGACAGGATTAACCAGTACGCGGTCCCAAGCCCAGGACCCTTGAGAGAGGCTTGGAAGCTTGTTCTTATAAACTAAATATGGAAGGTAGCTTCCACGAATAGCTATCATTAAAGGTTACGTTTTACTTTCAAAAGACAAAGGCCTATATCTTACACCCATCACGGAGCATAACGGAAGTGTCTTTGCTACTTTTACAACCAACACAGATTCCATTTTCCTATCCAGTGTCCACGCTGCATAAATAGCGTGCACCAAATTGAGTGCCCATGGGCATGTTGCTCTTAAAATGAAGTGTGACCAGGCGCCCTGCTGGCATGTTGCTATCTTGAGGTAGCATAAAGCTCTTGTGCGATTGACCAACAAAAACCTCGTCTAAAGTCAATAGTAATTTTTTAACTGCTATTTTAAGGGTACATTACTAAGCTAGTATTATTGGCCTTAGTAGGCAAGAGCGCAGCGCGTGTACCCTTCGCTTGTTACATGCACAGGGACGAGCAGCAGTGCGCAGACATGCAAACTATTAAAAATAGATAACAATGTGAAAGATTATTATTGTCTGAATCTAAATATTTTAAAATCAATGTCATAATGGCAAGTGCGATCTTTTGCACGCCCATGCAGCAGTGTGCCTGATCATCGAATGCTCTGATTTATTTAACTGGGGAGGGAACCTAGTCTATCAATACCCAGGTGATTCACGATTCAGCATGGAAGATTGTACATTTAGGTATTCGCAAATTATTCAGGATAAAGTTATAATAACTCCTTTATATTAGCAAAATCTGTCATTCTTGCAGTCTTCTGGGTGATCCCCCCAAAGGAATAGCTGTTAGGAGGCCATGGCATATCATGCCTAAAACTGCGTGAATTACCGTTCATTCAAAAAATAGGAAATGTGAGTTAGTTAATATAAACTGAACAAAAATATAAACGCAATGTAAAACGATTATAAATATATAGAATGATTTTTTTTTGAATAATTTTTTATCAATTGGGAAATATTTCAACAAAACAATTACTATTTCATTCTTGCCTTAATATTCAAGCAACAGAAACATGACTAACAATTTACTGTACACAATTCATGAGTTATCACAGCCTGAACTGAACAGGGGTCAGCGGGCAAAGTTCACAGTAACGAGTGTGTCCACCATCGGCATCACATAAAGCGGTACACTTCTGACGCACGAGGTTGTCAATAGTGGCCTGTGGAATGTTGTCCCATTCCTCCTGCAGCCCAACTCAGAGCTGGCGCACGTTTTCTGGAACTGGAACACGTCTGACCCGGCGATCCAGAACATCCCAAATTGGCGACATATCGGGTGAATATGCTGGCCAATTGAGAACAGGGACACCCTCCTCATCAAGAAGATCCGGGCAGTGTGTGACTGGGCATTATCGTGCTGGAATGTCAGGCGATGGAGTCACACAAACAGTATGACTATGGGTCTCAGGATCTCGTCGCGGTACCGCTGCCCATTCAAGTTGCCCTCAACAAAAAAGCAAATGGGTAAGGTTTCCATGGCATATGCCTCCCCATACCATTACACCTGCACCACCATATGCCACCCAACGCACAACATTGGCATCAGCGTAACGCTCGCCCACAAGTCGCCATACGCGTTGTCTGCCATCAGTGCAGTACAGTTGGAATCGCGATTCATCACTGAATAACACTGTCCTCCAACGTGCAAGCGTCCAGCGAAGGTTAAGGTTGGCCCAGTCGAGTCTGCACCAATGACGGACAGTGGTCAGGTCGAGACCTCGGTGCGGTCGGCGGGCTCAGAGGTCTGCCTCCCTCAGGCGGTTTCGGACAGTCTGAGCTGATATCCGCCTGTTGTGCAGTCCGTCGGTCTCGTCAGCTGTCCTGGTGGCTGGTCAGAGCCGATCACGGAGGTGCTGGAGCCGCAAGTGCCGATCCTGTGTGGGCATGGTCACACGTGGTGTGGGGCATGTGGACGATTCGCAGCCTGCCAGTCTCTCTGAATCGACTTCTCAACCGGCTGATGGTGGAATGACGCACATTCAAGTGTGTTGACACCGCTGTCACAGATATCCCAGCATTCAGCATGCCAATGGCATGCTCCCTCATGACTTGTGACATCTGTGGCATTGTGACATGTGACAGCAGTGCACATTTTGCAGTGGCCTCTTATTGACCTTGGTGCAAGGAGTGCCTGTGCATTCAATGTTATGCTTTATGCAGCTCAGGGGTGGAATAACTCAATGAGTGAGTAATCTCACAGGGAGTGGTCAATGAAAAGCGGGTCACCAGAACTTGAGCAAAACAAATCATACAGTACACCAATAAACACTATTTGTGGGCATATTTCATTATAGGTCAATTTAACTCAGCATTTCTGGTTCGTGCATTTATATTTTTGTTCAGTGTACTTGCATGGTCACCAAGTAGAAATGACTGCAAAACAAAGACATGTTTGAGTAAATGAGTGTAAATGAGAATGTGCTAATAATAAATGATATTTGTATAATAATTACACAGATTCTTATACAGTTTCTAGTCTGACTTATATTAAAATTTATTTAACTTGTTGCTCAAAATAGAAAGAATGTTTGGGGGGCGCCCCGGTGGCACATTGGTCTAAGCGCGCACCATAAAGGCTGCGTCCTTCCCGCGGCGACCCGGGCTCGATTCCACCTTGGGTCATCTGCAGCATGTCTTCCCCCATTCCTCTCCCCAACCTTCCTGTCACTCTCCACTATATAACTGTCCAATAAAGGGAAAAAAACTCCCCCCAAAAAATAATCTTTAAAAAAAAAGAATGTTTGGAGCGCCTCAGACGTTTGGGTATGTCCGGCAGGGATCAACCCGTTGCCCGCAATGTCAAAATCAATTTTGAACCGAACTGACCCACGAAAACAATACCTGCAACCCGTCTGTCCCGCTTCTGGTATGAATTACACAACACCTTGCCCGCGACAGAGTCAGCAGAGCAAGGTATTGTAATTGGTGCGGTTTGTTTGTTTGTGTTTGTGTGTATCTATGTGTGTGTCTGTGCATAAACAATCTTGCGTCTACTCTAGACAGTTGTACTAATTGACTTCAAACTATCAGGGTGAGTGGGCTATAATTCATAGATTACCTGATTAAATTTAGTGGGTGATCCAGTCAAGGTTAAAGGCACCAGAAAGGTCAAAATCGTTTTTGTTTTTTTTTTTTGGGGTGACAACTCACTTCAAACTCATATTGACTTCAAACCTAAACCAAAATGTGCATTTTTCAATTCTGCTTCCAACCATATGCTGCGCAATGGGGTAGCTTCGGTAGTCTCAGTAGCGGTTGGGGGTTAAATGTCAGGGGGGTCAAGGTCATCAGCACCACCAGAATTTCCCACAACAATAAGGCATCATCTTAGGGCTACCTAGCCCACAATTGAAACGGATTTGAGTCAGTATCAATAGCGCTAAAATAAGTGCTGGTGGGCAAGGTTTGTTTTGCTTAGTAACACTTGTTATAATTTACAGTTTGGCTGACAAAAGAAGCAACGTAAAATGCGGAACTTTATGAGTATTAAAACAATGGATGAAATTGTGGCAACCCTCTATAATTAAAGGGAACCTATTATGCTGATTCTTCTTTTAATACATATTAGTAATGTTATAATGTTGGTTGTCCATGCTCAACCTCTGAAAAGTTTCTAAACATAAGAAACAGGGGTTTTGCCGTAATCCAAGAACGTGATTTCGTGAGCGTGATTTCCTCTGTGAACAGCTCCTCCCGAGATCTTCACGAGATCTGGGCAAAACCTGACGTCAGGTTGTGCCGTCCAATTAGTACAGACCTAGCCAGAGCCAACCACTGCGCTGGACCTGCCCACACCGGAAACTATTCTAGCAGGCACTAACAACGGCAGATCATACTATGCCTTAGTAGCGTCTACACTTTTGGAAATACAAAAGAAGAACCGCAGATCATTTGAGGTGCAATTTTGTCAGTATCTCTCCCAAAGCTGCTTGTCCATTTACAACTATTTCTCTTCCAAAAGACAATGCCACCAGAAATCAGTGGGTTGCTTTTTTTGTTTGCTGGCAGCAAACAGCCACGGCCAAAGGGAACGTTAACTGATTGTGCTCAGCATTTCACCAAAGACAGCTTTGTTAATAAAGAATAATTCGACACAGGATAAGCGTTTCAGCTGCTTCTCAAACCTGAAGCAGCTGCATTGATCAATCGCTCGAAGCCACAAGCTATAAGTAACGATATAACAGCAAATAATGTAAGTGAAGCTAACATGTTACAGGTGGCTACTGGCTAGCAGGACCGCTAACGATAGTTAGCCTGCGCTTGAGGCCAGTTGTTAGTGCTTTCTAAAATATCTGAAGATAAAGCCTGGATCTGTCGCGACTGTCTGTGACACAGACACAGAAGCTGCAAGTTGCTTTTACTGCATAAGCCAACCTGATGTGATAGCCAGTTGATTGTGGCTGTAGCACTGTGGCTAACGCAGCCAAGTTACTGTTGCTAATTTTGTGTCCCAAATATGCAAGAGTGATATCAGGGGAAATTCTACAGAAGGTGTGTGAACATAAACCTCATTTGAAGCTAACTTTTTATACTTGTTTGTAATTTGGATGCTTGGAACAACTGTCCACGATAACGGAACTTGCTGTCTGTAAAACCTGTATTGCAAGGGTTTGTCTCTGTGGTTGTTATGACCGCTCGGTTACCAGCTACTGCATGTTAGTTCGCGTGCCGTGCTAATTAAAAATTCTCCTGGTTAACTTATATGCAGTAATTCTGATGTGGCAGTTTCATCATAACCTTGCCCAATTGTAGCCAACAGGTTGAAGCTAGCCGGAGAGGTGCTGTATTTGTCCGCAAAGTTGGGCTGAAAAGCACAGTTAGACCAGACGTTGGTTTTGCAGAGCTTGGGATACGTGTTTGGGTTTGTTTACGGCTGCTTGTGATCGCTTCACTTATCCATGACCGGGATCAGCCGGATGCTTCACAAATGTCTGGGCAAGCTCTCTGGTGCTACCAAGAAAGCAATGCGAAACGCAGAAGCTCTACCGTGTCTGGTATAATAAATGATTTCTCTGCACTACCGTGACATAATTTCATCCCCCTTTAGAAGTTGTTGTGGCTAATAAAAAGCCAAAAAAGGCAGAGATTAAATAGGAAATTCATTCCTGTAGAAGTGATCGATTCGCTAGCTCCGCATAAGCAACTTGTCCGCGCTAACGGAACTTATGGTCTGTAAAACCTGTATTATGTTCATAATAAAACCGAGCTCTCTCTTGCTGTCGCATACTATCCATAAAGCTGCTTTAACATCAGACGCAAAACGAATTTTTCGCGGGACAGATTAGCCTACATTTAAAGTCAATGCAAATACGCGAATACACGCGTTATGGGCGCGTTAAGCAGCTGTCACACCGGACGCGAAACTAATTTTTCGCGCAACAGATCAATGCAAAGACGCGAATACGGGCACGTCAAGCCACTTTCACACTGGATGCAAAACAAATTTTTCGCGCGACAGATTTCATTCAAAGTCATGACCGTTTATCAGCTACTGCATGTTAGTTCCTGTGCTCTGCTAATTAAAAATGCTCCTGGTTAACTCATATGCAGCGATTCTGATCAGTATGCTTGTGTTACTTCGGTAAGCATCAACGTGGCAGTTTCATCATAACATTGCCTGATTGTAGCCACTGCAGTTGAAGCTAACCGGAGAGGTGCAGTTAGACCAGACGTAGGTTTTGCAAAGCTTGGGGTGCGTTTCTGGGTGCTTGTGAAACAATCGCTTTACTTATCCATGACCGGGGTCAGCCTGATACTTCTCCAATGTCTGGGCAAGCTCTCTGATGCTACCGGTGAAAGCAATAGGGAAAAGCACAGGCTATAACGTGTCTGGTATCACAAACAATTTCTCTGCATTGCTGTCGATTGAATATTAAATCGGCGACTGAATATTAAATTCTTTCCTGTAAAAGTGATCAATTCGCTAGCTCCACATAAGCAATGGTTCACGCAAACGGAACTTACGATCTGTAGAACCTGTTTTATGCTCATAACATAACCGGAGCTCTAGCTAGCTCTCGCACACTATCTATAACGCGCCCATTCTCCGCGAGGAAACGCTTGTCATTCCAATGCAATACGTAAACCATTACCACGGGCTATTTCCGAAAAGGCCGTTTAGCGCAGAAGCTGTTCGTTTCTCCACGCTAACGACGCACCACAGTTATGCACACGAACCAGCAGGTCCTTATAATACATACCAAAGCAGTCCATAAGCTGTTGGTCCACTTTTAGCTGCTCCTCACTGTCTATGTTTCCCTCTAAACTCAGTCCCACCGGATTTCTACGGTCTCCAGTCTACACGTGGGTATGTCGACCCGTTCTACAAATGTGTCTATATGGGGTGGATTCTAGCTTTTCCTGCATCCTAGCTATAAAGTAGAAAAACCGCTGTACTCACCACTGTCGCCGTAGCAAACTGTAGCCGGTAGCAAATTTGAGCTTGAGCTGCCAGATTTTCACACTGCGTCCTCCACTTTCGCTGCTGTGTTTGTTAGAACAAGTTCATTTCATTAGATCTATATTCAAGTTTAACGTTAGATTGCGGAATTTGCCCACCGCTTCCTTACCAGATTGCAGACGGGTCTCGCATTTCACTCTGGGGAGCCAGACCCGGAAAACTGCGTTCTGCAGCCTCGTCCCACCCAACTCCGCCCTCCACAGAGCTGGCCAGGAAGAAGAAAGTGGGTACACGGGGAGTGGGGGCCATAGCAGAAGAACCACCCCAATGAGGCGTTTCAGGCAGAGACTACAATGGACTACAAATGGGGTTTTTTGAGGATGACAGTATGAGCTAAATAAGGACCCTGTTTGAGCTTTGAACGATCAGGAGTACTCAAGGGGAGTCCAAGACCTTGGAAATATAACATAATAGGTCCCCTTTAATCCAAATTTCCTCCATACAGGGACTTGGACTTAAAGGATGAGATGTCAACAATCTGGTATTCATTCTGTGCACCCTGTTTTCTACCCCCCGAATAGCCCGCTAATTTGCACATTTTCACACTTTTTTGGCATATTTTTAATTTGCATATTTCACACCTTCCATTACCAAAACAAACAGGTGTTTGAACTTTTGACCTGAATTTTATGAGGTGTGGGCGTGTGTGTGTGTGAACTTTTGACCGTGGGAATTTTTATTCCGCACATGCGTACGTGTGAACTTGACCTTTAATGACGACCTGGGAAACGTATGTGTGCGCACTTTTGACCGTGGGAATTTTCATTTTGCGCATGCGTATTTTCGGGCTTTAAATTAAACTTATTGTGGATGGTAAAGTAAAAACATTGTTACACGATTAAACATTTCTCAAAGTCTTTCAAGGGACAGATCTACACTAGATAAATAATTAAAAACATTTTCTAACAATTTTAAATAGGGATAGGCCTACATTAGATAAAACACTTTTAAAAAAAAAAAAAAATGAGACCGAGCAGGGTGGACATTTTAAAAAGACGAATTAACGCATAGCGAAAATCAACAAGGCGCTATTTAAAATGCCATCGGAGGTGAATTAAAGAAACAGACGATAATCTTATTGATAAAAAAATTTCTTAGAAGGAACAAAGTTTGTATTCCAGCAAAAGCGTTTAGAGACATGTCCGGGCAAGTTTTCTATGCGGCGGACAAATGGTGTAATAAAAGATAATGTGAAGAGTTTAAAAGGGGGGTTCTCACAATTTCCACGTGCATCTCTCAGAGGACTCCTTGAAAAGTGCATCGTCTTTCCGCAGAACTGTAGGCTAATACTCAAGCGGCATCATGTCGATAAACAATGGTGAGTAGTCTATGTACGTTATTGTCAATATTTACGCAGCCCTGAGTCATGTAGAAGTCGTATAAATAGCCTGTTTGTTTTACATTTGTTTTACTTTCACAGATACGTCTGATGCCAAAACATTACAGAACTCAGAAATTTTGGACTTAATAAATTCAGTAGCTCGCTGGAGTTTTGAAGATGACGATCTGAAAGGACCTGCTTCAACCGCTGATAATGCGGAGACCCACAGAGATTTTACGGAAAATAATACTGCGGTGGGCGTGGACGTGGTCAAGAATGCCGGAACAGACTTTCTAAAATCCTTTTACGAAAAGTTTGACGTCTCGTTGTCTCCTAAACTGCCACAGCAGGCCATCAGTCTTTCGAAAGCCACTACTTGTTTGTGTTTTGAGCAAGATTCTTTATTGACGACTGAAAAAGGGCTGCTACGGATGTCTCACCAACCATCCAAGCCTACGGAACCACTTGTGCCCGTACGGATACCCTGCCTATTATGAGGAATTTTTTGATGAAATTTGTGCTGAGCTATTTACAAAACATTTCATGAAAATATTAGTCGTTGTTCTAGATCTCACGCTGAACATTGCGGCATCGCCCGAGAAAATTCTCGGTATCGCTGAGACCGTTGTTGGCGACCTGCTTCCCGGCACCGACATACAAGCGTAAATATCAGACATACTTCAAAAAAAAATTAATCCTACCGACGAGTCAATCATTAAAAAGCTGTTGAACTTTGGGAACAAACGCTGTTACCATGTTAC
Organism: Gymnothorax javanicus; assembly: GCA_029692085.1. Taxonomy (NCBI): domain Eukaryota; kingdom Metazoa; phylum Chordata; class Actinopteri; order Anguilliformes; family Muraenidae; genus Gymnothorax; species Gymnothorax javanicus. The sequence goes on from CM056195.1 coordinate 86,335,527, forward strand.
CATGCTGTGCATTTTTAAAACCATTTGTAGTGCCCTTGTGTTTCTTTTTAAACCTAAAAAATATGTGATCGACAGGCTTGTTTCTCTTATCTGTACCGTAATCGAGAATTCTGCTAATCCGACCAGAGAACGCAGCAGCCGCTTGTGAGGTTACGATGTTTTTAGTCATTATTTGTGTTGGGTAAAAAGTAAAAGTGAGAACTGGGTAGAACTTCTTTCTCTATGTTTAGAATCTGATGTTTGTTTGAAATGTTGCGTAAGAGACATATTAACCCTCTTTCCATCGACTCAGTCTTTTCAAGTTGGACATGTTATGTGTTTATGTGCATTTGTCACTGATGTGTGTGCATTAAAGATACAAAGATCAAACAAAGACTATCGTTTGATTGTAGATATTGTTACATGTCACATGGCTCACACCAATCTAGATGCTTGCACAAAATATCTTGACATTATTGATTCCGGTATAAAGATAATGGAAGATCAATAAAAAGGTCATGAAAATGCACAAATGCATCATTTGTTGTTTCATGCAGACCATGGATGCCACATTAGAAAAAGTCTATTATGACCCTGCAAATCCTGCGGCCTATGGTGGTTTTAATAAATTCTATGAAGCCGCCAGAAAACAAACAGCAAATACCCTTCCTTTAAAAGGCGTCCGGACGTGGTTATGCAAACAAGATGCTTACACGCTTCACACCCTGGCATTCAAACATTTTCAAAGGAACAGGGTTCTAGTGAATGGCATTGACAAGCAATTTCAGGCGGATCTGGTAGATATGTCTTAGTATACGGAGGAGAATGATCGCGTTCGTTATCTACTCACATGCATTGATGTATTTTCCAAGTATGCATGGGTTCGATGTCTTATTTCCAAGAGTGGCGAGAATGTTACAAAAGCTTTTGAAGATATATTGTTGTAAGGGCGCGTTCTGAAGAAACTCCAGACGGACGCCGGCAAGGAATTTAACAAGGCCTTTCAAAGACTCCTCGCATCATACAAAATAAAGCATTTTTCAACCTCCAACGAGACAAAGGCTAGTATAGTTGAGCGTTTCAACAGAGCTCTGAAAACCCGAATGTGGAGATATTTGACAGCTTCTAATTCGCGGCATTACGTAGACGTATTGCAGTCCATGGTTCATGCTTACAACCACACGCGCGCCATCGCTCGATAAGAATAAGCCCATCTGTAGTATGTAAAGAAAACGAGAGGATTGTGTTTGACAGCTTGTACAAGGCAAAGCCGGTAGATCCTGTCGTCTTCAAATTTGAAGTCGGCGATACGGTGAGAATTTCGAAGCTTCGCGGTGTCTTCAGAAAAGGGTATCAAGAATCATTTACAGACGAGTTTTTCACAATCATAGAATGTGTACGCGGAAGACCACCCGTTTACAGATTGAAAGATCAAGCAACAGGGGACTTTTTACGAGAAGGAGCTTCAGTTAGTATTAATTGACAAAAGTAAATCGTTTAAAATCGAAAAGATTTTGGAAAGAAAAAAAGTGGGTCGTAGGAACCTAGTTTTGGTTAAATGGTTGGGTTGGCCCTGTAAATTTAATTCATGGATTCCAGAAAAAGACATAGTTGAGACTTAAAAGTGCCTCCGGTGGTCAGAAGGAGGTCATTCATCAAGTTATCAGGCTGGTGTTAATATGGCTGAAAAGGCATTCTTTGTCACATTGCCCAGTAATGCATCCGCCAAAATCTATCCGCAAAATAAAATCTGGAATTACGGGACAAAATTGGCCTGTCCTATCCTGCTAAGAGAACCGTATGAAGTTGGCCTAATTGAAATGCAGTATCCTCGAAATTGGTATTCTTTCCAGGAATCCGACGCGACTGTCCACATAACCGATTACCATACAAAAGAAACCACGCACATTTCTTTACCAGTGGGCTAATATGACCGTGTGTGGGATATTCTCAACGAGTTTAATAAGATGATAGGTCAAAGCACAATAGATAGAAGAATATCATTGGAATACGATTGTGTTAAAAGACGCATATGGGTTAAGGGTGATCCGTATGTTGCTCCCTCATGTGGTGGGAAGCTCGCACATATACTAGGTTTCACTCCGGGAGTTCCACTGCCGACAAATGTTATGCGCCACATCCGGTGGATATATATGGGGGATGTTATAACATGTTTATATACTCTGATATCGTCGACTATCAGGTTGTTGGGGACAGTTACGCTCCTTTGCTGCGCAGTATCAACATAGCTGACACCGACAAACAATATCCCATTCTGCTTTTTGACAAGCCGCATTACGTGCCTTTATCCAAGCTACTGATTGACGATATTGAAATCGTTATAAAATCCGACCAAGATCAGCCAATGCCATTCACATACGGGAAAGTGGTACTTAAATTACACTTCAGACCTGTTAAACATTTTTCGTAGAGGTTTTTTAAAAAAGAAAACATGGCATCCAGACAACAATATGACAGTGAAAAATACATGTCATACTATATGAATCAGGCAGGATCTGGCCGGCCAGGTCTCTTGGGAACAAGCACACAGTATGGAGCTGATCTGGGTGAAATGTTTCGAAATCTTTTTAGAATGGCAATCCCTATATTCAAACAAGGGTTTCATGTAGCCAAACCCCATCTGAAAACAGCCACAAGAAGTATTGTCGCTGACGTGGTTTCCAATATCACAAAAAGAAATGGACGGTCCCAGGAGGTACATCAGCAAGAGGGCTCGGGCATGTCGGTTATTGCAAGAAGACCTTTGAAAAGACCCCCACGTACCCGTGAGCATGCCCAAGATGATAAAAAAAGGAATGTGAATAAATACATAAACATCACTTTGAAAAAGGCACATCATAAAAGACCGAGGAAGGCTTCAAGACAACACCGGTCCACTGGTATAGATATATTTTAACGTGCAAAAATGTCCTTGCTTCACAGTCGGTCTGAGGAATGTGTTAAAAGGTGAGCTTGACCTTTTTACTCTACCACTGACACAGAACTCAGTTGAAACATGTACTTTAATCGAAATCCCGACAATATCGGCCATAACGCCCACAGGACCTTTGGAATTTTTCATATCCTCTAGTAACGAAGATTATATCGACTTAAACAACAGCTTTTTACATTTATATGTGAGAATCACTAATCTTGATGGAACTACCTTGGACCAATTAGCCGAAGTTGGATTTATAAACGATCCAGGATGTACTCTTTTCTCGCAAGTGGATATAACTCTTGGGGACAGACTGATATCGCAATCTTCAAACACATATCCGTATAGGGGAATGATTGAATGTTTGTTAAACTATGGGTCTGAAACGTTGGAGTCGCAGTTTGGATGTGGATTATTCATCAAAGACACTGCAATGCACATGGACGACAGTACACCTGAAGGAAGTAACACTGGATTGACGCAAAGAGCAGCTTACACAGTCCAGAGCAGCCCTGTGGAATTAATAGCCCCTATTCACACAGACTTGTTTTTTCAAGAAAAATTACTCATCAATGGTGTCAATCTAAAATTGAAATTCATTCATGCCAAAGATGAGTTTTGTCTCACGGCTGTTGGGAATTTAAATTACCTTGTGAATATTGTATCATCTAGTGTTTTTGTTAAAACAGTAACTGTGTCTCCAGCAATAAAACTAGCCCATGCTAAGGCTCTTCCACAGTCCAATGTTAAATATCCAATCGATAGGGTTTGTTTGAAGAATTTTTCGAGCCTGTGGGCAGCATGTCTCTCTGGTTCGGACAGGAAACGTACGTCTGGAAGCACATTTCAGGAGGCCCATTGCCAGAACAGTAAATTTAATATGCTACGTCGTCTTTGACTCGGTTATAGAAATATCTAACCGTTGTCAAGTGCTGTTGGACCATTATTGAGAATCATGAATACCATAGAACTAGTTTCGACTATGAAAGAAATATCTAACCGGACCTGTTTTCTGGGGGTGTTTGCATCTGATCGTCTGGCAAGTACTGTTCATACTTTACCTGCCATGTTAATAGTCAACACAGATCCTTCGCATCTTCCCGGTACCCATTGGTTGGCCGTTTATGTGACAGGACATAGAGACGGTTATTTCTTTGACTCCTTTGGGAATGAACCCTCAAAAATTTCTGTCAGCATTCAGCAATTTTTTGACCATAATTGTGATATTGTTTATTGTTCCAGAAGACAAGTACAAAGTAATTTAGCCACTACGTGAGGACAAAATTTTGTTTTTTTCTTGTTTAATATACAAAAAGGGTGTTCATATGATAGTGTGTTAAGGAAATATAGCACCAATAATGTATTTAATGATCTAATGGTGTGTCGCTTTGTTAACCGTATAACACCAACAGTTTGTTGTGATTATGATGTAACTTGTGTGCAACATTCAGAAGCATGTGTGTCTTGAATAAATAAATGACAAACAACATTCTTGACTCAGGTCTCTTTTTAATTTTTTTAAAATATAATATTAGCAAATACATGTTAAAAGAACAGTTTGCAAACAATTTTAAAAAATATACAATATTTAATTTGTTATACATCTTCCATCACAAACATAAAGGGCTATATAAAAACAGTTGTTACAAGGTATTGTCATTACACAAGCAAATCAGACAAAAAATATTAACAACAAAACAAAAGAAGAGAAACAAAACATTCTTCAGAATGACAGCCGTGATTTAAAGACACAATGTTCTGGGGATGTCTCACAATCAGATTTTCTAAAAAAAGATGGCGAACCATGTAGCACGTGCAGGCTGCGAAATTTTTGTTTGCAAGTTGTCAGTATGAACAGCCCCATTCTTATAACCATCAATAATTTGTCTCACTTCGACATTGGGTATAAACGATGTTGGAGCATTTATATCAGCAAGAGATTTTTTTGTAAAAATCCCAACCAATTGGTCTTTGTCGAACTTCGACCCGGACCTGTAACACTTTTTAGCAAGTCATACGATGACGCTGCCGTTTACAATTAATTCGCCCTGATCGCTGCATGCCACAGCTCCGTTAGCTTTTCTTATACTACTAACCAGATATTCTACATTTTTCCTGTTTCTCGCCGGAATATGTTTGAGAACATCTTCTAAAACATCCTCTTTTTTAACATCTTCCAAACCATCCTCTTTTTTAACACGTTCAAGATCATCAATGGGCAGAGAGAGTGTCAAAACTCCTTTTTCCAGCTCACCTTGCTTAACCATTGAGAGAAACCACTTTAACACAGATGCATACTTTTTGGCCTTTTCGTGTAGATCCAGGCCAGGTAAATTCAAAATATTTTTCATAGTGGCATCTAATTCATTTTCTGCGCTCTGTCTTAAAGGCTCCGGAGGGTGAGGATGTCTCAAAGCATCCAGCTGATGCTGCGGTACCAGATACATTTTTTGAGCATGTTCCATTGCAACAATGTAACTTCGACTAACCGCCTCTGGTAAAAAGACTGGTAATAAAAGGCAATGCTGCTCCTAATAATGGCAATAAAAAACCACCCGTTCGATTAACCACTCTCTTTTTTAGACAGTGAGATCTTTTTGTCAGCAAGTAGCCTAAGCCCCGCCTTTTCTTTTTTTAGACGACCATACTGGCTGTTGGTTAAAGGTATTCTCCCCTGCAACACATTCAAAGCAATCTCACACAAAGCATTGATGAAATCCTCGCTCGCCGTATTCAAAATAACTTTTCTGAGATAAGGAGCTTTGAATAAGAATTTGCGACGCTCACAGTTTCTCTGTATGTGCGCAGACATGATAAACTCACTTTGGTAGATAGACAATAGCATGGTCTGACAGAAGCTGAGATCTGAGACGAAGGTGATCGGGTGTCCTCGCTTTAAAGTCGACTAAAAGATAACTGCATGGACAACCTGTAGCGTCGGAAAAGGCATCTAAAAAATATCTAGTCTGGCCAGGAAACATTTGTCTGGCTAAAAGATAAACCTGATACTTGTCTCTAGGGTTTTTTAAACAAAACAGTATAATTGGTGTTTAGATTAATAGTTCTGCTAGACTTTCCCTGGATAAATAAATTCTGTACAAGATATATACAACTCAAGTTTCTGTGATGCACGTACTTGGTGAACATATTCTGAACTTCTAAGTTATTACTAGCGTCGTGCATCAAATCATCAATAATCGCAAGATTGGTTTTCTAAGGCGGTAAAAGTAAGCCGTCACTGAGTGATGCTGGTATTCCATCAAAGTTTATAGGTCTTTTTTTTAACAATTCGTCATACAAAGGCTGCCAACAGGAGTAAATATAGACGATGTTCTCAATCTTCTCTGACAGTATTTTGTCTGCATTATCAATTACTGTCTTCACAAAATATGCTTTACCGCTGTTTGAGGGACCCGACACGACCATACTGAATGGGTGTTGAAGTCGAGAGTCAAAGTCAAAATCGGCAGGTTTTATAGATGGTCTAACAGCCATAATGCAGGGTGGTGTAATCCGGAAAGACACGTCGTTTGTTGTACACAACTTGCAAACGTTTCAATACTGTAGCGTTTTTTCAGCCTCAGTTTCTTTTCATCACGCTGGATAGTGTCGGTCTCTGTTGTGATACATGCAGACATTGACTTGTTGTTGACAAATGAGTCTACCAATCGTTGAAGGGATTGCTGTGTGACCAATGATGTGTTTTTGGAATTCAAGGTGACCCCTTTACATTTGATAGCCGTCTTGTTTTGTTTTGTGAGGTAGGCGTAACATTTCGGTCCTGCAGAAACAAATTCTTTAATAAATTCTGATCACCGTCATTAATTTCGTCAGTCAAATCACCGAGAAACGATCCAAGTGGTGGGACATCGTCGCCTTCACTCGACACAAAAATAATGCTGTCTGAATCACAATAGAGAATGCGATGTTGCAGCTGGTCAAGCAGGTCGTACAGCATGAGACATGCGTGGGCTGTTGTCATTCCGCCAATAAATACATTAACGTCCCTTGCACGAGCAGCTTGCTGATCAATGTGACGCCATTGTACCAAAGCAACATCATCCGTGGTAAAACAAAACTGCCTGACGTCAAAACAGTCACTGAACATGAGCTGTGAGAACCTTTCTGGATCGGCTATGAGCTCACATGCAGCAAGGTCGCAGCGCAATGAAAAACGACCCCAGAGACTATTGAGAATCAACTTGTTGCAATTCCGAACAGCTTTGTTGACTGCTGTTTTTTCGAGGTTTAGTTTGATACCCTCTTTCTCAAAGTACTCCTGTATGTAGCCTTGTTTAGCCTCTGTGGTATTATCGTGTTGCTGGATACCCAGGGGCCTCCTGCTTGCGTTTGAGAAATGTTTTGACATAGTCCTCGAACAGCAAGTCAGTCTGTTGTGGAAAATGCCATACCTCATCAATTTGGATGATTTTGTAACCTTTCTGAACTGCTTTCTCAAGTCCTCAATGGGAACATCAATTTGTTGTTACCCAAGGACGGGGTGATGCCTGTAGGTATTAGTCAATTGCTTTGAAGTCTTTTTTTTCTGGATGTCAAGCTGGTACTTTTCATCAGTTGACCATTTTTACTCTCCCAGCAGACTTTAGTGACAGTTTGGGGTATTTGTTCGACCACCAAATAGAGCAGGAGGAGTTTTTAACAAAGTCTTGATGGACACACTCCCAGATGACCACTACAGAATAGGAAATAGCTGGTTTTTCATCAGAAAAGAGTTAGTGACGGGGTTTAAGCAGGAGGATAACATGATGGACAGCGTGAATGTAAGCATTGTCGGGTCATAACCGTCTATAAAAAAAAGGACCAAATTGTTTTTCACCATTGTTGAGTGCGTGGTGAATGTGCGTATTATGTTTGCAGGCAATGTACTTGAGCCATTGGATGGATACCTCTGAGAACGTTCTGTGCGGAGTGTGATACGCATCATCATAAGTTTAGGCCACAGTGTCTTTAGGTAAGAACATGGCCTTGTAAACTGCCATGCATGCTGCCGCTAGGGTGGTGTACGTAAAGGGATCCAGGTTTGCACATTCCATAAATGTCTCCCGGTAAACCAGACACGCTTTTCGCAATACGACCACATCATTTAGGCCATAGCACACCAGTTCTTTATGGAAATCAAACAATTTGTGATGAACGGTACTGTACCACGCCATGAATTTGGACTTTTCTCCCTCAGACATGGCGTCATAACCGTAAAGGTGCGGTTCTGGGCCTACATAGAACTAATTTTCCCTGGTGTTGAACCAGTGTGGGAAATACCCTTTCTCAGCGTCCTCAAAGCCTAAGGCTTCGGGGGTCTTAGCGAGTTGCATTGGGAGGAAGCTGAAAGAGTCAATCCACCTCTGTTTGTCAGTTTTGTCATACATAAAAAGCACTCGACTACCGCGCATAACCAGGGTAGGTGTAATTCCCTGCTGGGTAAAATGCTGCAATACAAGGTAACGGTCAAAACCCGAGGCATTGTGAGCTATGAAGGTATGTTCTCGATAATGTTTTTTTCTAAAGTTCTGTATGAACTGCATTACACAACTTGTACCAGATGCGTACCACTGTTGGTTTTAAAAGTTATAACGCTTGTGAAGTTGGGCTTCATGACAGCCATCGCAGTACCGTGTTTCAAAATCATAGAAAATGTATTTCTCATTGGGCTTGTTTGGTGCAGTGGGTTGTATGAAACACTGATGCGGTTCATCACTGATCAGAAACCCGCCGCAGTGTTTTCATCGACCCTGCTGGCATTTGTGTATTAACTCATCTGGCACATCATCATGATCGTTATCATCATCATTACCTTCTTCTTTCGCTGTGGGGACTTTGTAAAGACGGTGACAATTGTCGCAATATTTTATACTCTCACAGGGGGTAAGATTTTGCGTCTCAGAATACCATTTGTGAATATTTAAACAACGGGTTGAGCGACACAGGCGCTGGCAATCAGTGCATCTAATAGGTGCGTCATTGGGTTTGAGGCAATCGGTTAAGCAAACATTGCAGTAATATTTGCATTTGTGGGTTAATACAGAACTGTGCCGCTCATAACACTCTTCACAAACGTACGACACTCCAAAAAAGCTTGTCTTATTAATGATAAGGCAGTAGTGGTCGTCATGAAGGTACAGCCAGATTGTTTGGCTATTATGCTTGTCGCTTGTCTGATACATTTGTAGTTTTTTACTACCTCTGCTGTGATGAAATACCAGAATCTTCACATTTAAAAGCGCTTCAAATTTACACACGTCAGAAAAGCCAGTCTTGTGGTTAATTGAGAGTCCCAATTCGCTATGTAGCCGCTCTGCCAGGGCTAAATTCTCCTGTTCCGTGTTCGTCAAATTTAAAAAATGTGATAGAAATAAGGTGAAGCAAACCTTATTTCTATCTGTATTTTTCAATATGTAAAGGACTTGTCCTTTTTTTTTTTTTTAGTATGTCATCATACAGTACACCATCAAGTTTCAAACGGGTACCGCCTGTCTGGTGATAGGCTATGGACACCACTAACTCCAAGCTGTCATCAGTCAACGCCGTGTCATTGCTTTGCATGACCTTGGCGATATGCTCCAAAAACAAGTCAGCATTTGATTCGTCACCCGTTCGTATAACAGTCTGAATGTCACTTGACAACGAAGGCCCACGCAAACATACATTAATGACGCTGCCCTCAGGCACCCCGTTTGTAGCCTGTTCTATCAGACCGGCCAGCTGTCTCCTCAAAATAAGCGGCACTTGCTCAATATTTTCAAGCAAGATCCCCCTCAGGTCGACAGGTTGTCTAATTTCAGCACCATTAAAGACAGATACTTCTCTAATTGTACCACCATGATCAACGTGCACTTCATTACCAGCAGTATTACCACCAGTCAGGTTGTGCGTATTAGTACATTGTGCAACATGCTCTGAATGAACATTCTCATTTTTGCGGTCAACAAATCTCTCAGGATTATCATCGCTCACCCCACGCATATCAACATCATCAAGCAATACAGTCTATATTATCCCCCTCATGCTCCAACAAATCGATCAGCGGTTGCAAACGAGAACCCGTATCGCGTTGCCAGTAATTTGACAGTGTGAGAGAAGCATCTCCCTCCTCATCAGCTCCTATGTTGTCAACAGGACTACTTCCACAAAAACCTGCACAGTGTGAACTAGCATCATGAAGTAACCAGTCTATAATGTCGCCTTCATTTTCAGACAAATCAGTTAGCATATGCATACGCGTACCGGGATCGCATTGCCAGTAATCAGATGGTGTGACAGAAGCCAATCGCTTCCTTTGCTCATTTCTCCTACCGTCTACCGATTTAAATTTTCTTTTTCGGGGCATCATGATTGGAAAATATATAAACCCAAAACTAATGTGAAAAGATTCTGAACAAAAACAGCCGTTAAGCAACTTCGCAATCGTCCTTCCTACCAATAGACTTCGCGTAAAGCTTTCTCAACTTAATTATTTTTTGCAGACAAGACAACGTCATCAATTCTATTTGATCAAGCCTGTTGTTGATCACACGAATCTGTTGTACATATTCATGACGACTCACCACTTGTTGGTATCTTGTATCATCGAAACAAGGTGATTCTTGCAGGTGAGGAAATCGAATAGTATTTTGTGGGAAAGTATGTCCGTTAGAACAGGAAGCTTAGGCGTAGTCCAAAGAGTTTTTTTTAGAATCACTTCCCGGTTTTGTCAACGGCGGGAAGTCTGAAGAATCCCACAGTTCTATATCCTTTTCCGTCCAATTTGATGGTTGTGATGAGAGGGGCTGCTTGTCAAATCCTTGGCGGGCTGAATAATGGTAATAAGACAAATATTAACAAAGTTTATGTGATACAGTTACGAGTTTGGCCTATAATCCAGAGTGAAATGCAAAATAACCTACCTCTTTTTGTCCTGGGTACTGGTGAAGCATCACTTTCTCTGACTGGACGTCGTTCTCCCTTTGAAAGCCAGATTTTCTTTGGAGCACGCGGTGGATGTTTCACAGCATTCGAATCTATAGGAAAAGCGCATGTATTTTGTATTATGCGGCAAACACTGTTTTTGAATAAAAGTAATTTTTTAATGATCATAGCTGAATAGTTTCGTACCTGGACGCCTGCTCCGATGCGGTGTACAGGGGATCGTCACTGAGCCAGTAGTATCTGCCAAACATAGACTGTTTAAGACAAAGAGGATTTCAGACAAATGAATACATCGCTTTATGAGTGAATGCAATTAAAGCCTTGTATCAAATTATTCCGATACTTACTTTCCATTTTTCGAGAAGATTTGAAGAGTCAAGAGTTCTTCTGCAGGAAAGCGAAGCGCTTGTCAGCAAGGCCTTTGAGCAAATGCACGTGCTGGAAACTGTAAGAATACCTCCCTTTTAAACTCTTCACATTATCTTTTATCACACCTTTTTGTGTACCAACAAAAATGCTCGTGAAAATACCCCCACTTTACAACATTTTTATTGCATCGTTTGTTCTCCGCATGGAAAACATTCCAAGACACATCTTTGTTGGAAAACTTTGCTCCTTCCAAACAATTCTTTTATCAATAGGATTATCTTCCATTTCTTTAATTCACCCCGCTGGCAATTTATAAAGCGCCTTATTGATTTTCGCTACACGTTAATTCTCATTCATCATTTCCACCCTGCTCTGTTCCGCCTTTTTAAAATGTGTTTTTATCTAGTATGACCCTTTAAGTCGTCAGATGTTTAATTCTATATCCTGAGTTAATCAATCCAACTTTGGAAAAATGTTTCACATCGTCTTTTTAATAAATACCATTACAAATGTTTTATTTCATTGTCTTCTGTAAGCCCATGGTCAAGACAGAAATTATAGCCAGGCAAAAGACTTTGCAGGAAAAGATGTTCAATTGTTTAAACCAGAATTTCTACAGACTGTCTTTTTTAAATAGTGTTAGGAAAATGTTTTAATTCTATATTCAGGAGTTAGCCAAACAGATTTAAAAGACTTAGGGGGGTTAGTTACAAACAATCTGTTTAAAAACGCTTTTTCACTGACCTTTATCGAAACTCTCATTATTCTTCAAACTGCTGTCATCACTGGCAACTGTCTCCGAGGAAGGCATAACACTAATGAATAAATATAAAAATAAATAAATAAATAATAGCAATACTAAAACTTCTACATCTTCTGTAAGCCCCCGTTATGAAAGTGTCTGGGAATCATTTAGCCTACTGTATTCGCATGCCGTAATAGACTACTGTTTCCAAGGAAGGTGTAACACTGCAAATCTTTGATCGCACCTCCTTGTCTACCAAAACGGATAAGCCACATCATATTGTATTAGCATTCTTTAACAAATGTCCGCCGAAACGGATACATCTTCGAGTGTCTGGGAATCATTTAGCTTACTGTATTCGCATGCCGTAATAGACGACTGTTTCCAAGGAAGGCATAGCACCGCAAATCTTTGATCGCACCTCCTTGTCTACCAAAATGGATAAGCCACATCATATTGTATTAGCATTCTTTAACAAATGTCCGCTGAAACGGATACATCTTCGAGTGTCTGGGAATCATTTAGCTTAACTGTATTCACATGCCATAATAGACTGTTTCCAAGGAAGGCATAACACCGCAAATCTTTGATCGCACCTCCTTGTGTTTCAGTATGGATACATCAAAACGCGTGGTGATGCATTGAACTCTTCACATTATCTTTTATTACACCATTTGTCCGCCGCATAGAAAACTTGCCTGGACATGTCACTAAACGCTTTTGTTGGAATACAAACTTTGTTCCTTCTAAGCAATTCTTTTATCAATAAGATTATCGTCTGTTTCTTTAATTCACCTCCGATGCCATTTTAACTCTTTCAACCCCAGATATTCTAGCATCACTATACCCTTCAACCCCACAGCCCTCTGTAGAGGGCTGGTCATTATCTGGACATTGTATCTTACTGTTATCTCTGGAATCCCATTAAATGTAACCTGATATGTTCCAATCAATTAGTCAGATTGTTTGAATTTTCCCTACAGGAATTTGGGGTTGAAGGGAATATGTTGGTCAGCCCTCTGTAGAGGGCTGTGGGGTTGAAGGAGTTAAATAGCGCCTTGTTGTTTTTCGCTATATGTTAATTAGTCTTTTTAAAATTTCCGTTCTGCTCCGTCTTTTTTAAAAAAAAAATGTGTTTTATCTAATGTAGGCCTATCCCCATTTAACGTTGTTAGAAAATGTTTTTAATTATTTATCTAGTATAGGTCTGTCCCTTGAAAGACTTTGAGAAATGTTTAATCGTTTAACAATGTTTTTACTCTACCATCCACAATAAGTTTAATTTAAAACCCAAAAATACGCATGCGCAGAATGAAAATTCCCACGGTCAAAAGTGCGCACACATGCGTTTCCCAGGTCGTCATTAAAAGGTCAAAAGTTCACACGCACGCATGCGCAGAATGAAAATTCCCACGGTTAAAAGTTCACACACAGGTGCCACACCTCATAAAATTCAGGTCAAAAGTTCACACACCTGTTTGTTTTAGTAATGGAAGGTGTGAAATATGCAAATTAGGTGTGAAAATATGCAAATTAGTGGGCAATTTTGGGGGGGAGAAAACGGGGTGCACATATATACTACTACCATCCTTTATTTGTGTTCCTTTGTCATCTTGGTTGGTCAGCCAGAAGGAGTGAACACTTCGCCGGTGCCAAACTGTCCCAGGGCAGGAAGGAGTAGCTTAGGAGGAACACAGTTCCAATCCTGATGACCGCAAGAAGGATTGGGATCCTGTTCCTAATGAACCAGACTGAGGAATGAACTTGGACAGGATAAATAGAAATTCAGACCCCGAGCCCAGGACCCATGAGAGAGGCTTGGGAGCTTGTTCTGATTAACTAAATAAACAAGGTAGCTTCATTTACCATCATTACCATCATTAAAGGTTATGTTTTCTTTCAAAAGATAAAGAGTTTTACGAGCAAATACTCGCTTGGGTTTAAAGCATACATTGCAAATTAAAATCCAGTAACTTGTAAATCAAAGGAAGGGGTATAAATACACGGCAGACATATAAGGGATGAGAACTGTGAAACGGGACACAGCTGGGGATAAGGCAGCATACAAGATGACAATCAAAGGAGACATTACTTCTAATAGACACACAAATTGCTGAATTGGAGGAAACACAGACAGCATTCACATGACGGTTGTGACAGTATCGATCTGCTATCACTCCATGGGAGGATACAACGTATTATATTTTCTTCTCATTTCTCACACCTCTTTAAAGGATGCTGCTCAGGCTCAAATGGTGCTTTTCCACCACATGGTATGTGTACTTGCCTTGACTCTACTTAGTTTTTTACGTATTTCCACTATGGATAGTACCTGGTACTGGCTAATTCTGCTGAGGTTCCGAGCGAGCCGAGCCAATACTGAAATGTGATGTCAAATGCATTGCAGACCACTGTTGGGTCAGAGGGAATCCTCATTAGTGCGACTCAGGACAAGTCAACACAATGCATAACATTATCAACATTTGGTGGAATAGGATGATTTTCACAGCAATGCAATATCAAGTGTAAACAATAAGATGTGACTCAAGTTGGTGAATACGCATCCAAACCAGTGTGGCCAGCAGATATTAATGGGGCCCTTCTCTCCGGGGACAAAAACTAGCTGGGTCACAATAATTTCTGGTCTATAGGCCAAAAACTGTAAGAGCCAGTATTTTTCTGGAAATTGGAGCCTTGGTAGAAATTTTCCAGCCCTTTCGCATGGTCTATTGGGCCTTCATGGGACCGTTTGCTCCTGAAGGCTTAGCGGGTAGCTGCTGACCTCACTTTGCCTTAGTATAATGTAAGTTACTTTAATATACTCCAAGACTTTGGTGGTTTCACAACTATGCTCGAGTTAAAGTTTGCCTAACAGGGCTTCTCATATTCATATAATCACTTGGTCAGACAAAAAATGGGCCTGCTGAGATTCTTTGTTGCAGGAACTTAGCACAAGAACTGGTCAAGAACAGCTCCATTTTGAGTGTGGCATAGATTGCACCCAAAAATGCAGACCTGGAAATGCTAGCAAATAACAGCAAGGGTGTCTACTTACCAGGGTTGGACGACTCAGACTGGGAAACTAAGGATTCGGACTCTGACTGTGGGGACTGAAGGACTCAAAGCAGAGTCCTTCTCCAGTCTTGATGGAAGGGTGGCAACACTTAATGACGTACACAGAGAAGATGCATATTTTTGAATATATTTTTTACTATACTGAACAAAAATATAAACGCAACAGTTTAGTCCTTTCAATATGCCGCATAATTATTTCTGAGGTTGGCCATAGTTGGGTTTATTTATGTGACCAAGGTTGTGTGCCACTGGTCTATGTGCATTTCAGTCACCTTCTCCATATCATTGTCAAGTTCATGCCCTTTGTCAAAATTGGCCTGTCAGACAGGTGGGGCATGATCCAGAGCTATTGAAATCAGGTACAGTCAGCCCAGGCACATCCTGTACTCTGGTCATTAAAAGACCACCTCAAAAGTCCCAGTTCTGCCATTGTTCAAAATGCCATAAATGACTCGAGCCATCAGGGAGCGTGCCATTGGCATGCTCAATGCAGGAATGTTGAAAGGGCTCTTAATGTCCAGGTTTCAACAATAAGTCGCATAAAACACCTTTTTGAGGAATGAGGAGAGACAGCACACTGCCCACATGCATGACGACCATGTGTGACAACCCCCGCCCAAGCCCGCCATATCTGGACTCTCCATCTCTGTGATCGTTTGAGACCAGTAACTCCCACTGCAGATGAGACAGCTGGTCCCCACCATCACCCCATTTTTGCCAAAACCATGAAAAATAATCTCCAGGAAGTCCATATCTTTACGTCTTTTGCTCTTTGTGGATTGGACCTCTCCTCAGCTCGATGAAAAAATTGGTTCGACTGAGTGAATAGACATGTTTGATGGCCAATGGCACAATGGAGGACTGTTTTCTTTGACAGACAAGTCACGTTTCCAACTTCACAGAGCGGATGGATGGGGGATCGTTATGCTGACATGATGGTGGTGCACACGGTGGCACATGGTGGTGGAGTGCTGGTTTGGGTGGGAATATTCCAAGGACATTGCACCCAACTGCAGTTCAAGAACAGCAACTTGAATGCAGTGTGATTTCACGATGAGATGCTGCTACCTATCGTCCTACCATTCATCCATCAAAGCAATAACCATCCAGCATGACCATGCCAGACCCAAGTCACCCGTGTATGCACAGAATTCCTTGAGCCTGAAAACATTTGTGTGCTTGAATGGCTGGCTTATTCCTTGGATTTGTCCCCCTTCCAGCATCTTTGGGATGTCCAAAGGCAACGGGTTTGTCATTGGTTCCCATTTTTGGCCAATAGCTGCCAACTCCACACTGCTCTTGAAGAGGAGTGGGAACATGTCCCCCAAGTCACCATTGACCATTTGTTACAGTCCACACAGCAGAGATGTGTAGCAGTGCAGCAGGCCAAAGATGGACATAGCCAATATTGATTTGTGAAATTTGGACAATAGACCCCATCCCTTTATCATCACGCCATTGTAGAGATTCTTGTTTGTCTTTTTAAATCATTGATCGAAATATATTGCAATATGGTCATACAATCTGTCAACACTCAATGAAAGTACAATGAGCTTCTGAACATGGTCCTATTTCTCACAATAAGAAGTGTTGCGTTTATATTTTTGTTCAGTGTATTTTGGATTGTAATCGAGAAAAAGGAGTTGCCATCATAGTTATTGAATCATAGAGGTTGTGCAGGTGGCATGTTGATTGTCTGACTGCAATTCTTTATCTATGGTCTATTTTTATGTGCTTTCTGCTGCGCATGCCTAGCATGGAATATTTGAGCATTTTTTTCCAAGCAACATGTCAGAGATGGCGAAAGGCACTGTGTTTTGCAGTTTCCTTTTAGGTGACTTTAGGCATACCAGTTCCACCCAGTTCAAAAAATTAGTACTATGTTTACCCATTACTGCTCTGGTTCAGTTAGTACAGTGAGTAGAGTAACTATATGGGTTAGTATTCCAGAATCCTCTTCAGTATGGTGGACAACGTGAAAGAAATTTCTTTTTTTGGCGCATGAAAATGCTTGCAGCTGTACAGTGAATCTTCCCCCCACCCATTTGGTGCCTGTTTGGTTAAGTTTAAAACACCCAACTCGGTCTTTAAGCTTAGTTATCCCTAAGTTACACCAGGAAAGCAGATCGAATGGCCATAACTGACCGTAATAGTGTCCGGTACCCAAGAGGTCAAATCCCTACGTTGCGCAGGGCATGCCCAGCAGAAAGGACGTAATAATAGCCAATAAATTATTAATTACTGTCACAAAAAAATGCCACTGCTGACAATGCACAAAAAATACTATTAAAAATTCTATGAAATATACTATTCAAAAAAAGTAGGGGATATTGGATTTACAAGTACCATGAAATGCAGATCATGAGGTCAGGAAGGAAACAAATGACATAAAAACATGAAGGAAACATTTGTCAATTTATTCGAAACCCTGTGTACAGTCAGTAAAGGACAGATTCTCCAGAATAAGGGTCGACACAAACACAGGGTCACACAGCAAATTTACCACCATTGTGAAACAGAGTCAGTAGCGGGTAAAACCCCTCAGTTGGCTAGACAAGCTCGAACCGGGGCGTGGCATACTCCTAATGAGACGCCCCAGGTCATTTTGGGGAACGTTATTCCATTCCTGTTGCAATGCTGCAGCAAGTTCTTGGACATTGGCAGGAGGTTGTTGACGTTGGCGTAGCAGCTGTCCGAGCATGTCCCAGACATGCTCGATGGGGAAAGGTCCGGACTGAGTGCTGGCCATGGTAATGTGGTGATATTCTGCTGCTGGAGGTAATCTGTAACGATCCTGGCCCTATGACATCTGGCATTGTCATCTTGGAAAATGAAACGGGCGGCCATAACGGCGTGCAAACGGCACAACATGGGGTGCCAAGATGTTGTCCGGTAGTACTGCCCTGTGACACGTCCAGCAACAACATGCAAGTCTGTTCTGCCGGCAGCAGTGATGCCTCCCCACACCATTACAGATCCACCCCCCATACGGATCATGTCTAATGACGTTAACGTCATGGAAACGTTCGTTACGTTGGCGCCAAACCCTCCTGCGTCTGTCAAGGAAGTCCACAGTGAACCTCGACTCATCTGAGAACATTACGTTGTTCCATCGGCAATTATCCCAGCGTTGATGATGACTACACCATTGGAGTCTGGCCCTAATGTGACGATCCCTCAAACAGGGAATGACACGAGGACGCCGGGCGTGTAAGTGAAATCTGTGCAGACGATTCCTGATGGTCTGGCCACTCACTACCAAGCCAGTATCCCTTTGAAATTGAGACCTTATCTGATTTGCTGTTACCATACGATTTCTCAAGACAATAGTGCGGATGAATCTGTCCTGAGCCTGAGTTGTTGCCCTTGGTCGACCGGATCGTGGTCTATCCTGAACAGACCCTGTAGCATGATGTCTGGACCATAATCTGCTGATGACAGACTGGGAAACATTCATTGCCCTTGCCACAACGACCTGTCTTGTGCCAACCTGTAGCATGCCAAGGGCACGTAACCTCTCCTCCTGTGTTAGACGGCGCATGGTCTCTGTTTAATTAACGACTTCAACCACTGATAATCTGATGCTTTCTCTTCAAAATCTTCCTTTACAGTGGCTCTAACCTTCCAATTCAGAGTCATGCAAATTTGTGGCACAACCCCCTTGATTCATCAATAGCATCCCGTGCAGATCGTGAGAGTGTCATTGATGTGTTTGGGTGATGAATTTCTTTGGAAATGCTTCCTCAGTAAGGAACTATACAACATGGTTTCGTATCCCTTTGTATATGTGAAAATTTTGATCTCAAAATAAAATATCCCCTACTTTTTTTGAATAGTATATATTTATAGAGAAACTCTAAATTACAACGTGAGAAATACCATATGATATATCAAAAATCAGACACTGATTTGATTAAAAATCAGTTTCCTCCAAATCAAGGTTTCCCAATTAATCGCACCTTTAAAGGTCTAGTTGGAAGCTGACATTCATTCAGATTTTTCTTGTTACTAGAAAAAGAACTGCCAGTAGGAAGCAGATTCGTACAGCCAAAAATAATAACAGTTGCCCCATTAGGTTATAATTGGCCTTTAAATAAACATTTTCCAGTGTTTTCCGAAAACGAAAATCATTAGCGTCAAAATCGGAAGTGACGCAAACTCAGGATAAACGAAAGGCACTTCGTTCTGAGAATATAGCGGTTCACAATGAAATATCTGAATCCGAGTCTGATTCAAACCTCTCAATCTCACATGGTACTGATGCCAGTCTGTATGTTGGTATGTTGATTCTGACAACAAATCTGTGGAGCGTGGGGAATCAGGAACTAAATGCTGGCCACATCAGGCCGTATTCATTCGAGCCTGACCCCAGAGTTGGACGATGAGTCTGCTGCTGCTGACGAACTGCTTGATATCGATGACGATGATGATGATTGTGGTCTTCACCGAACTGATAACCTGAACTGGTAAGCCGAATATCCATTTTTATTTGAGTCAGACTACCTCAAAAGTATAACCACAGCACCACCACCCCAAGGCACATTGGGCCATGGTTTGGGTGGTAGTAGGGCAGCATGCAGAGTGAGCCTAGCTTTCATGCTTTAGCTATTTTAAACGTGCCGATTGGGACATTCAGCATCCCGGGTACTACATGCAGTACTGCATGGACTCCCCTATCAAGTACAGACCGCGAGAGTGGATGAGTATTTTCATGTTCTGGATGGCCTGTATGTATATGGCGATAGAGACTAGAATCTAGCCATTAGGCATGCTGACATTATGCATCCAAAAATTTTGACGTGATCGGCTGGAAAATGTTTGACGTGATGTGTTGTGTTTGACATTATAAGTTGCTTTGAAACATGCATAATGTCAAACATTTTGACATAATGCGTCGTTTTGACATTATGCTTTGTTTTTACATTTTTGGTTGTAATACAGACTGTCTTGACTGCAGAAAGACTAGACTACAATTTTAAATTAAAGAATAGGAACGATGCATTTCGATTTATAAGACACATGATAAATAATATTTTATTGCACAACTTTGGTACTTTTCCCATAGCCCAGCTCATGACATATTTTTGATATTCTAGGGTAATATCACTTTTGTGAAAATTTCATTGTCTGAGATTGTGGGGAGAAAATTGCTCTGCTTTCCGTTCCGCTCTTAATGCTTAGTCAAACTGAATACCGAGTGTAACGTTGGTTAATTCTGTGTGGCTTAGCACTGTAGCGAGCCAGCTAAGTACCATTCTCACAACTAAGTTATCCTTACTGAGCTAGCTAGCCAGCGAGCACGAAGTACCTTTCCATACCCATTATGTAACATTAGTTAATTAGCTAGCTACTCAGTTGATTGTGAATTTAAAACCATGGCTAGTTCAACAGCGAGTGTCTTTGACTTAATGACTTACGGAACATAAGAGTGATGGCGTTAGCTCAATGCTATTGTAATGGGAACTACCACTGCGCTAATGGAAAATAAATTTGTTTTCCATGAAATTACGCGTATTTGTTATGTGATAAATAGAATCTTATACTCTTGGTTGTGTCATATGAAAGTTATGAAACTCGCTGAGTAAATTTTGGGTTTGTTGTTTGCTGAGGTATGCCTATTGCATACTGCCCGCCAGCCAGTGTGTTCCTGAGTTTGCGTCATCACCCGATGATTGCTGAAGAATTTCATTTTCAGCTTTGGGTGCGGCCTGAGATTTTTAAAATAAAATGTAAAAAAACCAGGGGCATCAAATTGGATAAAAATGATGGAAATGATAACTATTGGGCATGGCCAATGGTATGATGACCTATAACAAGTGTTTGAACTAGATTCCTGTAAATAACATCTATAAAAATTAAAACACATAGTAAATTCCACTTATTTAAGTGTTAAAAACCTATATTGAGCCATTACATCACTTCCGGTTTCACAAGGGTATAAAAATAAGGTAACACACATGCAATATCCCTTTGTCATGCAGCACCATGAAGAAAACAAAACTACTGTCAGTTCAAAAGAGGCAGATGGTCATAGACCTTCCTAAATCTGAAATGGCTACAAGAATATTCAAAATCGATTTAATATACCACTGAGCACTGTTTGGACAATCATTTAAAAAAATTCCAAAGATATGAAACTGTTGAGAACCTCGACTGCAACTGCATTTTGCCCCCCAGGATACTTAGGAGGATGGTGAGAGAAGCAACAAAATTGCCAAGAATCACTGTGCTAAGGAATTGCAGGCCTCGGTTTCAAAAAGCACCATTAGGCACCACCACTTCGGCAACCACAGGCTCTTTAGAAGGGTTGCCAGAAGAAAGCCTTTTCTGGACCGAAGACACAGAAGCAAGCGCATGGAGTTTGCCAAGTGTCGTTTAAATTATGACTGGAGCAACGTGCTTTGGTCAGAGGAGACCAAAATTGCACGTTTTGGTCAGATGCAGCATCGGCATGTTTAGCATCAAAACAGAGATGCCTTCAAGGAGAAGCACCTCATACCCAAGGTGAAATATGATGGTGGGTCAGTCATTTTTTTATGCTGTTTTAATTCAAGAGGTCCACGGGCGCTAAGGCCTAATGAAAAATATATTTAGTTTCCGGTGACATGCTCTGAAAAATTTGGGACGGAAGGAAGGGAAAAAATTTTATTTTATGAAAAAATTTTGGAAAGAATTCTGCATTCAATCTCCACCAATATCGGGTGAAATCAGCGCTTTTTCTGATTACCTTGAGGTTTGGGTGCCCAGAGATACAGTCGGTTGTGTAAAAATGTCAAGTGTACATCCAGTCAAGAAAATTTAGAGTTCAATTTCTTGTGCTGCCATACGTAGTAGTGGCATATAACGGCAACAGCCATATTAATGATGACACGCTGGGTTGCTGGGGCATGCGCAGCATTTGCATTCACAATTCTAATCCCCCTTATCACTTATAAAACCCGGCAAAAAATATTGGCGCCCCGCTTTTAAATCGTTCTGGAAAAATAAAAAGCAGAAAAAAGCGCAAAATTGCATCCAATTTTCTGGCAACAAATGGTGAAAAACAGTTTTAAAAAAGCTCCTCTCAAATTTAACAAGGATGAATCATTTAGCAATCTCTCTCATTCACTGTTCTTGTCTGTATTAAAAACAAGCTCTCTTTTCTGTTTGTGTATTAACCATTACCCTTCCATTTATGTATTATTTCAGCTTCAACCTGACATTCCAGTAGTAGTGTAGATGCCTGCATGGTCCCTGGCAGCCTCAAGGCTCATCTTGGCAGAAGTAGATTACCTGTAGTAGATTGTTTTCCTAATTGGTTTAACCACACCATGCGCAATATTGCTATTGTGCTTTTGCACTAATTCTATCACTTTGCATATTGCTTAATGGCATGGGACTTTAAACTATACAAAATGTAAATGCAGAGCACAGTATAAGATAATCCTTTGTATATTGTAGCAAAAAATCTGTGCAGACAAGACTCATTTTGGAATCTAATTTGCTGATCCCAGATGAAAATTCAAGAGCTTCTGAAATATTGTGCGTGATGGTTTCCAGTCTGTTCGAGTGGGAGAGGCCCAATCAGTTTACAAATATACAATTATTGACTTCAGTTGAGGTGAATCCAATGATCTATTCACCGCAGGGAAAGTGCGCGAGAGGTGAATGTAACAATCCGACAACCTGAAGCTAAAAATAGATTCGGCTGCCCCGCATGACCTCCTGACAGTGTCTGTGTGTCCTGTCGCTTCCTCCCTGTGAGGAGCTTTACTCATGCACACAATTACTTTCTTCGCGGGACAGTGAAGATAATTTATTTTATATTTTCAAGTAGAGTCACATTATAAAACAGTTATTGAATTCAGTCACTTGTCCAAGGTGTATAAATCATTGGATTCACCAGTAACAGGGAAGCTGAATCGGTTTTGCGTTTTATATTTGTAGCGGATTAGATTTATGATCATCAAAAAGTATGCTGTTGTTTGGCTATCCGGTTACCGCACCTGGTTAAGGTGCCACTTTGCAGTAGAGCAATATTTTTATTTTGTTCTTGGAAACATACCACAAAACTTCCCGCTCACTCACTTGTGACCGAGGCTGCAGTTTGTGCTGGTACGCTGGCGGTAGCTAGCAGGTGGCGTTCAGCAGCATCCGTATTGTTGCCAATTTCGTCCTCATTTTCCATTTCTCCCACCTCTTTACTGTCATCAACTGTGTCACTACTTGTTAAATTTACACTGGAATCACCCTCTTCGACGATGTCCAAGTCAAGCGAAAATTTTTACATTCTAAGTGGATTTCGACGTCTTGCTTGCGATGCAAAATACACATACGATAGCCTAAGCGTCACAATTGATCCAATGAGTAACGTCACCGCTCTTGGCTCAATTCTCAGTGCTGTTCCAGGGCTGTACAGGGGGTTGTTAAAAGCCCATTTTTCATCCGTGCTTGCTGTGTTCGACGATCATCTCCGGGTGAAGAGTGTTGGTAGTTAGTGAGAGCATTGCAAGCCCTTTCGGATGATGCCGAATACGACCATTTTTAAATAAAGTTTCAAATCAATACATGTCTACTTTAACCCCTTTGTGCAGATGTAGACGTCAACGTCTATGGAACTGCAAATTTAAGCACGCAGTGACAGTACTCGATCACTAGATGGCACCCCCGGATCAGTTATTGAATATTCACAAGCAACTAGAGTTCAAACGCAGTTTAGAATATGGAGAAGTTCACTCCAATCCATGTTTTTCAACAGTTGCATGAATTAAACTCCTCAGCTAAGCCTGATGTGCAAACTGATCAATATCCTTGCAAACTCTTGTGACAGAAAAAAAAATCATTGTCCTCTGTAGCAACCAAGCCAATCCAATTTGTGGTTTGCCTGAAGCAAAAAATAGTATCGACTGTCCAGCAGTTGGATTTAAAAAAAATAATCCACCCAAGTACTGGTGTTGATAGCCAATCACTCAATTGACAGAAAAAATCATTGTTGTCCGGATGGCAGTCAAAATCAAGAACCTAAAGTGGTAGGGAGGTTCAACCACTCACAAGGTTTAGTGAACAGATTCATACAGCCAATGCCCAAAAACGATAGAAAACTCTGCCCAATGGTATTCCAATCATTCAAACACAGGGCCATCTCATTTAAGGGACTGAGAATTACTCAAAATCAGTGGGTCTGTCTTTTCTGAAGCAGTGATAAAAAAAAAATGTACTAAAACGGGAAGGCTGAGACTTTAAAAAATTAGGCATTGATTCTCTCACATTCTACTGTCAATTACAGTCATCACATATGCTAAAAAACACCCTCTGTTGGTGACTTAGTTGCTCAAGTTCCTTTTATAAATAATATGCGCTGAATCCCCCCTCCTGATTTACAGAGGACTAGCCTCCATATTGATTCCAGAAGAGTCAACTCAGAGCCAACCAAACCAAGGGAGAAAAACCTCTAGAAAAAGTAACTCTTACTGGAGGAGTGAAAACAGAAGAAAGAAGCCACTAAATGGCTGTAGAATTCACAATCTCTAACACAGTTTCTGCTATACCAAAATTACCGGCTTAGTGTTTTGGAAGGTAGCACAGACTGGAGGGAAGTCAGTGCTTAAATAGAGGCCTGTCCAGAGAAAGAAGTAACGAGGAACACCTGCTCCCAATGAAGGCATTCCAGAGGGCAGATTGGCAATTAGTGGCTCTAACAAGGAACTACTCCCAGAACCATGACAGTTTTAGGTGGCATCTGTGGATGGCATGGCAGACTGTGTTCACAGACAGTGGTTTCTTGAAGTATTCCTTGACCCATTTAGTAATGTCAATGACAGAATCATGCCGGTGAGTGATGCAGTTGCGTCTTACGGCCCAAAGATCACGGGCATCCAGTAAAAGTCTTTGGCCTTGTCCCTTATGCACAGAGATTTTTCCAGTTTCTCTGAATCTTTTGATGATGTTATGCACTGTCGATGATGAGACCATCAAAGCCTTTGCAATTTGACGTTGAGGAACATTGTTTTTAAAGTATTCCTAAATTTTTTACGCAAGCCTTCACAGGTTGGAGAGCCTCTGGCCATCTTTACTTCTGAGAGACTCAGCCTCTCTAAGACATCCCTTTTATAGCCAATCATGTTACACACCTGATGCTAGTTAACTTAATTACTTGCTAAATGTTCTTTCAGCTGATTCTCTTATATATAAATTGCTTTTTTCAACCCTTTTTTGCCTGTGTCCCACCTTTTTTGAGACCTGTTGCAGCCAGAAAATTTGAAATAAGCTCATTTTTGTGGATAAAAATGTAAAATGTCTCACTTATAACATTTGAAATGTTATCTATGTTCTATCGTAAATAACATATCGGCTCATGTGATCTGAAAGTCATTGCATTTTGATTTTATTCACAATTTACGCTTCGTCCTGACTATTTTGGAATATGGGTTGTAGTACGTTGTGACTTCTCAGATTCAACCAAATCGGTTCCTCTGCTACAGTTAATGCGGTAATGTGCGAAGCGAGATGATAATGATAATAATCCCATAGTGCCAAGCTCGCACGTCATCATGCAATGGGCTAATTTACAGTAATATAGTGCTGTAGATACCTTTCGTAATTTTCCAGAAATATATACTGGCAACCCAATTTATTGACTGAAGGAAAATGTCAGGAAAGTGAAGAGACACAGAGAGAGAGATTTGAGATTAAAAATCCACTTTATTGGGACATTGTTCAACCACAAAACCTACATTACATCACAAACATAACACCAAGGAAAAGAAAAGAAGAAGATACCAGAAATCAAGGTCAGCTAGAGGAGAGAGGGGAAAAGAAAGAAGAATATACAGTAAACAGAAGCAAAGAAACAGCAGCACGAAGAAAGAAAGAGAGAGGGAGAGAGAAAAACCATCAAGTAAAACAAATAGTTACCAATACATCCCTACTGCACATTAATCTCCCGCCTTTCTTGCACATCCACTTTGCTCAGTAACTCATCAATCCCCCACATTACAATAAACCCCAGGACATAATCGACAAGTGTGTAATAGGCCCATTCCACCTTTAGTCTTGCCACCACCAACCCCTTCAAGTATGTTTTCTGCGTCAGTTGACCCAGCCCCAAGCGCCGATTCTTCCTAATGAACCAAATGGCCATTTTGGCCTGCTCAAAGATAAATTAATTAAACACTCCCTGTATTTCTGGGAGACCCTGTGCTTTAATCTAGAAATATATAATTGATTAGAAAACTCCACCCCTAACCCTGTGCACCAATTCCTGACCAACCCCAGCAAACGCTCCAACCTACTACAATCGAGGAACTAGTGTTCCATCATTTCTGTTGCCCCACAGAACAAAAAACTTTCCCCTACTGTTGGATCAAGGTGTGCCACGTATCTGTTCGTTGCTATGGTCCTATGAATAATCTGCCACTGTAGGTCCGCAGTATGCTTCTCCACAGGAGGCTTATACAGGGAGCGCCAGCATTCTATCAGTGAAGGATCCGGTCCCAAATTCCCCAGCCACTCTGCTGACCTCGCCCCGGCCAAACCAGCCTGGTGCCGAACCTTAACCACCACAAGGTACAGGACCTTCTTGCCCATTCGCTGAAAGTCTCCCAGCTGTGGTACAGTAAAAGAGAGCAGAGATCTCCCCAGATCAAGTCCATCATCCACAACAGCCTCCACGGTTATAGGGGGGAAATCCACCCTGGTCTGTCCTGACCGCAAATCCTCCGCAGCGCCTGAGTGAAAGAAGGAGGAAGTACATCACAAATCCCCTCCATCAGTTGCTGTACCAGTCTCAAAGACCGTATACCCATCACTGCAGCCAACTCAGTCGATGACCTCCATCTCCCTTCCCTCATTAGGTCACCCACTTTAGTGACCCCTGCACGGATCAGAGCAGTCTGCACACTGACAGACTGCAACAACCTCACCGGCTGCAGGGGATTGTGCAGGAGAGGTTCTTGTAACGTCCATCCTTCCAGCCAGCTTGAACTCCGCTTGACTGTAAAGGTCTTGTGCCAGGCAGTCAATACTGAACTATTGAAGGATGGAAGTGTCGAAAAGTCCACTGTTCCAGGGCTCACCAAAAACCACTGGCAGTCATAGCCCAACCCTCCAACTCTCTGCAGGACAGCCCAGGCCAGACCCCTCCAACTGAGATCTGGACAAAATAACAGCCTCTTGACAGTTCCTAAGCGGAAGGCTGTAACTCTGCTCTGTAGGTCCACCAGACCCTGTCCACTTTTCTGTAATGGAAAATATAATAATAATATAAAATTCCACCATCTTCCTTTGCAGTTTTTCAAGTAGGCCTTTTGGAGGCTTCGGCATGCACAACCTGTGCCAGAGCATAGAGGCAGCCAGGTTATTCAGGACCAAAACTCTCCCCCCGAAGGACATTAGTGGCAACAACATCTACCATTTTGACAACTTAGCAACAACCTTGTCCAACTGTCATGGTTTGGTCCCGCCGGATGCAACCTGCAATCCGGCAGGCACAGAGACCATGAACCCAAAAGTTGAGAAAGGGACCCACACGCACAGGCTGATACAAAAAATAGAAACATTTTAATAGACTTCTACAAAGACTAAAAGACACTAGTAAAAATCAGGGGAGTAGCGACACAGAACAGCAGGGCTAGGATACAAGAATGCAGCCGCCATGTTTAGTGGCAAAACCAGCCCTTAATTAGCCCGTCTTCACCTCCACTTCAACGAGCCACACCTGTAGCTCGTTAAAGTGGAGGTGAAGAATGCGGCAGGGGAGGGACTGCAAGGGAAAAACCCTCACAGAACCCTCCCCCCAAGGCACGCCTCCTGGCGTGCCAGGAAAAAGGCTCACAGAAAACCCAGAACCCATGGCGCCAGCAGAACCCGGAACCCATGGCACCAGCCGGACCCGGAACACACTGGAGGCCACACTCCGCCAGACCCGGAAACCATGGCGCCAGCTGGACCCGGAACACACTGGAGGTCACACTCCGCCGGACCCGGAACACACTGGAGGCCACAATCCGCCAGACCTGGAACACACTGGAGGCCACACTCCGCCGGACCCGGAACACACTGGAGGCCACACTCTGCCGGACCCGGAACACACTGGGAGGCCACTGCGGACCCGCTGGACACACTGGAACACACTGGAGGAACACCTGGAGGCCACTCCGCTGAACCCGGAACACACTGGAGCACACAGGACCTCCGCCAGACCCGGATCACTGCTCCCCACAAGCCCCTGCATAAAAACACTGCTGCTCCCCTTAAAATCAGCCTGGCTAGGTCCCAAACTGGCGGCTGCATTCTGTTCTGGTTGGGTCCCGCCGGATGCAACCTGCAATCTGGCAGGCACTGGGACCATGAACCCAAAAGTTGAGAAAGGGACCCACACGCACAGGCTGATACAAAAAAATAGAAACATTTCAATAGACTCCTACAAAGACCAAAAGACACTAGTAAAAATCAGGGGAGTAGCGACACAGAACAGCAGGGCCAGGATACGAGAATGCAGCCGCCATGTTTAGTGGCAAAACCAGCCCTTAATTAGCCCGGGACTGGGGAGGCACTGCAAGGGAAAAACCCTTATACCAACATGCTCTCCCAGTTCCGCTTCTGATACTCCTCACTGCCGAGGCACACCACCAAGACCTTCATCCCATCCGTCCTCCACTCTAGTGCCCCAGACAAATTAGGGGGTGCCCTCTCCCACCACTCCCCGACCTGTAAAGCCTCACTCTTCCCCCAGTTGACCTTAGGTGAGGAGGCCTTCTCATATAAGCTCAAAGCTTGCTCTAAGGCAGACACATCTTCCTGAGATCTAATTATAACATTTACATCATCTGCATAAGCAGACACTATGATGGGCTGATCCAGTGGTGCACCTGGTGCAGATAAGCTAGTGTACCAAGTCCTAATCCTGATAAGGAGCAGTTTAATGGCCAAACAATAAAATTGACCAGAAATGGGACAGCCCTGCCGAATACCCCGTCCCATAAAAATTGGACAACTCAACCCTCCACCCACCTTAACCATACAAGATGCCCCATTATAAAGTAAACCTACCCATGACCTAAACCTCTCCCCAAAACTAAAAGCTTTAAGTGTTGAAAATAAAAGAGTGATCTACCCAATCAAATGCCTTCTCCTGTTCCAGAGACAAAATACCTGTGTCAAAACCATACACCTCACACATAGCCATAATACCATTTGTAAAACCCACAAAACAATAACCAATGGCGGAAATTGTAGGGCGAAGGTTCAACGTGTTCTTTTGGCTGGTATTAGCACGCGTGACCTCCTGGCTGGTGCGAATCACAATAAAATGGATCTATTTTCTCCGTTCGAACGACGGGGCACAGAAGCACAACGGTTACAATTAATCTGACTCCATAATAAATTTATAATAATGAATTTAGTTATACCCTCGTTAAATATCTGACTCAATTAGAATTAGAATTAGAATCCATAATCTAGAGCAACCTCGTGGGTCTCAAGTGACTGCACCTCGAACTCTTAGGAGACTACGCTGTCGCTAACATGTACTCCCGGGTTTTAGTACTGTTACCGGATCGGTTTGGTTAGATTAGAGGTTGGAAGTCAGCCATCACTGCAACAGCATCTTTTGGCTTGAATACAGCGAACCCAGATCTATGCACGCCCATGGGTTCCTTCAGGGAATTTTAACAGATAACCGACTTTTCGTCCATGGGTTTCCTTTAGGCTAAAATCCCAGAACCTGCAATACATAAACCCTTTATGTAAGTAGATCATGGTTGTCTCTCCAACTTAATAAAACCAATCTCCAGAACAGGCCGCTGGCCAGTCGTACCTCGGTCGGGATTATACCCCTAGGTATCCGTCGCAACGCGGCTAGAAAGAATAAAAGGATTAAGAGTCACAGAGACCACGCAAGTTTAAAGGAATAACAATAATTTATTCACCAGGTAGGCAAAAGCTTAAATCAAACAAATCAACGTTAAGCCAATTACAAGTTACACATAATTTAGAAGAGGAGAATAAAGTCATACCTGGAGAAAAAGGATACACGCACTAACGTGCGCGGGAAGTTTGAAATACGATGTTACATCATTGAAAAGGCTACTCACACACTTACGTACGCGGGGACAGATCGGATACGATCTTCCCCGAACAGCTCATTTCTCTTTCCTATAAACCAAACCAGCAACCCCCCTCCTCCAACCAGAGAGCCCCATAAGTTAACCAGGTGAGATATCGGGTTACAGGTCTCAGGACTGAGACAGAGTCAAGCCATTTGGCTGTAAATGAGGGGTCATTCAGACAAAAGGAACTACACTTTATTACCCGAGAGGAGATTTTACCTTACCCAAATTTTGGGAGTTTCTAAAAGTGAATGAACTATAATTTCATTTGATATGAAACATATGCCATTCAACTCCTCGAATTGTAACAAAAACATACATATCAAACAAGCCAGGAAAATGTATGAATATGATGCGGTTGTCATGAAAAAGTCTTAAGCTGAATTATTATACAGGAAAATTGTGTTATAAGTACAGAAGTGATTTCTTATCAGTATATTAAACATATGAGCATATTGTGACATTCCCAGAGGTTTAGATTAATTAAAACAGATAACTTAGGGTCCAGTCTTACACAGATGATTGAGGGCAATATGGAGCACTGGGTAAGCCAAAGGCCTCCCATGCAGGGTGACATCAAAGGCGCAGAAACCATGCAAACCCCCACTCCCAGCTCAGAGGCTGGGTTTATTGCCTCCTCCTGTCCGGCCATTCACAGATACAGTTTGCTCACACTTTGCATCCCCCAGTTCTGGTCTCCAGTCTCTTACAGGCATAAACCACCCCCACTTCCCTTCACGCAAACCCCAGCAAACAACAAGCTGCTTGTCATCAGGAACTCGACAATTTGTTATATTGCATGGCGTTGAAATCTTTTGATGCTCAGAGGGCCTGCCAGTCTTGCTGCAGTGTCACAGATGCACTCATCAGCGCCAGCAGTGCTCCAACCCCCCTTTTCCCATCTTACACATTCATCGCAAAAATGTTATCCATTATCGTTCTCTCAGCGGTACAGTATGATTGGTCCTTATAAACCAGCAAATCTAAAAAGTTGTTAAGTCTAATAGATAAGACCTCGGAAAGGATTTTATAGTCTGTGCATAAAAGAGCAACAGGTCTCTAGCTCTTAAGCTGCACCAAATCTCCCTTTATTGGCAGTAGAGAGAGAGCTGCCCGGCGACAGGAAACAGGAAGTGAACCCTGTCTGATGCATTCCAGCACCACATTCAAAAAATCAGATCCCAGAAGGCCCCAGAAGTGTTAATAAAAGTCTGTGGTTAGACTGTTTATACCAGGGAAACAACTAGATTTAAACTGTTGAACTGCCTTGGTAAGTTCATCCAGACTGAAGTGCTTGTCCAGAGTTTCTTGCTCCTCTGGCCTCAGCTGCGGCAGCCCCCGAAGCAGCTCTGCAGCACAGTCCCAGTCACAGCTCTCAGCTCCATAGAGTGCAGTGTCGAAGTTAACAAAATGCTGCCTCATTTCTGCCGGATCTGTTATTCGGCCCTCTGGTAGCTGAAGACAGACCACCTACTTCTTCAGTGAACCCTTCCTCTCCAGGTTGAAAAAGAATTAACTAGGAGCATCCATATCTTTTATTCCCGTGAAACGGGCCCTATCCAATGCCCCCTTTGCCCTCTCATGTAGGAATCTTGCCAGTTCCTGTTTTTTCATTGTAATGACACACCACCAGTTAGACAGCCACTACCCATGACCCCTCCTTCAATATCCCCTATTTCTTTTTCCAGAGACTCTATAGCCCTGCGTATCTTAATATTAGCCTGATAGGAATAGCGCTGGCAAAAAAATCCTTTTTTGCATCTTACCTAACTCCCAACAAAGGCTGAGACTGTGAAAATCACCTTTCCTGGTTCTCCAGTGACACCAAAAGGTCTCAAATTCACTACAAGAACAGGCGTCCTGTGGTAGAATATTATTAAAGTGCCAATGTAAAGCTGGCTTAATGGGCACATGGACACAAAAATCTGCTGTAACCATATCATGGTCAGTCACCCCGACTGGGTGAATAAAACTGCCCTTAATCCTAGCACTAAAGGATGGAGAGACAGCGAGATCCTCCTAGTGGCACTTGCAGGCAGTGGCACCGCAGTGGCACATCGTGGCAATCTGTGGCAGGCGAGTGGCACCTCAGTGGCTCATCGTGGCAAACTGTGGCGCAAACTGTGGCAAAACTGTGACAGGCGAATCGCAGCAAACTGTGGCAGGCGAGCGGCACTCTTCGGCACCTGACAGACACTTTCCCCGATTTGCGACTGGTCAGCTGTCATAAATCTGTTTCATGAAAGTTGTATAGATATAAATAGTTTATTTTAAATTGTGAACGTTCTTGAGTAACCGCGTCGGTTGTAGCGTGATCCGACTTCAGTCAAGTGTGACGTTATGTTTTCTTTATCTTGTTCTGGCAGTTTGGAAAAGATGGAAAATCGCCAAGTTCAGTTTGCCTTTACTAAAGTTCGCCTAACTGATATGGATAAATACTTGTCATTCGGTTCTACGATAATTAACATGCATTCGACATATCGCTGGCATCGTCATTTTATTCGTATCAATATGTTCATACAGCCGCTAGCTACCTAGGTCTGTTTATGCCCAGTCCGCTGACCTTAGCTAGCTAACATTTTTAATAGATTAACATAAATTTGAGCATCTTGTCGGTGATTTTTATACCTGCGAATAACTACAATTATGGGTAATTGACTTCACCTCTGTGGAAAGTTTTTATTTATTTTTTTTTGTCATGCAGCGAATTGTTTATTATTGATGTAGGCATAAATAGCCTAAATACAGTGCTAGAGATGAAAAGGAACAATAATATGCTATTTATAACTGCACCACTGTGGCACCTATGGCACTCCTGTGGCAGCTTCTGGCACTCCTGTGGCATATTTAAAGACGTTTTCACGATTGTATTGATAATTACAGCCCCAATTCCAAAATAGTTGGGACGAAGTGTAAATTGTGAATAAAATCAAAATGCAATGACTTTCAGATCACATGAGCCAATATGTTATTTACAACAGAACAAAAATAACATTTCAAATGTTGAAACAGACATTTTACATTTTTATCCACAAAATGAGCTTATTTAAAATTTTCTGGCTGCAACAGGTCTCAAAAAAGTTGGGACACAGGCGAAAAAGGACTGAAAAAGCAATTAATATATAAGAGAATCGGCTGAAAGAACGTTAAGCAAGTAGTTAAGTTAACTGGCATCAGGTGTGTAACATGATTGGCTATAAAAGGGATGTCTTAGAGAGGCTGAGTCTCTCAGAAGTAAAGATGGCCAGAGGCTCTCCAACCTGTGAAAGCTTGTGTAAAAAAATTGTGGAATACTTTAAAAACATTGTTCCTCAACGTCAAATTGCAAAGGCTTAAAACGTCTCATCATCGACAGTGCACAACATCATCAAAAGATTCAGAGAAACTGGAAAAAAAAGGGACAAGGCCGAAGACCTTTACTGGATGCCCCTGATCTTTTGGCCCTCAGATGCCACTGCATCACCGGCATGATTCTGTCATTGACATTACTAAATGGGCCCAGGAATACTTCAAGAAACCACTGTCTGTAAACACAGTCCGCTGTGCCATCCACAGATGCCACCTAAAACTCTATCATGCAAAAAGGAAGCCATTGTTGAGCATGATCCAGAAGCGCCGCCGTGTTGCCAAGGCTCATTTAAAATGGACTGTAGCAAAGTGGCAAAGTGTCTTGTGGTCAGACGAGTCCAAATTTGACATTCTTGTTGGAAATTATGGGCGTCGTGTCCCCTGGGCTAAAGAAGAGAAAGACTACCCCTCCTGTTATCAGCGTTCAGTTCAAAAGCCAGCATCTCTGATGGTATGGGGATGCATTAGTGCACATGGTGTGGGACACTTGCATGTTTTAAAAAGCACCATGAATGCTGAAAGGTATATAAAGGTTCTAGAGCAACATATGCTCCCCTCTAGAGGACATCTATTCCAGGGAAGGCCTTGTGTATTTCAGCAGGACAATGCAAAACCACATACTGCAGCTATTACAACAGCATGGCTTCGTATAGTAGAAGAGTCCATGTGCTGAATTGGCCTGCCAGCAGTTTTGACCTTTCACCAATTGAGAACATTTGGCACATAATTAAACGAAAAGTCCGTCAAAGGGGACCCAAAACTCTCCAGCAGCTGGAAGCCTGTATTAAACAAGAGTGGGATCAAATTCCAATGGCTAAACTCAAGAAACTTGTCTCCTCAATGCCCAGACACCTCCACTCTGTGTTAAAAAGAAGAGGGGATGCTACACCATGGTAAACAAGCCCCTGTTCCAACTTCTTTGAGACCTGTAGCAGCCATCAAATTTGAAATGAGCTCATTATGTGGATAAAATTGTAAAATTTCTCAGTTTCAACATTTGCTAGCTTATCTCTGTTCTGTTGTGAATAAAATTCTGGCTGGTGTGATTTGAAAGTCATTGCGTTTTGAATTTATTCACAATTTACACTGTGTCCCAACTATTTCGGAATTGGGGTTGTTAATATTTTACTCTGCAGAACAATGAAGTAGGCCAGTGTTTAATGTCAGTCTTCTGCTGCTTATATGTTATGAAGAAATGAGAAAACAAACACAAAAAATAAAAACAGCCTTGTGAATAAAAAGGGCAAATCTGTGACCAAATTTTTCTCATACTGTTATTTTATATTTATTAAGCAACCAACACTTTAAAAATATATTTTTAATTGTTGTGACCGATTGTTCTATAAAGCAGTTATAAATAGCATAGTATTGTTCCTTTTCATCTCTAGCACTGTATTTAGGCCTACATGAAGAATAAACAATTCGCTGCATGGGGGAAAAAAAAGACTTTTTACCGCGGTGATTACTTAGGGTTTTTCTATTTACTTATTTATTTACATCTAAACCCTGTCAATTACCCACAATTGTGGTAGCTCGCAGGGATAATAATCACCTTGGAGGACAAAACGCTTGAATTTATAATGTTAATCTATTAAAAATGTTAGCTACCTAAGGTCATCGGACTGGGCATAAACAGACCCAGGTGGCTAGCGGCTGTATGAACATATTGATACGAATGAAATGATGCCAGTGATATGTCGAATGCAGGTTAATTATTGTAGAACCGAATGACAAGTGTTTATCCATGTCAGTTAGGCGAACTTTAGGAAAGGCAAACTGAAATAGGCGATTTTCCATCTTTTCCACACTGCCAGAACAAGATAAAGAAAACATAGCGTCACATTTGACAGAAGTCGGATCAAGCTACAACCGACGCGGTTACTCACGAACGTTCACAATTTAAAATCAACTATTTATATCTATACAACTTCCATGAAACAGATTTATGACAGCTGACCAGTCGCGAGTCGATGAAAGTGTCTGTCAGGTGCCAAAGAGTGCCGCTCGCCTGCCACAGTTCGCCGCGATTCGCCTGACACAGTTTTGCCACAGTTTGCCACTGCTGCGCCACTCGCCTGCCACAGATTGCCACGATGTGCCACTGCGGTGCCGCTCGCCTGCCACAGATTGCCACGATGTGCCACTGCGGTGCCACCGCCTGCCAGTGCCACTAGGGGGATCCCGGCCTTGTTGGAAGGATTGTGACACACATATTCTATCCAGTCTTGTAGCACTGACCCGATTATTATCCACCCTAACCCAGGTGTACTGTCTAGACGCTGGGTGCTTAACCCTCCATACATCCACCAGATTGAGCTGAGACTGAAACCCAGCCAAATAGGCGGAAGAATGGGGTTCCTCACTAGTCCGATCCATAGTGAAATCCAACGTGCAACTCCAAGCCCCATCAATAATACATATTTCACTATGATCAATCTGCATCTAATGTGCCTTAATTCTTTAAAAAACTCAATTCAATCAGATCTTAGATTAGGAGAATATTTACTCAGCGCCATTAAAAACACACAGGTGAGGTATGTACTGTATTTGCGGCAAACTGAAGAATCGATTGATTTTTATTGCTTTTCCAGTGAGGCACGAGAGGAAATAAAGAAAAGCGCGTGGTATTGTAATCCTGACGCACA
Source organism: Gymnothorax javanicus (assembly GCA_029692085.1). Classification (NCBI taxonomy): domain Eukaryota; kingdom Metazoa; phylum Chordata; class Actinopteri; order Anguilliformes; family Muraenidae; genus Gymnothorax; species Gymnothorax javanicus. Next base: position 86,371,635 of record CM056195.1, read on the forward strand.
CCACGTGAATGCGCCAAGCACTTCAGTAATAACAGACATTGAGCTGTTCGTGATGTGGACAGTGACACTTGACTTGTTCTTTTTGGTGTGGTCAATAGCCTACATAAAGTCAACAAAAAAAACGAAAAATGCAACTGCATCAAGAAAATGGAACGGCTTGTGACACAGGAGGGAGAAAAAGAGCCTTTGGCATGCTACGGGCAGATCTCAGCCGCCGAGAGGTGGTGCGTCATTTGCACTGTCACCAATCAACAATCAGTCGGCTGTCTATCCCAGAATGTAACACATGCACTGTCACTGACCGACCCCGCTTAGGGCAGCCACCAATGACGATGGCAGCTCAAGAGCGCCACATCTGGTTACAGCCTGTAGGTGACAGATTCCGGACAGCAACCAAAGCTGATCATGAAATGAGGGGTCTGAGACAATTGAGGGTGAGCGCAAGTACCGTTTGACGCCGTCTACGTGAGGAAAACATGCGTGCACATGGCCCCTACAGAAAACCCATTTTTCGCCCATCAACAGGAGTAGGAACTCTTCACTTCTGACTGTGGGCACCTGCCTCTGTGTAATTTTTTGGCACTTCATTTCCCTGTTTCTGTCTGAGAATGGAAAACAGGGACTGTCACTGACCGACCACGGTAAGGGCAGCCATGCGTAAATGAGCAAAATCTGGGTTTTCTGTAGGGCCCGTGTGCACGCATGTGTTGCTCACATCCCCCATTTCATTCCTAACTAACATCACCCTTCCTTTCACAGTTTCTGTAGTTGACAGAATATTAATATCCAAGCCTGGTGGAAAAAAAAAATTTGCCACCTCAGTGCTAAAATTGGTTCCATGACTAAGGTAATATTGGCCCTTCCACCACAGACCCCAATCCACCTCATTATCCCCATCAGTATGGGTCTCCTAAAGGAAGACCACATCTACCCTCTTCTGTTGAAGGTATTCTAACAGTGAGGTTCTCTTCTCCCTATCCCTTCCACCATGTTTAATGTGCAAACCCTTATGCTCTGTATAACAAATAAGAAGATAGACAGGAGAAAGAACAGCGCAGAAAACCAGCAGGATGAAAAACCCAAGTGATGCAAAACCATTTTATTTACTTAGATTAAACACTCTTCAACCTCATCCCTTTTTTACTTTTAACACCCTTTCTTAAAGCGGTGACATGCTTTTTAATCTAAACCTCTTATTTTCATCGAGTAAATCCAAGCCAACTCATTTCTGCAAAGCAGTACATGACCATATAAATTTGTTAGTGTCTAGAAAATAATCCCTGACTTTCACAGATTTACCAAATGTTTCATCTAAAAACTCGTTTACCTGTTCAAGAATGTATAGATCTAATTGTGAATCAGACCGCACAGATAAAGGAGCCTGTCCTCCAACAAAATACGCCCGGAAAGGTAGTTTGTCAAGCAGCTCATTACGACCTTAAGTGACGTTTAGGAGTTAAACGACCTCTAGGGGTCATTTAAATAACTACAATCTGGTTTCCACCGTTAGCGTCGCTTTAACCTTAACCTAATCCTAACCCTAATCCTAATACTAACCCTAACCCCAACCCAAATCCTTACCCAAACCGTTATTTAAGTGTAAATATGTCTGAAACTGTATCTGGAACTGAAACTGTAACTCTAAAGCCCAACGCCTACTGGCTGCGAAGCGTCGCGTCAAACTACGAATGTTGCCTTGACGCTTTTAAACGCCCACTGAAAGCGTCAGCCGCATCAACATTGACAGCTGTCAACACGACCGAGAAGCCATGGGTGTCACTCTCAAAATATTCAACAAGGGAACGTTTAATTTTGAAAACACCTACCGATAAAGCTTATTTTAAGTGATGACAAAGTGCGACGTTCAGCTTACTGCGCGCTATATATTATATACAGGCATAATTTTCCTCCTAAATTTAGCCGTCTAGTAAATAAAGATTATGATTCACTTTACTTCACCCAGCAGCAAATTAGCTAGCTAACTTAGCAGTGTTCTTACCAGTGTACCTTGAGTTAGGTACTGTCTAACTGTAGATCGCTTGATAACTTAAATGCCCACAAAATAATGGATTTCCTCTCAAAACTATGACTTGGTTAAAAAGCAGGCATATCGGTTTCGACAACTGCATGTGAGGTTGCTGCTAAATGTGTGCCACTAACCATGACAAGGCGAAATAGTTAAATAACCTGAAAGACAAATGCGTTTCTATTGAGTTGATGCTCAAGAAATGGAGCAGTGGCGAAAAGTAAAAATCTGACGCGCGTTGTCACATGCTGCCAGTGGGCGTTGCTCCATTGAAACTAATGCATCCAATTTTTTGACGCGCGTTTCACGCTTCCAGTGGGCGTTGTACCTTCCTGCTGCTTGTGGGGGCGCAATTTAGGGAAACGCTCCTATGGGCCGTAAATCAGAGAAAATGAGAGTGTATGGTTGGAGGACAGGTTGAGATGAAGAATCGGAATCTGACTCATAATCCATATCTTCTGCCTAGTTTATCATTTTACCCAAAACTGACGCAGCCTGCTCTGATGTAGCGGCTTCCGCCTCCGTCGAAACATGAGACAGACTCGGCTGCTTTTTGCTTCATTCATCAACCTCAACATTATTGCATGATGCAATATTTATAACAGAGAGAAATGATTCTGCTGTCCCAGTCTCCGCACTGTGAAGACTATTCGCATTTTTGGAACTTTTGAACGAGACATCCACGCCAAAGACACGCTCATGACCAAGGTGAACTTGCGGTTCCCCATGCTGTGTTTGCGTGCTAGTTCCCTCTCCAGCATCAGAATCTGGATGAGGTGTGCTGTTAGCAGCAAACCCCCGTGTTCTTTCTTGATAATGAGGACAAGCAAGATGTTTATGCCCTACATCACGATAATCAAAACATTTCATACTGCCCGAACTCGCATACACCATATAAAAACCTTCCTCATGTTTAACACGAAAAGAGACTTCAAGACTCTGAGTTGGAGAGTCCAGAAACATTAAAATTTGTTTCTGGAGAGACTGGACATGCTTTAATTTTGGATCCTTACAACCCAAACTAACAGTCCTAAATGCACTAGCAAATTTCCCAAAACGCTGGAGCTCTCTCGCCAGCGCTTCATTGGGAATAAAAGGTGACACTCCAGAGACGGTAATCCTGACAGATGGAACCGCCAGTGGCAAAACTTACACGTAAATGCCATTAATAAAAACACCACTTGCAATCAACTGGCTTACAAAGTTCTCCTCCTTTAGAAAGACAACTACTGTTTTATTCCTACGGGAAACATGAGATAAATTTTCATGACTGACTTCATCCCCAGCTGCCAAAAGCACATCCTCTGCAGCAGCGTTTCCCAAACCTCTCCTGGAGGCCCACCTGTCCTGCATGTTTTTGATTTCTCTCTGCCTCAGCACAGTTGATTCAAAAGATCAGCTCGTTAATCACCCCCTAAAGCTGATTGATGACAACCTGATCATTTGAATCACCTGTGCTGGAGCAGGGAGAGATCTAAAACATGCAGGACAGGTGGGCCTCCAAGAGAGGTTTGGGAAGCACCGCTCTACGGTAATGTTTTCCTCAAGAAGAACAACCCTCACTCAATGCTGAATCGATAGAGACGGCATCTCCCCAGACGCCATCCCCCCCGCTCGGGGAAGAGGAACAAAAAACTTTCCAAACTTACCCTTTTCCAAGGTATGAAATACCCAATATACAATAGTAATACTAAATCAAGCAAAGGGATACAAAAGAAAGAAAAAGAGAAACTTTAATTAATTAGACAGAAGTTTGCACACACTCTCCAAACACATTCTCGTCAACCCCCCCCCCCAAACTCCCAGCATGCAGAGAGAGAGAGAGAGAGAGAGACACTGTAATCAGTTGTTTCCACTTGCCTCTCGTGTTGATTTTGAGAGATTTTTGTAAATGCTCTGATTAATAAATGCAAATAAATAGCTTTATTTCTGATGGACGTCATGGCCGTTAAAACAAGTATGCTTGTGGGTCAGACATTAGCCTTCCGAAATCTCTGCCTCACCCGCCACCTATGGTTGCATTTATATTTTTGTTCAGTATATTGAACCTAATCAGATGATATTAGGTTTTTCTGCTTTCTAAAAGATTTGATGTTTCAAAACAAAAAAATTCAGCAGAGAAAAGCTGATACAATTGGATGTAACAATTGTCAAAGTATTTTCACTGTGACAGTCTCATTTTTTCAGAGTATCGACAATTCAATATTAACTATAGTCATAACTAAAATTTAATTGATTTCACATTAGTGTAATTCTGACTTTGATCATCATGAGCATGTGCAAAACAGAAGGGGAACCTAAAAGCCAGCCTGATTGTTGAGGCTGGGGTTTGACTTGGAAATGCTGATTTCATTCCACCAGGACACTGTAAGAGTGACTTTACAACCAACAATCATTAGAACACTCATACCAATGCAGTACTCCCTAATAAGTGTTGTAAAACAAACAAAGAAATGCACCAAGTGTTTCTTTGATTAAATAATGTTGCCAACAAACATGAATTGGGGAATCATTTGACAGTGTGAACCTAGCAGCCCTGTCGCTGTGCTAGCTTACTGAATGAAAGAGCCCTCTGTGTGGGGGGATGTGTTAACTATATAGATTACGCAAAATATGTCTGAGGGACAGCGTTCAGGGATTAGGTTATGCAGATCGCTCAAGATGAACAGGGTAAGTACGTACTCTTCTGAAGCATGCAGTAAACAATGTCTGTGACACAGCCTCATGGTGATTAAGCATGAATGCAAACGAGCTTTAAATAACTCCAGCTGTCATTATAGGTTTGAAACATCCAGTGTCCTTCTGAGACCCTGCCAAAAAAAAAAAAAAATTAAAAAATCATTTGACATGATGCTAGAAAAACCCAAATTCCTGAAAAGTTCCTAAGAACACTACAACACATTTGATGCCATTACCTGTGAATTCAATTGCCAATTGAAAATATATGCTGATTTCAAATCTGGTGACTGCAACAAACTCCACTAAAGTAAGGGTGGAGCAATTTAGTACAAATATTAATGTGACAAGTTGTAATAATAAGGTGATGTAAAACAGGTAATGTTAAACAAGTGAGCTTATTGTGTCATGGTATAGAAAGAGCCTCCAAAAAAGGCCTATTAAACATTGGTCGAGGCCCAACAGATGCATCAGCTCATAATGTATCACCTTGTGAACAACATTATCCAAAGAAAATATTTAGGATTTTGGCCAATTCCCCCTCTACAGTGTGTAATAAAATTAAAAGATGGAAGGAATACAATAAAATGTCAGTGAAAAGGGCAAGCTTGAGAGCACTTCTGGATAAACGTGATCTCTGATAGTTCTGACGTCTCTATCTTAAGAACTGTCGTACAACTGTAATGGATATCAAGTTATCCACTTCAAAACACCTTGATAAATGTTTGTAAGTCAACATCATTAGTCGCTGAATCCACAGATGCAAGTTATATTTTTACATGCAAAGCTGAAGGCATACATCAACACTGTCCGAAACTGCTGCTGAATTATCTTGGCTCAGAGTCAGCACAGATGTACAATAGCATAGTGGAATTGTATTTTGTGTGTCAACAACATGATATTTCAAGTGTTTTTGGGGGAAAAAAATAGCCACCATGCTCTCTGAACTACAGACAATGAGGATGGCCTCAGCTGTTATAAGCATCAGTTAGAAGACCCAGGGTCTATTCTGGTGCTGAAGTGTGTGGGTGAACTTGGCATGGGTGACATTTGCGAGGTCACCATTAATGCAGGAAAAATTCTGGAACACTTGTTACCATCCAGACATTGCCTCTACCTGGATGTCATGTCCTGGCGCCCAAAGATGTTAGAAGGGCGCCAGGAGAGTGATGGAATGAGGACCCAGGTGCAGGAATGTGGATAATTTATTAAACAAAGAATGTGTACAAATAAACCCAATATACAAAACTTCAAAAGACCATAAACAGATCGCACTAAACAAGAGAGTGGAACAGACTATGGCTACCTGCCCGTGTAGGGGAAAACTAAGGTTTAAATAGAGAGGGTAATCGTAATTAACTAAAGAGGAACAGGTGAGATAATTAACTGAGGATGCAGAGAAGAAGATTGAATAATTGATTGAGGGCAGGTAGCCAGGATCTGAATGCCAGAGGGGAGGGGCATTACACTGGGAATGTCCCTGCATTTTCCAGCAGGAATTTCCAAACCACAAATGCATTGCAAGTGCATTTCTGCAATAAGCAACGCGTGTGAGTGCTTGATTCGCTTGCCTGGAGTCATGATCTGTCTTTGATTGTGAAAGTATGGGGCATCATGAAGCAAAATATACAACATCAAAGTCCCCAATTTTATTTGCATGTTTCATGGTGTACCAACTTTTTTGTAACTCTGTTGTGAGCCATCACATTGTATTTTTTTCAGCAAGCAATGCAATTGACATGTTTGAACATAAAATAATTAGTATTGTACCTTAGATGGTATGTATTGGCTCTTGCTGTGAAAATAATTTAAAAATACAATTGACTTTCCTTTTATGGAATGTACCTTGTGCAGGTTTCTGGACTATAAATATTCAGTTGTGTTGTGCTTTTTCCCCAATTCAAATGCTCATAACACATATCTGATCTATACCACGTGAGCAAAAAAATACAGTAAACCTGAATATGGTTTTTTAATTTCACGTCACCAAATGGCTTTTCCAGTTTTGTTTAGGGAGGCATCTCACGACGATGTGTTACGACTTACTGTATCTCAGAAATTATGCAAATACAACAATTTTTTTATTATGAACCACCATACAAAATAGATGTCAGGTCTGTGCTTTGACATTAGGAGATGACAGCTTTCATATTTTCATAATGTATGGGGATTTATGAAATGTTTGGTCTCAAAGAATTCTAAATAGAAAATTCAACTAAATAGTGCTGGAAGCTCCTTGACTGCAGGCAAAACACAGATCAGGCCACTGGCTGTACACCCACATTAATGACATCATTTAACTTCCATTTTTAATGGATATTTCCAGGATTTCTTTTCAGAAAAAAAATGTTATTTTAATTTTCTGTGTGTATTTCCACTGCCAATATTTTATGTAGTTCACATTAATCGGGGCCTCATATTATTTTCTTTTCATTGCACGCTAGCAAATATTGAACAGGGTAGTTAAGACAATGATGGCTTATAATGCTCTGTGAAAAATGAGTCACACTGAGACTGCTGTCTCCGAATTCTGTCTGTTCTAGACGTGGTCTGAAGATCAGAGTAAGCTAGAGAGTAAATCATGGCATAATTATCAGGCAATTACAAAAGTTTTATGCCAAATAAACTGTGGAGTATTTATATCATTTTGCGTTTGGGGAGCAAGTAGAAGTGTTGAAAATGATGCTGCATGTTAAAAGCACTTGAAGTGTGCAGCATCTCTAGTTTTGGGCCTGCTTTTTCTCATTTAATAAATTTAAAACAGGTAAACTGAGGTCAGGTTGAGACTGAGAGCATACAAAGCGTGGGGAGAAGACTGTATACAGTGTGGGGGGAAGAGGTCATAGATCCAGTCTGTTACAAGTCATATACTGTAAAGGTCAGCAGAGCCTGGGATGAGGGAAAAAAAGTCCTGCATTTGTCTCCGTTTTGAATAGGATTTCACAATAATTAATACGAGATATCAAAGCTAATTTACTCAGACAAAAGACAGTCACTGGGAATTGCAGTTTCCGAAGGACCATCAAATGTGAAGGTTTAGAGCGCTGTCCTTATGCATAAAAGGCAGAGTCAGAACTCATTTGCAGATGAGGGCTCAGTTCAATATTGGTAATGTATTGGTAATAGGTCCCAAATGTCTTAGATACTCATTCATTAAGTGTTCTCTCAACTTAGATGGCCTCTCTTTTTCTGCCAAAGCTGTTGCTAAAAATCTTGTCTTCACTCTTGATTCCAAACTCTCTCTCCAGGCTCATGTCAACAACATTATACAGGTGGCTTTTTTCCATCATAGAAACATATCTAAAACTCAGAAATGTTGTCCCTTAAGGACGCTGAAAAAATGGTTCACGCATTCATGTCCTCTCGGCTGGACTATTGTAAGGTCTTACTGTCTAGTTGCACTAGCTTTGCCCTGAATCGCCTTCGTTAGTGCAGAATGCTGCAGCTAGGGTTTTGACTAGGACTAAGAAATATGATCACATTAGCCCAGTGCTCAAAAATCTTAATTTGCTGCCGGTAAAATTTAGAATAAAAAAAAAAATACTATTGCTAACTTATAAAGCTTTAAATGACTTGGCCCCAGAATATCTTCACAGTCTTCTCATTCCTACTCCCCGCCAAGATTACTTTGTTCACAAGGTGCTGATAAAAATATATCCAGAGTTACAACTGGAGGCAGAGCATTCTCTTACAAAGCGCCAATTCTATGGAACAATCTCCCAAAACCCATTCCGGCCTCAGACGCACTCTCTGTCTTCAAGAGCAGGCTGAAAACGTACCTTTTTAGTCAAGCCTATGCTTAATTAACATATCACTAGTTATGTATATTTATTTTGTTCTTGTGAGCCTGACTACAGCCTAGTTTTGTGGTGGGTTCACATGGCATTGGAAGCCAATGTTAAGTAATTCCATGTGGAACTGGTGGCTCTGAGCATGCTTTAATGGTGCCAGTGGGGCTAGCCAAAGCCGTAGTCACTGGGAAGGTCCGCATGGTACTTGTGGTGGCTAGTGTTAAGAAAATCCATGTGATCTTGTAGGGCCTCTTTGCTGCAATTAGTAGATGGAGGAGTGTCGACTGTTTCTAGACTAGTTGCTCCTGAATTGTTACTTGGCACTTGACACAGGACAGAATTTTAATTAATATGCAATAGTTTTATCCAGTGCCTCACCCCCCTTTTTTTCTGTCTTTTTCTAGGGATCTTCTCCCTCTGGAACACTGAGTCCTGGACCATCCAAGCCCTGTCTTTCACCATAAGCACTGGCTGCTGCTGTCCTGCTGTCCTGATCCGGGCCTGGTCCAGTTCTGCTCTATCCTTGCCATGCCACTTCCTGGAGCTGCAGATGCCACTGTTTGAATGTTTTAATGAGTTTTAATGGACTTTAATTGAACTTTATTATTATTATCTTATTTTAGTATTTTATTATTGTTTTATGTTACTATTAATTAGCTAGCCAGCAGGGGATGGGCTTCCCCACTATAGCCTGGTTCCTCCTGAGATTTCCTCCCACTGGGGAGTTTTTTCTCACCACTGTTTGAGGATTTTTCATTTTTCTCCCTATTGGGAGTCTTTTGCCTAATTTGCTGCAGTGAAGCTTAGGCTGGGCACTGCTTTTTTTTTTTTTTTTGCACTGTAAAGCATTTTTGTGACAGTTTCTCTGTAAAAAGCTCTATTCACATAAAATTGAATTGAATCAAAAGCCAAACAGTAGGTACTCCAGGTTTGAGGGACATGAAAAATTGGAAGTCATAGAAGCCAGCAAACATCAGACACAAGGAATCTACAACACATCAAGGACTGGGCAGAATCGTAATCAAGGAGCAAAAAAAAAAAACCATAACCAAAGATCTCAAGAGTAACTCGGAATGCTTCTTAGTAGGCACAGAGAATACTGGCCAGGAACTTACGGTTAGACACAGACAGGAAGCAGAATACCAAGGGATAGAGAAGACAGTTTAAGATGGGAAACAGTTGAGTGTGAGATGAGAGAGCATGCTGGGAGATGTGGTGACAAACGAAGGCATGAGGTGCACTAATGGAAAACAGAAGGGGGAGGGCTCGTGTGTGAGTGAGGGAATGAAAGCAGAAAACACGTGAAGTGTGACAGGGAAGAGAAAGCAAAGGAACTAATACGCAGATAAATAAGCAGTGAAAAAATAAACCAAGCTGAAAAATAAGAACGTAAAAAACATGAAAATATATACACACAGTAGCTCAAACCCTAACACTTACGTAACACTTAGTGGACCAATTATCCAACTCAGCAGTCTTTGGTATTGTTGGTACTCCTGTCTCTTTTAAGGTGTCACATCAACGACGTGACCCAAGGTCATACCTATTCCCTCTCTGGGCATCCCCCTTTGTGATGAAATGAGCTCAAAGCTGCAATGCACCACCTCAGATCCGTCATGGAAAAACACACCTTATTTTTATCCCAACTGTAAAAAGGCAATCATAAAAAAACATTACACACCATCTGTCGCACTTCTCATTCCTAAATTCACACTTCCCATTCTTCAAAAAGCTGAAAGGCACATCTGCACTCACGGTGCAATCTGATGTCAAGGTTTTTGCAGGGAATAAATTTTAGTTCCTGCATATTATACACATGGTCAATATGTATAGCATAAAAATTTCTGTAATCCCTGCAAATATAAAATAATATTAATGTAAATGCTCTTCATGTTGTGACCTCAAATTTAGGGTTTAATTTCAGTTTGGGCAGAGAGACAATAAGTGCCACTGTACTGGCTGCTCTGTGTAAAAACCCCATCATGTAAAAGTTAAAGAGTTGAAATTGAAGGAAGGGACACAAATAAATCCATTCCAACGCTGCATTGACATGACGCTTAAAATTGGAAAGGCCACAGGTTTATTACAACCTAGAACTAACAATCCTGATGCCCGGTGGAATTAGTCGTGTTCACCAGTATAACATTGTTTATTGCACCCAGTGACATATTTTCATACCACGAAAATGCTGCTTCTGGGCTCCTTGCCATAATTGAAGGAGAAAATGAATTCTGCTCTCTGCCAGAAAATTCTGAAGCAGAATATCAGGTCATCAGTCCATCATTTGCAGCTCAAGTGCTATTGGGTTACGCTGCTTGACAAGAATCCACAGCACAAGAGGATGTCCACCTCTGAATGGTTCAATAGAAATTTTGAAATTTTGATTTGACTGTCTTAATCAAAATCCTCACTTGAAGGCCACTTAGGTGCAGTGGCCAGACTTTGAATGAGCGGTTCATACTTAAAAACCTTCCAATATGGCTGAATTAATTAAAGTCTGTAAAGAACAGTGGGCCTAATTTCCTGCACAGTAGTGTGAAAGGCTATGCTCCAATTATTGAAAGTTTTTGATCATGCTGCTAGAGGAGGCTCAACCACACTGTAAAAAGTCTGCCTTGCAAAATTGTTTGGTGAAAAAACAATTTCAAGTTGAATTAACAAACATTCCTTCCTATAGGAAGTTCCTGATAACGTAGGTTAATGAACAGGACCACTCCCAATGCACCTTCCTATTCGTCCTTACGCCTATATATACCGCCTACATTCCCACAATCCCTGCTCGTCTCGTTTCTACGTGGGTCACTCACAACCAGACAGCCTCAGCGCACAGCAAGACTTTGCTTACCCGAAGCATGAAATCCGAAATCCTACTGAGTCCCTCGGACGCAGAATTATTCCAAGACTCCGATGCTCTAGAGGAATCTTCCCAATCAGTTCCCGAAACTCCCGTTTCTCCTCCACGCTCCTGCCTGCGCTCCGCAATCTTTGTAACTCCACCGTGAAGTACCGCCTGCTCGCCCCATCCAAGGTGCTCATATTCCGGACCATGCTCTCCCCGTGATGACGACCGGGGTCGTTCTCCTGTTCGGGCTCCGCGCCGCAGGAAGTCCAGCCGGTGGTCTCCAGCGCCGTCTCGCAGCAGCAACGCCTTCGTCAACCGCGGCGCTCTGAAGCGAGAGCCCGCAGCTCCCCAGCAAGGCCTACCACGGCTTGCACTCCAGGCTAATCCGAGGCTCCACGTTGGACCATCGCCAGACTCCATCGGGCACTCAAGCAGAAGAAAATCCCCTTCCACCGCTCCGACAACAAGGCCAGACTACTAAAATTATACACCGACTCCTTCGACAACGCAGCCGGTCCTCCCCATCTGCCTGCAGCAGACCACGCAGCATCTCCGGGTTCTGCCGTCAACGTCCCCAGCGCCAACGTCATCACGCTCGGTGACATCCTCTATGCTCCAGATTCAGCGGAAGTCACTCCTTCCGCAAACCAGCCGGTCCCCCCCCGTGCCTGCTCCCTCTGTCTAAGACCTCTTTGGTCTCTTTTCGTCCCTTGTTTCGTCCCTGTCTTCGCAGGCTGCACTTTTGCCTCGTGCACATGCGTCCCATTACATGATTGGACGCTACACCGCGCCACCTTTCCCCGTTTTTCGCATCAGTCCTATTAGGATAGCTACCCGAAAATATGCCGGAAAAAAGCAGTTAATCATAGACCTATCATCCCCTCACGGTTCCGCCCTCCCCAGTATCAACAGCCTCATTCCCAGCAACGACTTTTCCATGCACTACTCTTCCGTGGACCATGCTATTACTCTCATCTGTCTCACCGGTCGCGGGGCCTGGTTGGCTAAAGTCAATATCACAAACGCCTTTAAGGTTGTCCCACTCAACCCACGTTTTTGGGGTTTCTTTGGCGTTTCCTGGAAAGGGCGCTATTACTTCGCCGTTCGTCTCACTTTCGGCTGCAAAAGCAGCCCCGAGATATTCGATTCCCTCTTCACTCTGCTCTCCGCTAATTACAATTCTTCTCGTCATGCCAGCCTGAACGACATCTCATTCTACACCACTGACTGCCTCATGTTCAAGATAAAGAGAAGTAAAACAGATCAGTTCGGCATTTCTCAGCCCATTTTCATATTCGCCTAGACTCTGCCCTTAGTCCCTTCGAGCCAATATCAAACTACGTCACCTCAAGACACAATAACCACGCTTCTCCCCAAGACCCATCATTCACGACCATCATAGGGGTCGTAGCCACTCGCCACTGGTTCCTCTACCATTTCCGTCATTTTTTAATTAGATCCAATATTCCGCCCAAATACTTTCCCAACGGCGCTGCCACTACAGCATCCAAGCAAGGAGTTCCGGACCACCTAATTAAAATCCTCGGCTGCTGGACATCAAACTCTTACGCAAGCTATATTCGCAATAATATTGACCACACGTAAAGCCCATCTCTCGCTGATTCATTAACATTTTTTTGGGGGGCTCAGGAGCCTACATGGACTCCGACAAGAGACGCGAGCCCCACCCTGAGTCTCGCCACCTGGGGACACCCAATGTTCGCACCATCACAGACCAAGTCCATACAACATCACATTCGCCCCGATCTCCTATCCGTCATTCCACCGAATACTCTCCTCCACTTTGGGAGTGGTCCAAAAATTAATTGAAGGAAGTTCCCAATAACGTAGGTTAATGAACAGGACCACTCCCAATGCACCTTCCTATTCATCCTTACGCCTATATATACCGCCTATATATACACCTATACATTCCCGCTATCCCCGCTCGTCTCATTCCTACGTCCCTCCCACCCTTCCCCTCTCCAAGAAGGAAGCAAGAAACAGTCACCACCTGGGACCCTTGGGGGGCTTAGGAGTAGGCCTGGGATGATAATCAATAAATCAATTAATCGCACGATAAATGAAAATGAACTCGATAATTTTGCCGGCCTCAATATATTGCCATGTGCATGTGTGTTTGTTTTCCTCGTCTCACCTCCAAGCAGGCTGGATAACACGAGCGTTCACTCTGTGCATCGGTCTCAGCACCTGGGGGTGCGTTTGTTCCATAGCGGAATGAATAGAGTGAACCCTCTTGCTGGGGCGTCTCTAGGACAGAAGATTGGTGGGACTCAGAGCTTCCCTTTAAAACAATTATTAACCCTGACTTGCACTCAATCATTCTCATAATTGATAAACAATCCTTCCAGGATTTTCGCGGCTTTTTTATTGTTTTATTGATTTTTTGCCCGATTTTGCAATAGCTTTTTCAAAAAGTGGCAATGAAAGTTGCAATGTCTTGGCGGTTTATTTTTTTGTCCGCGAAAAAATTGCGTGGATTGGTTAAATTTGCATTAATAGTTGCAATCGCGACATGCAACTTCCTAGAGGACTGAGCAATAGATTCACTCCGAGAACACGCTGGTATGGTACGGTACATTTTGGCAGGGCCGGTCCTAGACCTGAAAAATTGGGGGCAAATATCCATCCCTTTATTGACAACAATTAGTCCTGGCTAGTTCTAGATGGTTTTCCTTCATTAACACATTTTCCAATTTAAGAATAATCAAGTGGCAATTGAAGACACGGCTTCTCTCCCCATGCGATCTAACAGCGACAAATGGGCTACATTCACTACAGAAAAATAATTTAATTAAAGGTAATTAGGTCTATGCACTGGCACACAGCGACGTAACTTTTTTCCAGCGAGAGCGGCATTTTGGAACACTTCAGCGAATGAAGGTAATTCTGGTGACAAGTACGCGGTTTCATCCGTTTACATTTCCCAATCGGACAGCTGTCTATTTCTTACAGCAAGTTGGGTGACCGTGCTGCAAAAACAGGTGTACGTACTTGTCACCGAAATAACCTTCATTCGCAAAAGAGTTCTGAAATTCTGGTCTCGCTGGAAAAAAATTACCGTTGCTGAGTGCCAGTGCATTGACCTATTTATAATTAAATTATTCTTCTGCCCTGAATGTAGCCCATTATTTTGTTGCTGTTAGTTTGCATGGGGGAGAGAAGCCGTGTCTTCAATTGTCACTTGATTATTCTTAAATCAGAAAACGTGTTAACCCATTTAAACCGGGACAGCATGTGCGCATTTTAAGAAGCCGACACAGATATGCGCGTAATTTTGAAAGTACCGTAATTACTGTAAGTTTTGCGCAATAGAAAAAAATTCCAACTGTTCCTGAAAGCTGAGAAGCTGTGCTTCAGCCCAAATACAGGTTACTATGGTAAATATGGCAGCATGAATGTCTGCTGGGATTTTTGCATTAGGCCTTAAAGGGTTAATAAAGGAAAACCATTGAGAACTAGCCAGGACTAATTATTGTCAGTGTAAGATTCTCATCCCTGTGCTAATCTACTCAAGTCGCAAACCCTGTGAATCAGACACATCCGTTGGCCAAGTGGTCAGGATCCACTTATCATAAGTACAATACACTTGGTAATTTCTGACAACGACTTGTTACACCTACCTGGCATAGCCATCAATTATAGTGTAGCGGCCGGGAGTGAGCAATTGAAGAGCTGTTTCCTCCAAAGAGACCGTAATCTGCATTTTCTAAGTAATTAATGCAATTAATATGTCTGGCCAACTTCAAAGATGTTTTCATGTATAAGAAGTGTACGTTGGGGAGGCTCGGGGTTCACTTTGACTCCGCTGAACCCAGAGTACGTCACCCGTATTTCTGTGCACTGCCGTTTTTACTGGAAATAAACACCATTTTTCATTCGAAGATTGGAATTGTCCCGTCCTCCTCCTTTTTTTCTTACATTGGCGAGCCACCCAACGCGGGATTCCAAAAAAAAAAAAACCAAAAAAAAAACCGGGGAATAAGGTAAGAAACGCGGTTTCTTCATTTGCTGTTGCTTTTGTTTTGCGGACACCCCCGCTTTAAAAACCTAGAAAGGAGCTTAAGGATAGGGATAATTTTTTTATCTTTCAGTAAAAGTTAGCAGTAGGAGTTGGACCTTAATTCCTGACAATTCCGCAAAGCTGTACAGTGACTGATTCAGTGCGACTGTACGTACGCAGAATTGTGACTTGAATTAAGTTTCTTGCGTAACTAGAAATTGGTGAGCCCGAAGTACCGCGGCTCTGAAGTTTAAACCTACACTATAAAGTAAACCCGAAGTAGTGCGGTTTGCGCCCAAGTACTGTGGCAGTGTGAGGTTTAACTGGTTTGTGCCCGACGGAGTGTGGCACTGTTGTTGGCCTAAAGGAACTGGTCCGTTGAATTAATGATGCCCGAAGTACAGTGGCAGTAGAGTTGTTTCTCTTCGTTTCTAACGTAACTGAAACTGTGTGCCTGAGTTGTGGTTCCTTACAATTCGAAAACGATTCTAAAATAACTGAGTCGGCTCGAAGTACTGTGGTAGAGAATTGTCATTGGGATCTGGAACAGTTGTTTGCTGTGCTCGACGCACTGGGACAGAAACCGTGTAGATTTTTTTATTCCTAAAGTAACTGGAATAGTTAAGTTGTCTGTGTCCGAAGCACTGGAACAGAAACTGCGTTTTATTTGTTTTAAATTGTAGGCTAATTGTTATTCCCTAGAGGTAACTGACTTGACAAGTTTGTTTGGTAGTGGGAACGTAGGTAATTACAGTTATGGAAAGCTTTATTGAACGTTACATTGCCAAGTATGGCAAATCGGAGATCTTAGAAGGCATTGAAGGTCAGGCGGAGCCGTATGCATGGGCTTTGTGCCAATTTGAGAGCCACCCAAAGATGAGCAAATTAAATGAAAAGGGAAAGGTTGCGGTAGCTATGACGGGTGCTCTGGAGTCATATAAACTCTGCAAAAAGAGATTAGAGGCTCTTGAAGTGGAGAATGATAGTTTTAAAAAACTGATCGAGCAGAAACAAGCAGACATCAAAAGTTATCACGTAAACGCCAACTTGAATGCTGAAATTCAATTGGATTTTGCGTAAGGAGGTTGCAGAATTAAAGAAATTTAATTCAGAGTTTAGCGCGATTTGGACAGTGCCTACACAGAAGTGAGAAATTTTAAAACTGCATATGACTACCTATTTGAGAAGTGCAATAAAAGCACAGAGCATCACACAGACCAGACGAACTATAAGGACGATGATTTCTGGAATAAACCTAAAAGACAGGACATAAGTAATGACTGGGATGGCAGTTCTAACTGTAGGCCTACTCTGAAATTCCGCTGGCACCAGTGCGAAACAATGACGATTGTACCTGGAGAGGGGGGAGACCGTATAGCGACGACTACTACAATCAAGCCGTTATCACCAAATGAAATCGAGTTGCTGGTTAAAGATATCGGCAAGTTTGAGCCGGCCAAGCGAGATCCTGTGGAATTTTTATCTAATTTAGAAAGGACGGTTGACCTGCATCGTTTGACCGATGCTGATGCATGCATTATTTTAGCTGCTTGTTTGCCCCATGCGTTGGCTAGTGCTCTCCCTCAGAGTATTCATGACAGGGACGCAAGGAAAGAGGAGAGGAAATCTGCTTTGTTGGGGGGTGTTAGGAACACGTTCGGTTGACTGGGACAAAATACGAGAAGTCGTGATGTCGCCAGGGAGCATCCAGCAGCATATGCGGCCAGGTTATGGGAGGCATTTAGTTCCTACAGTGGTGTTGCGAACTTGACTCAGCAAGATCCTATGTTCAAATCCCGCTCCTTTCTCAAAGTGCCGACATACTCGGAAAGCCCTTACACTGCTTGTCGATTCAAACACACCGTATTCAGACATTGTGGCAAAAAATGACCCAGTTTTATAATAATCAGTCTCTGTCAAGAAAATCGCATCCAGTTGCGGCAATAGGAAGAAGGCTTTCCTACAGGACCAGAGGAAAGAGAGGGACGGAATCCTCTCATTTTTCAGAGGGGAATCACAGACCTCCAAACTTCAGAACCATGGTTTGCTATGCCTGTGGAAAAGAGGGCACATCGCAAGGAACTGCACAGAGAGGAGAACAAGAGACCAGGTACTTGTTTTGTTTTTCATGTGTAAAAGGGGACACAAAGCCAGAAGGTGTTACTCTTCACCATTAAGAGTGAAAAGCTATCAAGACCTGCTTAAAAAAGTTCACAGCTTAGAGACGCAATTGGCTTTGTCTCAAGACAAAAGACTAAACGAGGAGGCCATTCACGCGAGGCCATCACTGCTAGAGGAAACAGATTTTAGCTCAGTCACAAGCCGTTAAAAAAAAAAAAAAAATAATTAAGACTAACACTGTCAAAAAGATCAGAGTGTGTAAGAGAGTGTGTCAGTTTTGTTTGTGTTTATGTATGATGGATATGTGAAGATGTGTGTGGGAAAAAGAGGGGGGCAACATTTTTTTTTTTCCTTGAGTTATCATTTCAGAAACTACATCACCGACCAATTGGCACAGGAACCGTGGAGCCAGAGTCCACCTGAGAGACGAGGGATAAAGAGGTGAAAGACGAGGACAAGGCCCCCACAGAGCCAGCACAGGACCATGAGGGAAGCCAGAATGATCAAGTGCACGGCAGAATTCTGGGGACCAGAACTACACAGTCGAAGGACATAGATACTCAAAAACCACAGACAAACGAAGATGTGGACTGCACAAAGAAAGAGCAGCCTGACAAGACACTTGTCTGACTGGAGCTCTCCTGACAGGGTGCACAAGTTTGAGAGGCTGGGAGAGGAGAACTTCAGGAAAAGACTGAGAGCAGAGAGGCTGAGACAATTATTTTGTCGCATCTTGCGCGCGCACACGCACACACACGCAAGCGTGCATGCACGCACGCATGCACGCACACACACACAAACACACACACACACACACACACACACACACAAAAGTGCATGTACGCACGCACACGCACACGCACACACACACAAGGATGCATGAAAAGAAACATAAGATTGTGAAAATTTGTCTGGTATGGATTTTATGTTGAGATGCAAAGATGAGTTTTGCTTAAGTTTCATGTTATCCTGAATGTGTTGTGTGGAGATGACCGATTGCAAACTCTTCAAGAATAACTGTGGAACGGTCCTGTTGGCTATACCTGAACTTGATAACATACTCATGTCTTTGATGCAAAGAAAAGATACCCATATTATAAAAGCTCAACAAGGTTTGCACTCTCGGGACTTATATGGGAATTAATGTTCAAAGTGGCAGTGTGTGTATGCTTATTTCTAATTTTGTTTCAGTGTATTATTTTGTATTGCATGTGCTCACTTCTCAAAAGAAAAAGTGTTGTGCTTTTAAATGATCTCACCCGCCAGTCAATTTGGATGAGGTAGTTCTCCAATCTCCTCTAGGCTGCTTCTTCCATTTTTTTTTTTTTTTTTTGTGCCATTCTCTCTCATATTCACTAAAAAATATTGTAATTATGATCAGTGATCCTGGCTAAGGGCATGACGTGACACGGCAGAAGACCAGTTGGATGAGGTGTGTGATCCCATGACGGGTAAGATTGTCCATGAGGAAGGACGACAACCTAAGACAGGACGGCACCGCCACTGGCACAGCACACATAGATGAGGTGTTCTCTTAGTTTGCAAAGACCTGGGTGAGATGATGCTTAATTGATCATAAAGCATCAAAGGGGAGACTGTAAGATTCTCATCCCTGTGCTAATCTACTCAAGTCGCAAACCCTGTGAGTCAGACACATCCGTTGGCCAAATGGTCAGGATCCACTTATCATAAGTACAATACACTTGGTAATTTCTGACAACGACTTGTTGCACCTACCTGGCATAGCCATCAATTATAGTGTAGCGGCCGGGAGTGAGCAATTGAAGAGCTGTGTCAACCAAAGAAACTGTAATCTGCATTGTCTAAGTAATTAATGCAATTAATATGTCTGGCCAACTTCAAAGTTGTTTTCATGTATAAGAAGTGTACGTTGGGGAGGCTCGGGGTTCACTTTGACTCTGCTGAACCCAGAGTACGTTACCCGTATTTCTGTTCACTGTTCACTTTTTACTGGAAATAAACACCATTTTTCATTCGAAGATTGGAATTGTCCCGTCCTCTTCTTTTTTTCTTACATGGATGAGAATCTTACATCAGTAAAGGGATGAAATCTTTGCCTTCGAATTTTCAAGGCAAGCGCCGGCCCTGCATTTCGGTACGGCGACAATCATTAATCTGGTTGTGTAATTTCGTGTATTTAAATCAGCGTTATTCAGAATTGTACAGACATTTCAAATGGTCTTTTATTTTATTTAAACCAACACGATCATGAAGCACAAGTTAAATCACTTGATGTGTGGAAAAGGTAGCGCAGACGTTTCAGAGCTGTTTGTCTTTCATAAAGCATTAGCCTGTTTTTGAGTAGCCTAAATAATTTCTCTGATCTGAATTTAGCCCATTATTTAGTCGTCAATAGATCGCATGGAGAGAGAGACCATAACTTCGATTGCCAGAGGATTATTGTCATAATTGGAAAACGTGTTAATAACGGAAAATAAGTGAGTACAAGCCAGGAATAATCATTGACGTAAAGGTATGGTCCGGGCCCCATGATT
Source organism: Gymnothorax javanicus (assembly GCA_029692085.1). NCBI lineage: Eukaryota > Metazoa > Chordata > Actinopteri > Anguilliformes > Muraenidae > Gymnothorax > Gymnothorax javanicus. Next base: position 86,391,631 of record CM056195.1, read on the forward strand.
TGTCAGTTTTAGAGACACCACTGCCCTCTTGTCAGTCATCCAGTTTCTTTGTCTCTGTGGGGGGAGGCGGGGCCGCTATCATACACGCACAGCAAGTGTGCAGCAAGTGAGCCTCGTGAGGAGCAACGCAAGGTAACGTAGTGGAAATTAGGAGGAAAAAAGATGATTGCAAAGCCAAATGCCACAGCCCTGGCTTCAAACCGAATGAGCAAGATGAGCCCATCAACACGGACGCGCCAGTATGCCGAATTTGTTGTTTTGGTTGTGTGTGGTTTTATATTTGAGTGTTTTTTTCTTAATAGAGAGGTCTATTTTATTGTTTTTGGTTGTGATTTTTATTCAAGTGCAATTTTTGCTAACAGAGACTGAGAGTCCATTTTATTTTTATTGTTTATTGTTTTTTGTTTGTTTTATTTATTTAGGATATTTAGAATTTCTTGACATTCCAATTACAATGGTAAAAAATACTCATGAGAAATAAAAGTTTATTGCATTTGAAAGGGGTGCTTGCATTATTATGATATATTATCATTACATTAGTGGTTTATTCAGTCTCAAAAAAATGTTGACAATAATATCGTTTATCAGCAATAATTTGTGGGACAATATATTGTCCAGCAAAATTTGTTATCGTCACTTAGGAGCCTACACGGACTCCGACGAGAGACGCGAGCCCCACCCTGAGTCTCGCCACCTGGGGGCGCCCATTGTTCGCACAATCACAGACCAAGTCCATACATCACATTCGCCCCGATCTCCTATCCGTCGTTCCACCGAATACTGTCCTCCACTTTGGGAGTGGTCCAAAAATTAATTAATGTACAAGTAACATAAAAAATGAGTTGAATCACTTTTTTTCGCGTCAAGTTCAGTGGAAGTCAGAAAGTAAGCTGGGTTAACTGATATTTTCAAGTACTGACTGATGCCACTTGAGCCATGTCCCTGCACATGCGCACTTCCCTACCTCAAACGTTTTGAAACGAGAGTTGGACGTCCTCCTGAGCTATGGTGAAATGATGTACTCGTGTCAACCGGAATCCCCATGACAACTGGATAAGGTAAGGTGGACAACTATTGCTCTTTCTGGTTTTAATATTAACTTCGTTTCTATTAGTTTTAAATAATAACGTTTGAGGATGTGCATGTTGGAATTGTCTTGCTACAAAATTTTCTTGTTCCAAACTTATGGTATGCTAGTTAGCTCGCTAGCTATACAGCCTGTCTATCCAATACTGACACATGAAGCCAAATGTTTTGTTAGCGAACCATTTCTTTCGAGCAGGAAATTCTGCTCGCAAATGTGCAGGTCTGTTTCATACGTAAATATAAGCTTGAGTTGATATCTCGCCCTGTACGCTTTTTGGTTATTGTTGGCATGGAGGGACGGCAGGACACATGGTAGAATGAAAAAACATTGTATAAACCAAATATTGTCAGTGATGATTCTAGAAAATTTCAAAAGTGGGCCAACTCCCCCCCCCTTAAAAAAAAGTGGGCCAATGGGGGGAAAAAAAAGTGGGCCAACTGGGTATACCTGGTAAAATGCCATTTATATCAAGTGTTTAAACAGTACCTTGACTGGCTCACTTATTTATATGTATACACATTGAAGTTTTTACACCTTATTGACAAAACTAAGACATGAATGATAGTTGGAGTATAAAGTTTTAATAGAAAACCTTCACAGTCTGTGCCAATCATAACAATTATAAAGTCATTGACAAAATAGCGCATAAAATAATAGTTTCTAACGCCTGATTTGGTGTATAGCTTAAAGCCCGCCTCCAAACCGAAGTCCTACTGCTAAAGTTGTAAGTACGGATACTTCACCAGGCAGTGAAGCCATTCTCTTCATAGGTGTATGTTGAGCAGCGCGCAGAGACTCACAATTTTACATACATTTCGTTTTATTCATTCAAGCGAGTTCTGAGCCACGTATCGTTTTTTAAAACCTATTAGCAAGCCTTGTGCTTCTTCAACCTCAAGTGATGCCATAGCTTGCACACCAGAAGCTATGACTATGGCTATGGCTCCAGCTCCAGTGCCCTGCACAAGCACTGCCCCAAACCAGTTCCCTCTCTCTGCTGCCTCAGCCCTACCACACACGGTTAGCAACTTGAATGACGATGCTCCATCCCAGCCAATATTAGCTAGCTACCTGAAGCGTGCATTCGGTGCTTTATGGCGATCATTCAATCCAGCCTGGTATCTTACACGACCATGGCTGGAGTACTCAGTTCAGCGGGATGCATGCTTTTGCTTTCCCCGCAGGAAATGTTACTACTGGTGAGAGGGATGCTGTTTTTACCTCGTGTGGTTTTACCAACTGGAAAGCAGCACTCGAGCATGACAGGGGTTACAGAAACATACATCCAGCCACAGTCATATACAGGCATATACAGAAGTTTCTTGCTGCTGACATTTTGACAACAATCATTGCAGTAGGTTTATAGATTTGTTGAATAAATGCACAGAAGTTTGTTACAGACAATGTTTTCATATCAATCTACGCACTAGAACAAAGGATTCGCGCCAAATCATATATGTAATGCGTAGTTGCTGGCGCACTGAAATCTTTATTTAGCGCCAAGTCTGTCAAACTTGCGGGATCCCGCAAATTACGCGTCCTAGAATCATCACTGATTGTGTTTGCATTTCATTGATATGATTCTACATGTTGCATAGGCTAGTAATAGCCAGGCGTTGCATAGTAATTGTTCGTGATTATTTACTTGATTTTACTTTTCAAATTCTGGTCTCAATGCTACGGCAATATTCATGATTCTTCCATGGGTTCAGCGAATCCTGTATTTTGATTAGTTAATATCAGGTATCAATCCTACGGTAGACTACCTGGCGCTTGGTGACCTGCTAACGTTTGCTTGCCAGCTTTGCTAGCTAGTTTGCTAGCCTGGCCTAGCTATTTGGTGGATGTAAAGCAAAAGAAAATCAGCGAATAGCCATTATTTCGCAAACTTGGCTCAAGTTGAACCGTGAGCATCAGGCCTTGTCTTGAAAAACCTGAAGGTGCGCAAATATTTACGCCCATAAACTTTATTTTTCAGCCTTAGGCGCACATTTTTTTACTCATCTCAAATGCAGTTTTAAGCGCACACTCGCAAATGCACATCAAATTAAGAACTGTTTATAGGCTACATGCAGAATAATACTATTTTTAGACCGAATAGTGTTTCATGTCAATCTTCATGATTGATTCAACTGTTACCGTGGTATTGAAGCCTAGCTAACAAGTGCTACAATTAGGCATGTTGTGCCCAAACATGTCCCTGTGTACACATTTGCATATTCTCAGAATTCGGTGAACTGATCTGCCTCATTGCTGGTAATGTATCGCAGTATAGCATAATGGTTCTACTGCAGTTCTTTTATCAATGGAATGCAAGTTAACAGTTTTGATTGTGTTTATGGTAAAATAAGCATAGTGACTTTTCCTACATCATTTGAATTTAAGAGCTGGTGAATAGAATTAATAATAATGTTTTTGTGTAATATTTTATTGGCATAATTACACTCATGTTCTTCCCACTCTTTTTTTTCTTTCTTTCTTACTTTTTTTCTTTCTTTATTCTCTGATTTCCATGCTGACTCACTACTCCTACATACTTTAACCTAGAAACTTCATTCAAACTCTAAAAAAATTCAGCTTGTTGTCAATTATGTTGGTATTATTTATATCTTGATATCTTTCATACTTTTTGAGTTATGAATTTTTTTTCATAATATTTTTGTCCCATAGGAAACAATGAAACAGATTTTTCAAAATGTACCTATTTTCAGCTATTTTTTACTCTGTCATACTTTTAGCTAGAAAGGTCAACTGGTGCATGTCAATGTTGAAAATCTCAACACAGAGTACCCCAATATTTTATTATAAGTCTTGTAAACTTTATTCTCTTGAGTTAATGTGGTTTGAAAATACAGTCTATCCAGTACAGCACGGGACAACCTTGTACAGACATACATGAGCTTTTCAGAATGATTACCAGCTAATGTTTTATATAGAGGAAAAACTGACTCTTTGATACAACAGGCTGGCATTCTGTTGCTATTTACTGGAGGCTTATTGTGAGTATTGTTGGTCCCCTGCCTGTAGAGTGTAATTACTGACACACTGAATTGGGCTGACTGTTTCAAATGTATTTTTGTGGTGTGTTCTTGTCCTACAGGATACTGATGTTGACGTAGAAGACGCATACTTACGGGGGGATCAATGCTGGAATTTTATCCGTCATCGAGAATGGCGTGGCCACCGTTGACAGCAATGTGAATGTAAGGTGTTTTTCTCTCATTTTGGAGGAACAAATTGTGCTCGATGACATCCCAGACCTTCAGACAGCCATGGCCTTACTCTTCGGACTGTTGTATGTGTTGAACATGAAATATCCAGAGAACCTCAAATATACATTCGAAACCTTCCAGAAGGTTTTCACGCATATTGACACAAACCTTTCTGCAAGGGTCCTCTCCTTCAGCAGCAAAATGCTGAGGTCCTAAGAGAGAAGTATACGTGATAGGATGGTGGTTGGACTTTTACTGCTTTTCCTATGGGGTATACTACAAAATTGGTTAAGTTCTAAGCCTGGGTAAGTTAACCGTAAACTTGATGGTAGAATAGCCCACGTCTTAACTAAACAAATGCTGTCTGTTCTACAATCAGATTTATGATAAACTAACCCAGGTTTAGAGCTTAACTATATTTGTAGTATACCTTACTGGTCTTTGACTTGTTGGAAGCCTGAGTACTGTTTGTCTCGCAGTCGTATTTTCCATGATGCGGCCTATTCAGACCACCACCTGTGCTTTGTACTGCGCTTTCATTCTGAGGTATTTTATTTGGGATATTATCCAACTGCCCACACGCACCCTTCCCCATCTGTGTGCAGTTTACAAGCACTCCTTATGCATGTGTACATTTTCTACTGTAAACACGTGTTTACCAAAAAAAAAAAAAAAAAACCTGCTGTTGCTTTTTTGGTTACCTGCATGGCTACTTATTTCACAGTGTTCGCTCAGTATGGCACTGAGCAACTTTTGCCACTTTTGCTGTCACACATACAGAAGGCAAGGATACTGTGTGTTTTGTTAAGATATAATGATATACTTTTTTATAATTATGATTATTTTATCATATCATTTTTATTATATAAATTCAGTTGTCACACTGATGCTTTTTTTTCATATGTTAAAGACATTGAAATGTTCAGGATTGTCAAGTGGCACTATGTACCTCTGCATTGTTAATCTGCTGCACATTAATGTTAAATACTACTTAGAAGTATTGATTTGTTGTGACTTTGTAATTCAGAAATCTTAAATAAATAATTTTCTGATTTGACCAAATACCATTTATTCATTTTACAAATTGATATACATCAGAGAATTCCCTCCTTATGTTCCAGTCAATCTTTGTCTCTCTGTCTGTCTGTAAGTACAACAGACAAAGTGAAGTTTACCTATAGAACTTAAATGTAGAGAAAGCTGTGTAAACTTAGAAATGTAAGGTAGGTAACCTGCTGCCCTAGGTTTTTAAGTTGACTCAGCTTCAACTGTATAGTTGTGCCAACTTGCTTTAATAAGTTAATTGAAATGATTATTTCAGTTTATTTCAACATCAAAATTTAAGTTAAGTCAACATAAAAAACATAGAACAAGTCAGCACAACTATTTGGCCTGAAGTTGAGTTAACTCAAAAATCTTTGGCAGCTGGTTACCTTACATTTTTAAGTTGGTACAACTTTTAATTTTTTACAGTGCAGTTATTAATTTAAGGGCAAGGGTATTTTTCTTTTTTTCATATGGGTGTTATACTATACATGTTGAGAATTTACTTTGTCAATAAATTAAAAGATCATTTAAAACTCATGATTTCCTTGTCTTGCATTACATTTTGTGCAAAGATAGAAAGCTGCTCAATATGGCAAATATGTAAAAATAGAGGAAATGAGGGGGCAAGTACTTTTTCAAGGCACCATATGTAGGAATGACCGGAATACATAGAATCATGTTGCAGAAATGAGGCATTATTTGTGAGATGTCATTTATGGTCTTGCTTGTCATTTTTCCCTTGTGCTCAATCTTTCTTTGCTGCCACTGTATATAGCAAGTGATTCTGGAAAACTATGTACCAAACTCTGCTCAGTAAAATAAGTGCACTTCATGTGAGAAACGTCCCAAATTAAAATGGTTTTTTTAATTATTATTTATTGGTCTTTCCTAATTTAGATGTCTTATTATGATTATGCAGTGCTCTGCTTAAACTCAACTGTTGAATGGATTGGCCACAATCCTCAGCGACAGTCAATACTGGCACCATTCAAATTTGATACCAGAATGTCAGGCCCGTCCAAACACTAACCACATGCCCTGTATTTGTGCATGGTTTGAAAAAGAGTCTGAAAGTTTTCAAAAAGCTTTACTGGAAAGATGAAATCCACTAAATGCAAAACATGTATGCCTCTACTTCATATTTGTTTCAGACTAAACTGGTCGAGCCTCAGTCTGATGCATGATTTAATGTTAAAATTATAAATAATGAGCAATGTAATAAATACTCTATTACACATAATCCATATCAGTGATAAAAAAATGCTTTTCATCTTATTTATATATTACAACATAGAACATTCTAGCCTATATTGGTAAAACTGCTAAGGGAAGGAGCGCTGATCTGTGACCAGTCTGGCTTTGCCTCCCACAGTGCAGGAGGTGAGAGGTGGACATGGGATGGCTAAGGTACTTTTGATGGGCCTTATGAATAAAGGACACTGTGTGCACAGCACTAAACTTACTGTACATGGTGATAAGGGAAAGGAACATGTGGGCTATTCAAAAGGTTTTGAAGGACAGAGGTCAACCTTGAAAAAACACATACACCAAGGGTTAAGGGAGAGTTGCACTGTCTGATGAAAGATGGAAGCATGGAATGAAGGAATAAAATGTGAGAATTATCCACGTTCATGGTTGATCAAGCAATTATCTCTCAATGAAAAACATTGCAATGAAAATAAGATCTAGTCTTCACAGTCTGAAAATACCTCATTTCTTTACTCCCCTGGACTTAGATAGCTTTTCATGGTGCATTTATCATTACAACATGCTTCTGAATAAAGCAAGTAGGTCATGCTTAATTGTTGAGAAATTTTATGCATATTAGGTCCTGATAACATCCTCGCAGTACTCACAGGTTGAAACAAAACGGCCATTCAAAATCATGAAAGCGTATCCTCAACTATTATCCCTTCACCAGAGTTAAGACAATTTATCTCTTGATGACAAACTTCACCACGAAAAGCACAAAATTATCTCTAAGGATTGCTGATGTACACTACAAACTTTAGGCCTCTGGGATATACAGCAATTCTGCAGATTTTTTAAATTAATTTATTTATTCACCTCACTCCTGAGGACAGAGACATAAGTTGCATACAACTAATATGACACCAGATAGGCTCAAAAGATTATGTTGTTTGAATGGGAATATCATGGATCCCCATTCATTCTTGAAGTAATGCTCATCTGCAATATTTATTTTATATTTGGATGGAAAAAGAATAATAATATATTTCAATGACCCATATAATCCTCTGTTTTGAGCTGTGAATAAGAAATTATGATGTGTGGACTTCGCTTTTACAAAGTAACCATTTAAGTGCTAAATCTTTGCAAAATACAACCAAGAAAATGGATGGTTGCGAATGAGCTAAGCACTGTTCACACACATCAGTAAACTTCCTTATCCATGATATGGTTTTAATTGCAACTGCCAGACTCAATTCAAACATTTAACGACAGCCAAATGACTTTCTGAGTCAAAATAAATTTGCTTTGCACGAATGTGACATATGCGCTGATATTAGGGCCAAAATCCATGCGACACAAACAAGCACCAAATTTTTTCCTTAAATCCATGTTATTAGCCCTTAACATTCAGGCAACTAAATTGAATTCTGAAAAGAGTAATTGCGCAGAAAGTGCCCAATTAATTCTTTTTAAATCCCTTTATCATATCCAGCCTGAAGATTTTTTTAGCACTTTGGTCTGTGGATTAGACTTGCACAATCTTCTGTCATGAACTGATCAGTGGATAAAGCTGATTTATTGCACAAAAAATATTAATAGAGTAAATCCATTCAGGGCAAAGGCTGGAAAAGGGAAAATCTTGGAGGGGGATTATGTCCCATTGAAGATTCATATTTCTTGTCTAACAGAAAAGATAATTAGAGAGCCTAATAATTAATTGCTGAAAGTCAGGCATAAGAATCTTTGCTGTCGATATCATTCCTCAGTGTGCCAGCATGTCTTGAGCTGTGTCAATAAATGACAGCAAAAAATTTTCTTTGAATAAGGCAAGCGGGTGCAGCAGAAAAGAAATGAATTTCCTGGATTTATTGCCTTTGTCTCAGATCGACTGGAAAGAAGGATGTCTTTCTACCTCTTGAACACGGCAACGCAGTTTAATCTTAGTTGAGGGGTAAAATAGGCATTCCAATATCTGTAAAAGGCAGTGTTTTTTCTTTTAAACTTTTTGATGCCAACAATGTCTCAGCACAGCTTTTCTCAAAATAGAAAATGAACAAAAGCTATTTTCCACACCAATTCAACAAGGTTGCTTTCCATGAGTCAAATTCTACAGAACCTAGCTGCGGTCACAATGCAAAAATGTATTCATTATTTTTTTAACCTATTCCACCCGAGGGGCAAATGGGTGAAATTCTGCTTGTTTTTGACAAGTGAAACAAAAAGCACTGTGTATAAATTCCAGAAATATCAAAGGGTTTTTTGAAACAAGAGAACTACACCTTTCTGACAGAATTGTCACTTTTAATCAAAATCCAGTTGCTAACATGTATTTTCAACAACTTGTGTGAACAATATGTCTAAATATCAAGAATCAAAATTCCAATTCAAAATTCACAGATCTTTTATTTTGATGTGCGACAGCAGATTAGGGGGAAATGACTATCTGGAGTATAAACATGTTCAGTAAATATTTTTAGAAAAAAGTATGCTGAAATCAGACAGTTAGATCCAGAAGTATTTGGACACCAAATACACACCACCGCAATGGATTTGAAGCAAAACCAAAAAGATGCCATTAAGCGACTTTCAGCTTAAATTCAAGGGGGGTTCACAAAAATCTTGTATTAACCCCTCCTTGAAGATGTAGATGCTAGTGGAAATGGAGCAGTTATTGAATATTCACAAGCAAGCAGTGCCTGTGAACGATTCAGAATATAGATGAGTTAAGTCCCATTGCCGTTTCCCAGGAATTGTATGAATTAAACTCCTCAGCCAAGCCTGATGTGCAAACTGCCTAATATACTGGCCTATAGTATCTATCCAGCACACACTGAGCTTGAACACCTTTTAGGTAAAAAAAAATCAGATTGGGGATTTTTAAGTGAAAATGTGTAGTCTTAACTTAGCTGATTAACATGGTGGGAAAAAAAAAATTGTTGGTAATTTTTTGAGAAAACTGAATTTTTTTTGAAATTTGCCATTTTGACATATTGCAAGGTAATTGATGGTCAGAGAATTCACTGGAAGATTCCTCTTTGGCATCACACTGTGACCTCATACAGTATAACTATTGAAAGTTGCGTTGATGATCAAAAGTGTTTTGAGAGATACCAGTGGTTTGAATTACAACCGATTGCTGGAAATCTATATTTAATCCTCGACAATGCTGCAGTGCGCGGTTGTTGGGTATTCTAACGAAACGGGTGATCCAAACCTGACTGATGTGACCTTTCACCATTTAACCTTTAATACAAAAGAGCTACCAGCCCGGGTGACGTAGGTGTCTTCTTCCAGCTGAACGTACATGGTGGCTTTTTTATGCCGTCTCATACCCAACATTTATTCGCAGTTTGCACAATACAATTTTTTTTTTCAATTGCTGATTGTTTTCGATTGTTGAGGTTATGTACTTTATTTTGCAATGTAACTTGACTATAGTTTCTCTTATCTTTCAAGTGAAAAGGGAATTATGAGAAACATCATCTGAATCCATCCTTACTCATTGTTCAGCAATTCATCATCCTCCAGCAAGGTAAGACGTTACTGGCTGCTATTTTCATGACTTTTCCGTATAATTTGCGCACTTGATTTCATATTATAACGCGATTTCTTATCAAGCAGTGACGGATTGATTCATACACATTTCTTGTCCATGGTAATCCATCATGATGAAAGTTTTGCTTCAGAATAACATTGTCCTATGAAATATTGCATGAATTAATTGTACAGTTAAGGTCACCTGTAAGCAGTGATGACGACTTTTGAAATTCAATATGAATCGGTGTTTTCTAGCTTGTTTCATGGTCACGCTTCTGTTAGTTTTGTTTCCTAGTATTGTGAAAACACACACACACACACACACATATATGTACTGCGGGGAAAATAACTATTGAACATGTCAACATTTTTCTCAGTAAATATATTTCTAATGGGGCTATTGCCATGAAATTTTCACCAGATGTTGGTAACATCCCAAGTAATCCACACATATAAACAAATCAAAACAAAGGCCATAAAATAAGTTGTGTGTGATAAAGCGGAATGACACAGGGAATAAGTATTAAACTAATGAAGAAAAGGAGCAGCAAAAAGGCAATGGAAAGCCAAGAAACCAGCTGAAATCTGTCAGTAGTAAGAAAGCAATCCTGCCCCCTTTCAGTTCAAATTAGTATCAGCTGGTTTAGTCCTAATTGATGGCATATAAAAAGGTTTCTCATTACCAAGGTGTCTCACAAGAGGCATCTCATGATGGGTAAAAGCAAAGAGCTCTCTCAAGACCTTCGCAACCTTATTGTTGCAAAACATTCTGATGGCATTGGTTACAGACATATTTCTAAACTTCTGAATGTTCCATTGAGTACCGTTGGGGCCATAATCCCGAAGTGGAAAGGAAATCATTTCACCATACACCGGCCATGACCAGGTGCTCCTTGCAAGATTTCTGACAGAGGAGTAAAAAGAATAATCAGAATAGTTGTCCAAGAGCTAAGGACCACTCACAGACAGCTTCAGAAAGACCTAGCATTAGCAGGTACAATTGTTTCAAAGAAAACAATAAGTAATGCACTCAACCGCCATGGCCTCTCCGCACGCTTACCGGGCAAGACTCCATTGCTGAAGAAAAAGCATGTTGAAACTCCTTTAAAGTTTACTGCACAACATTTGGACAAGCCTATGAAATACTGGGAGAATATAATCTGATCAGATGAGAACAAAATTGAACTCTTTGGATGTCATAGCACACACCATGTTTGCAGGACAAATGGCACGGCACATCACCCCCAAAACACCATACCAACAGTGAAGTTCGGAGGTGGGAACATCATGGTGTGGGGCTGTTTTTCAGCATATAGTACTGGCAGACTTCTTGTAACTGAAGGAAGGATGAATGGAGAAATGTACCAAGACATTCTTGATAAGAATCTGCTGCCATCTACCAGGATGCTAAAAATGAAATGAGGGTGGACATTTCAGTAAAACAATGATCCCAAACACATAGCCAAGGAAACTCTCAATTGGTTTTATAGAAAGAAAATAAAGCTGCTAGAATGGTCCAGTCAGTCACCTGACTTGAAAACAAGTGAAAATCTATGGAAAGAACTGAAGATCAGAGTTTATAGAAGAGGCTCCCGGAACCCTCAAGATTTGAAGACAGTTTGTGTGGAAGAATGGGCCAAAATCACACCTTAGTAATACATGCGACTAGTTTCTCCATACAGGAGGAGTCTTGAAGCTGTTATTACCAACAAAGGCTTTTCTACTAAGTATTAAATAAATTTCAGTAAGCGTGTTCAACACTTTTTCCCTGTATCATTCCACTTTATTACACGTAACTTAATTTATGGACTTATTTGTTTTGATTTCTTTGTATGTGTGGATTACTAGGGTTGTTACCGACATCTGGTGAAAATTTCATCTCAATGGCCCCATTAGAAATATATTTAATGAGAAAAGTTGACACGTTCAACACTTATTTTGCTCTCTCTGTAATATATACTGCTCACAAAAAGTAGGGGATATTCAAATTCGACAAACTGTGGAAAGCACCTGAATTTAGATGTTTGTGAGATTTTTGAGTATGTTTGTGGTTAGCCATATCAGTACATATCCCTTAAACTGCTAGGTCTCAAAATTTGCAGAACAGGGTGCCCAAACGAACAGGGGGGTGCATGTGAAAAGTAACACCATGCCTTCAGGGTAAAAATGCTGTCATGCACATGCTTTTTGTGCACATATGGGTATAAAAGCATGCCTAGAATGACACTCATCCATCATTTCACCACTTTTGATGATGAGAAGACTCCAGAAAGAAGAAAAGATTGTGGGCCATTATTTGTCTTTTGTTTTCATTATCCCTTACTTTTTGTGAGCATATACACACTACAGGCCAAAAGCTTGGAAGCAAGATCAAATTTGTACAAAAAAGATCATAGTTTCATTGGCATACTTTGCAACAAAATAAACATGATTATTATATAAAGAGTCACTTATCAGAATACATTATTACTCAAATTATCAGACCCATATTACTAGGCCCATGGTCCTAGTGCCAGCTGGATTGCCATTGGCATCCGGTGGGCTGTAAACCATGACATAAAGTAAATAATGCAAACTGAGATTTGTTTTTTCCTTTTTCACTGAAGTTGTGACTCTTGCAAATTTTCTCAATCCAAAAACTAAGCCCCTCCTTTCTTTTGTTAACATTTATTCAACAATGGTCTTGTAACATTAATATATACAGTACCTAAAGGTATATAGAGGAAAATGGTGCATATCAATGAAAGTTTTTATATATATATATATATATATATATAAAATATATATATATAATCAAGCCTTGAAGTAAATACATCCCAAAATCCAAAGCACTTAAATTTCAGATCATCAAACTAGTTTTTTAAGGAAGGTAAATACAAAATTGAGTACATTTATTGAACAGAAACTTAAAAAAGGTGTTCGCAACAAAACTTTTGACCTGTATTGGCAATGAGTCTTTCAAACTGTCTGGCCTTTGCAGAATTGTTTTAATTCAACCACATTGGAGGGTTTTTGTGTGTGTGTGTGTTTCTTATATATATCCGGAGTTTGCTTAGGCCGCTCCAAAATCTTCACTTTGTTTTTATTAAGCCATTCAGTGTGTTTCGGATCATTGTCCTACTGCATAACCCAAGTGCGTTTGAGCTTGAGGTCACAAACTGATGGTTGGACATTCTCCTTCAGAATTAGTGCTGAATTCATAGTTCCATGAATTACGACAAGTCATCCAGGTCCCGAAGCAGCAAAGCAGCCCCAAATCATCACACTACCACCACCATGTTTGACTTTTGGTATGATGTTCTTTTTAAGAAATGCTGTGTTAGTTTTACGCCTGATATAACGGGACGCACACCTTCCAGAAAGTTCAACTTTTGTCTCCTCAGTCCACAGAATATTTTCCCAAAAGTCTTAGGGATCATCAAGATGTTTTTTGGCAAATGTGAGACAAGTCTTTGTGTTCTTTTTGATCAGCACTGGTTTTCACCTTGGAACTCTCCCATAGATGCCATTTTTGCCCTGTCTCTTCCTTATTGTTGAATCATGAACATTGACTTTAACTGAGGCGAGTGAGACCTGCAGTTCTTTAGATGTTGTTCTGGGTTCTTTTGTAACCTCCTGGATGAGTCGTTGATGCGCTCTTGGAGTAATATTGGGAGGCCAGCCACTCCTGGGAAGGTTCACCACTGTTCCAAGTTTTCTCCATTTACGGGTAATGGCTCTCACTGTGATTCGCCGGAGTCCCAAAGCCTTAGAAATGGCTTTGCAACCCTTTCCAGACTGATAGATGTCAGTTTCTTTGTTTCTCATCTGTTCTTGAATTTCTTTAGTTCGCGGCATGACATGTTGTTTTTTGAGATCTTTTAGCCTACTTCACTTTGTTAGACAGGTTCTATTAAAGTGATTTCTTGATTCAACAGGTCTGGCAGTAGTCAGGCCTGGGTGTGGCTAGCGAAATTTGACTCAAAAAATGTGGTTAATCACAGTTAATTCATGATATAAGAAGGGGGGGGAATTACTTTTTCACATAGGGCCAGGTAGGTTTGGATAGCTTTTTCCCCTTAACAAATGAAATCATCATTTAAAAACTGCGTTTTGTATTTACCCAGGTTAACTTTGTCTAATATTAAAATTTGTTTGATGATCTGAGACATTTAAGTGTGAAAAATATGCAAAAAAGTAAGAAATCAGGAAGGGGGCAAATACTTTTTCACGGCACTGTATATACACACAGTGCTGTGAAAAAGTCTTTGCCCCTTTCCTGATTTCTGTTTTTTTTTTTCCTTGCATATTTGTCATACTTAAATGTTTCAGATCATCAAGCAAATTTTAATATTAGACAAAGATGACCCGAGTGAATAAAAAATAGTTTTTTTTTTAAAACTTCTTTTTATTGGAGCATTTTCTGATACAAAACAAAAAACATCAATTTCTTCCATTTACAAAACATTACATTAGTGTTTGAATACACAAACACTCGCATTCACACATGTATACGGGTCAATGACAAATAAGCCTTTAAAAATGTTTTTTTTAAATAGATCTTTAAAAATGTACAGAATACATTTATTTGAAGTTGGAAGAATGTGTTTAAACAAGTCTTAATGGTTGCGCAACATTTACAGGGTTTTACTACAGTTTTAGACTGTATTTGCAATTTCACCAGCCAAAAAAAAATGTCAAAAAGTTTCTTGAAAAAAAACACACTTCCATCTTTTTTTTTTGATTTTTTTTAGTAAAATACCAGTGTATACTCTGCCTAAAAACATTACTGTTTTGTAATTGAGCTTGGTATTTTTTTCTTTATTGTTGGTGGCGGGTATTTTTTTTCCAAACAATTTTTTTAAGAGGGAATTTTTTCCTTTAATTGGAGTTAACATTACTGTTTGGGTAAAAGAGGGGGGAAGACATGGCAAATGACCTGAAAAGAAACTTGGGAAGGACAGCCTTTTTATTGTTGGTGGCGGGTATTTTGGTTTTCCAAACAATTTAAGAACAATTAAACTATTAAACTTTTTTTTTTTTGAAAGGTTTTCAACATAAAATTATGCCCCCATATTAATATTATATTAATTCATATTTTAAATTACATATTTAATACATTTCACATAGTGTTAACTTGCTTGGACAGTTGCGCCACCTGACATTTTGAGGGTTTGAGATGGTAAAACATAAAATATATATCATTTTTATGATAAACTGGAAATATGTTCAAATTTAACAGTTTTTATAGAATAAAATCATGCTTATTATGAATCATTTGAAATTATTTTAAACCAAAGTAGTGTACTCGGACAATGTCACGTCATTGACCCATATACATATAAATCACTGGGTGTTATATCAAGAAATATAGGTATGCTTGAACACATTTTCTATTTATAAACATTCTCAGAAGAAAAAAAAAAGTAGGTACAATAGTCAATACTCAGCACTTAAAATGTTGGTTTTTAACATATTAGGCTATTTTTCAGGTAGGTTCAGTACAGTATTATTGAAATAGTTTATAAATGGTTGCCATACAGAGAAGAATTTGCCTGTATTCCCCCTGAGTGAAAATTTTATTTTTTCTAACCGGAGGTGTTGCATAACGTCCTTTAACAGTGCAGCATGGGATGGAGGTATTGTTCATTTCCAATTAAGTAAAATCAGCCTTCTGGCTAACAATGTTACATATGCAACCATGTTATTTTGATTGCTTGTCAGCATTAAATCAGGGGCTGTAACCCCAAAAAAGGCTAATATTGGGTCAGGGTCAATTGGTCTCTTCAGAATAGCAGAAAGGGATTTAAAGATTTTAAACCAGTAACTAGAGGCACTCGTAGAGTGCAAACCTCCGCCAAGGCAGCACAGTCCAAATATTCATGAGTGGGAGCAAAGTTGAGTTATCGAGTGTCATACGATTTCAAGATGGCTGCCGTGGCAGCCATATTGTTTCACTGATCGCGGTGAAAATTGATAGGGTCTTTCCTTGATGTAATAGCAATGCACCCACAAAATTTCAGACAAATACGTGCATTACTTTTTGAGTTATGTTGTTCACAAAGAGACAGACAGACAGACATACAAACAAACAAACAAACAAACAGGGGCGAAAACATAACCTCTGCCCCAACTTCGTTGGCGGAGGTAATTACTGATATTGGGGCAATTCCAGAACATGTGAGCCAGTGATGCTGGCGATTTCCCGCAACGATCACAAGCTGAATCAACCGTTGAGAACATTTTTGAGAGCTTTAATTTAGAAAGATGTAGTCTGTGCAGTATCTTAAATTGCAACAATCCGTGCCAGATGCATATTGAAGAAGAATGAACTTGCCCTATTGCTCTCTCCCATTGCTCTTCAGTGATATCTACTTTAGGTCATCCTGTCATGCCACTCTTAGGCGTTCTAGTGTGGTTGTGCGCTCTAATTGGGCGAGTTTATCATGTATTCTAGACGTCCCGCCTTTAATGAAGGGGTTTGTTAGAAACAATGATTCCATTGGTGAGGTGGGTGGCTCTTGAGGAAAAGATGGTAAAGTTTTTCTTCACAAAACTTCGTACTTGCAAAAAGTTAAATAGTTGAAAAAAAGAGAGTGGGGCAGGTTAAATTTGCTTTACAACTTTTGGAATGTGGGAAAAAGTTTATCAATGAATAGGTCCCGAAAAGAGTGTATACTTTTATTGTGCCAGAAACGAAATGCTGAATCTGCAAAGGAGGGGACAAATGAGTGATTAGCAACCAGTGGACCCTGGATCGAGCATTCCTGCCATCCAAAATATCTCCTAATCTGGGACCAGATCTTGAACGAATGTGAAACTGCCGGATTCTTTAACTGATATGGGCGGGGAGCAGGTTGAGCAGTAAATATTATTGCAGGTAGAGAGGAAGGGGAGCAGCAGCTATGGCTCTCAAGGTTCGACCAGTCAGACAACCCCTCTTGGAGCCAGACAGAGAGGGCGCTTAGGTTACATGACCAATAGTAGTGCTGGAAATGGGGTCATCCCATACCCCCCTGTGATTTAGGTCGTTGTAGGAACAGTCTCTTAATTCTGGGAGTTGTTTTGTTCCAAATGAAATGGGTTGTGATTTTGTCCAATCTCTTGAAAAAGGCTTTAGTGATACAAAATGGTATACATTGGAAAAGAAATATGAGTTTGGGTAAAATGTTCATTTTTACAATGTGTTATGGTTCTGCCTCTTGTGTGTTGTCTTTGTGCTTATTTGTGCTTGTGCTTTACTTTCGTTTTATTTTTCAGCTTTCATTCCCGCCGTCTGATGTTCGATTCTCTCTCATCCAAACTCCAGTGATGTCGCGTGACAGCCTTCAGCATGCCTCGTTGTCCAATCACGTTTCCTCTTTCAGAATCGGCTGTGGTATTTCATTCATTGCTTCCACCTGTGCTTGATTTTGGGTCTCACTAAACTCTGAGTGAATGCGTTCTCTGATAGGATAATTACTAACCCGTACTAACCAGCACTTATTTGAGGGTGATTGTAAATATTTCGTCACGTAGTATTAACCTGATTAACTCATTAGCCAGTGCAAGTGTTTCTAGCTTTTGTAATTCCTTCCTAAGCTTTCCCTGATTAACTGCGTTTAAAGCTATGCTTTCCTTTGCTTCTCTCGTGGTGCTTTATACTTGTCACGTTTAGATTACCTCAATCTAAACCGTCTAGTTTGATTGATCGTCTCAGCGTCTTGTCTCGAGTCATTATTGTTAAACCCGGTTCTCTTGAAATTGTTTTATTAATCCCATGTGTTTCTGTTTCCTTTCGAGATTGCGTTCAGAGTCCCCGCCTCCTCCCGTGTCTATATCTGTGGGCAGGAGAGAGGAGACGTCAGACGGAACTATGCTAGACTCTGCTCTGTGAAATCGCAGCTCCTGTGCCTTCCCGAGTATTTCCTTGTGCTATTTTTCCGAGTCTTGTTTTTGCTGCGCCCTCATCTTGTCCCCCTGTTGTCAAGTCTCCCAGTGTTTTCCGTCAGTGTAGTTAGGTCCAGTTCTTGTTTTTTTTTATTTAGCCACTCCTTGAGTGAGTACCTTTGTTTCCCCCTGCCTTGGGCAGTGTACCTTAGTTTTCCCAAACGTTCAGTGCATGTGCACGGTGTTTTGTTTCTGGCTTGTCTGCCAATTTTCTCCTAGTGTTTTGTGTTTCAATAAACACTTCAGTTCCTGCATCTGGTGTTCATCTGTCTACTTCCTAACACAATGTTAATTCGGCCAGCCAGAGAATTGGGGAGGTTTGACCACCGTTCATAATCCTGCTCTATATGGTTATATAATTCCGGAAAATTGTGTTTAAACAATTCATTCAATGTTTTAGTAATTGTGACTCCCAAATATTTGAATTGATTTGAAACTGTAAACGGGAGGGAGCTAAATGTTGTCGGGCAATAGAGTTGATGGGGAATAAAACTTTTTGAGTGATTAATTTTATAACCGGATATCTTCCCAAATTTATCCAGGATTGACAAAATTACTGGCATTGATTTTTAAGGATTCGAGATGTATAACAGCAGGTCGTCTGCATATAATGAAACTTTGTGTTCAGTCCCTCCCCTGATAATCCCATCATAAGAGTTTGTGGCGCGTAGAGAGATCGCAAGTGGTTCGATAGCCAGCGCAAATAAAAGCGGGGACAGGGGACAACCTTGTCTGGCGGAATGACTAAGTGGAAAATATCCTGAATTAATGTTATTTGTCTGTACCGAGGCCTGGGGGTGCGCATAAAGTAGTTTAATGAGAGAAATGAATCTAAAACCAAACCCGAATTTTGACAGGGTTGAGAAGAGATAGTCCCACTCTACCCTGTCAAAAGCTTTCTCCCCGTCCAAAGAAATAAGTAACTCAGGGTGTTGGGTGTTACTATTTGAGGTATATATAATATTTAGCAATCTCCTAATGTTAAAAAATAAAAGCCTATTCTTAATGAAACCTGTTTGGTCTAAAGAGATCACAGAAGGCAGAACCTTTTCCAAACGGGTGGCTAAGATCTTTGTTAGTATCTTGTTATCCACATCAAGTAGGCTAATGGGTCTGTACGAGCCTGGATTTAATGGGTCTTTATTTTTCTTATGTAACAGGTAAATACTCGCCTGGTAAAAAAAAAGAAGGTGGGAGACAGCCTTCCTCAAGTGATTCCTCAAAGACATCAAGTAGCAACGGTGAAATTTCATTAACAAAGGTTTTATAAAACTCTGATGTGAGGCCATCTGGCCCCGGAGCCTTTAAGCTTTGCATATTTTGAATAGCCTCAATTATTTTTTCTTTAGTCAGAGGTTTTTCTAAAGGTTCCCTACTTTCAGAACTAATTCTTGGAGCATTCAGGTAATCAAAAAAATTCTCTATGAGTGATAAATCTCCCATAGATTTCTGAAGTGTAAAGATCACTATAAAAGTTTTTAAACGTTATTTCCTGTGGGTCTTATGTAATCTGTCCAGCATCATTGTGGATTTCTGTAATTAATCTTGATGCTGCAGTTTCTTTAATTTGACGAGCAAAAATCTTACCGATTTTTTCACCATGTTCGTAGTTTCTATATTTTGTTCATGTCAAAAGACTAATTGTCTCTGTAGTAGAAAGCAAATTAAATTCTGTTTGAAGGGATAGCCTTTTTTATATAAATCTGGGGAGGGTGAAATTAAATATTTGCGGTCCAACTCTAAAATTTCATCAGTGAGCTTTGATTTTTTATTAATTGAGGAGCTAAAGGAGATGACCTACCCAAGAATGTAAGCTTTAGGTGCTTCCCAAAGGACTGTCCTCGAAATCTCTCGGGTTTCATTTATAAGTAAATATGGATTAATATGGCTTTTGGTTTGTTCAATGAATGTTTTTTTCTGATAATAAATTATTATTGAATTGCCAGCTTTTGGCTGTGCTTTTGTTATCAAATGCTAGTTGTAGTGTCACAGGGCTGTGATCCAACAACACTATTGCTTCATAATCACAATGTCTCACCGATGACAAGAGACTACAATCAATTTAAAAAAGTCAATTCTCGAATAAGTTTGATGAACTGGCAAAAAAAAAGAGTATTTGCGTTGGTTTGGGTACATGAATCTCCATGGATCTGTTGTTTTACATGTATTTAAAAAAGTATGAATCACTTTTGCTGACCTAGAAAGAGGTATTGATTTATTTGACAATCTATCCAAAATAGGGTTTAATACCAAGTTGAAGTCCCCACCCATTATTAATTTATGTGTATCAAGACTAGGCAAGGTATTCATAAAAGAAGATATAAATTGTTCATCATCGAAATTGGGAGCATAGACGCTAGCCAGTACTACTGGAGTATTATTAGAGTAAGCTTTCTGGTTACTATTATGTATCTCCCATGGGAGTCTGGTAGAACCTGAGTTGAATTAAAAGGTATATTTTTCTTTATGAGTATAGCTGCTCCCCTAAATTTAGAATTACAACTGGAATGATAAACCTGCCCAACCCATTTACAATGCAAACATTCCTGATCAAGGTTTTTAAGGTGCATTTCCTGTAAAAATGAGATATCAGCTCCAAAACTACCAAGATGAGTCAGGATGTTTCCCCGCTTCACGGCTCCATTAAGCCCTTTACAATTCCAGGAAATGTAGTGAACCAGATTTAGATATTTTCCCCTGCTAGCCATTATCAGGTTTTAGAAAGGATAAATTGGAAATAGAGCATATACCATTTGACGTCTGCTCAAAAAATAAATAAAAATGTGTACCAAAGCTGAGACTACCCCGTTCAGACTGAACTGAAACCTCCTGCTGTCATTCCCTTAACATAGAACATAGAACAAAAATACATTCATACATAGGAAAAAGGGCAGATAATGTCTTAAACTGTTAATTTCAATTTTAGTTATCTTACCTGCATTGTGTCCTCATTCAGCAAAAAAGTAAATAATAAGTAATTAAAAATATATTAAATTAAGATAAGTAAGTTAGTACGTTGTCACCACTATCGTCATCATTAATAACACAATCAAATCAACAGTAATAACAATAATGATGACAACAATGATAATGATAATAATACCGGCACCAAATACCTGTTGCACCAATAGAAACAGTTTGTTATATAATAAACAGCATGCTACTTTAATCTTAAAAAAGAAATCTTATTTTCGCTAAATGATACTTATTGGCAGTCCATAATAGCCTTTTGAAAGGATAACTGTCCATATTCAGCTCTTAAGGAATGTCCTCCTGTTATGATTCTGCCTCATGTGTGCTGTTTTGTCTTTGTGCTCATCATTTTTATTGTGCTTGTGCTTTTTCTCCCGTACCTTGCTCACGATTTATTTTTCAGCTTTCATTCCCGCCGTCTGATGATTGATTCTCTCTTGCCCAAACTCCTGTGATGTCGTGTGACAGCCTTCAGCATGCCTGCGTCTCGTTGTCCAATCACGTTTCCTCATTCAGAATCGGCTGTGATATTTCATTCATTACTTCCACCTGTGCTTAATTCTGGGTCTCGCTAAACTCTGAGTGAATGCGTCCTCTGATAGGATAATTACTAAGCCGTACTAACCAGCACTTATTTTTAGGGTGATTATATATATTTCGTCACGTAGCATTAACCTAATTAACTCATTAGTGAGTGCGAGTGTTTCTAGCTTTTGTAATTCCTTCCTGAGCTTTCCCTGATTAACTGCGTTTAAAGCTATGCTTTCCTTTGCTTCTCTCGTGGTGCTTTTATACTTGTCATGTTTAGATTACCTCAATCTAAACTGTCTAGTTTGATTGATTGTCTCAGAGTCTTGTCTCGAGTCATCATTGTTACCCCGGTCCTCGTGAATTGTTTTATTAATCCCATGTGTTTCTGTTTCCATTCGAGATTGCGTTCCGAGTCCCCGCCTCCTCCCATGGGTATTTCAGTGGGAAAGAGAGAAGCCACCATCAGACTGAACTTTGTATTTGCTTTGCGCTACACTGTGAAATCTCAGCTCCTGTGCCTTCCCGAGTATTTCCTTTGTGTGATTCTCGAGTCTTGTGTTCTGCTGCACCCACGTCTTATCTGCCCCTTGTCTAAGTCTCCCAGTGTTTCCGTCAGTTTAGTTAGGTCAAGTTTTTGTTTTCTAGTTAGCCACTCATTGAGTGTGTACTTCTGTTTCCCCCTGCCTTGGGCAGTGTACCTTAGTTTCTCCCAGTCGTTCAGTGCTTGTGTACGGTGTTTTGTTTCTGGCCTGTTTGCCAACTTTCTCATTAAGTGTTTTTGTGTTTAAATAAACACTTCTGGATCCTGCATCTGGTGTCCCCTCGACTACTTCCTTACAGCTCCCCCCATCAAAAAGCCAAAAAAAAAAATCCATCTTTCCCGTTAGTGCTCTAAAATTGTAATGTTTTTAATCATCAGCAGTAATTGCGTTATCCATAGTACAGAGCACGGGGGGCGGGGTGATAGAAAAATTCACTCCTTTAAGTGCCAATATAGTTCAGTCACAGTTCTTGTACAGTGTTTTTGGCTCAAGCAGAAATTTTCATGTTAAAAAATGTTTCTGATTCACTTGGGCTATCAAATGAGCGCCTGGAGCCATTTACTGTGATCGCCAGCCTGTTTTCTTTTGCCATGGTTTCACACTTGTGTTCTAACATGGTCACCCGGTCCATCATATCACTCAGGGATTTTCCCATTTCTGCATGTTCGTTCTCCAAGTCTGTCTGTGCTTATGCAATGTCGCCATCTCCTGCACCATTTCAGAACAGAGTTCGCGAATATCTGCTTTTACCTCTTCTCTGAGCGATAGGATATCGTTCTTTATCTCCTGATGGAGGCAGTCTATTTGTGATTTAATATCGCTAGTCAGGGCTTCTCTCTAAGATTGTAATTCGGCTCGAAGCATATAGAGAGATAGGCATTGCGTTACCTGCTTCTTGTTTGGCGTCCACCATTTTCGAGTCGGCTTGTTGTGGAGAATTTCTCTCTTTTGCGGTAATTTTCAAAGTTTTAAATATCCCTTAAACAGGCGTACTGTTGCTCCAGGCACTCGAATAAAGACGGTTACTGTGAATAAAATCGCTTGGTTGGTTTAAGCTGGGTTATGTGGGGAAAATATTAATCAATATACCTAACACCTACCTCATTGTAACCAAATATCAATATACCTAACATCTACCTCATTGTAACCAAATATAATACTCTCATTTAATCAAGAATAATCAAATGTATTAATCCACCAATCAAATAGTGCATGATTATGTCTTTTAGTCATTATGTTGATTACTTGAAGCTGATTCTTAATACTTGTATGCATATATATTGTATTGCTCAGAGGCAAAGCAGTGTGCAACAGGAATTCCTATGCCGTGTGGGAAGGCAAAATGCTCTCACGAAAAGTCCACACAACATAACTGAACCCACACATGGAGAGAGGCCCACTTCCACCATATATCTCTCCTTGGGCACTAAGGGAATGACAAAGGAAAACTTTGGGGGGATCATAAAAGTTTGCTATTGTTTATCCAGCCTGGTGGGCTTAAACAAGTCTCAAGAGTCTGAAAAGAAAGAGTGTGCTCTTCCTCTTATCAGAAGAAAGCAGAACTACTAAATTAAGGTAAAGAAGGTGAAATAAAGTTGAGGCCTCAAGAAAAACACGTGAGATGACTGTTTAGGTGGCAAGACCTTGAGTAATATAGGAAGAGGAAAAAGCTGCAAAGCTGCTATATGTTTGCAATACCATGTTTGGAGGTCAGAATATCTTTAGATTGAGGGAAGGGGGTATGGCGGTTGAGTCGCCAGATGGAAAGATTGATACATGAATGACTGTAAACATCTCAAAGGAGAAGAAAACCAACTATTGGGGACTGAGAAAGGCTCGGGGCAGTCTTGGGACCTGGAGCCCTGGGTTGCCCTCTGAGCTAAACCAGAGACCTCCGGGGGATCTGCCCTCCTTGCCTGACTTTGAAGATCATCTGACTTGTGTCATCTGATGGTTTGATGCCTTTATCTCTGTCTGATTACATGCATATGAATTTGTCTGATTGTATACTAATTTGTTTTCTGATTAAATACTAGAATCATTATGCTGCTAAACATTGTGTTTGCGTCCTTCATTTAAAAGGTCAACGCTAACCAGTACGAATTCCTCAACAGTTACTGAATCGAAATGAAACGGAGCTGCCTTCTCTTTCTGTCTACTCCATCAAGGCGGAAGCGGAAGTCCCCCAAAATGCAGTTTTTTCATGATGATTTCATTTATTCAAGGAAAAAATCTATCCAAACCAGTCTATGATGCATAACGTAATGATAACCCCCTACCTCTAGCTGTTAATAAACATAAGGTGCCAAGATGTGCAGGGAATTACTGCAACAGTTGAACATCATCTTCCTTTTCCCGCTGTACCACCATTGTGCTTAATTCTTCAAAGCTGTGAAATAGCCGCTTAGAGGCATAAATATACGAAAACTGATATTCAAAATGACGACAGAACGAAGCCCATTGACAATGATGAGAATTTCTGTATGTTTTCAGGGTCATCGTGGATCTTTCTGCAGTAATGCAGCAGTCCATTGATGATGTTGCTGCTAAGGAAGCTAAGCGGAAGGTAGAGTTAGAATATCTTCTTGGCGTAGTGATAACCAAAGGTTATCACCACCAATGCCCAGTGGCATATGATGGTAAGTGCTTTTTGCACAGAGATGTACCTCCACCACGTGACAGGACAAAGTGTGCGATGAATGGTTCTTCAGTATATTGAGGCGAGGTAGAATAAAACCATGAATATTTGCCTTTTTCTCATCCTTGCGAGCAAAGTCTCCAGATGCCCACATCCAAAAAGTATTTATTTTCTGGCAACCACAGTTTTTTTTTTTTTTTAAAAAGACAATCAATTTCCCCCCCAAACATAACTAGGAGAAAACAAACTAAAACAAAATGGTACCCACTCCTTCCGGCCCTGCACAGTTTCACCAGTTATACAAAGTACAATTCTGTCATCAACCTCACTAAAACCACAAAGCACTCAGGCCTTGACACAAGTTCACCAAATATACACTGAAGCTCACTACAGACACAAGGCACACAGGCCTCGACAAGTTCACCAAATATACATTGTAGCTCACTACAGACACAAGGCACACAAGCCTTGACAGATTCACCAAATATACATTTTATACCGAGAATACCATAAAGTTGTCAAAACAGAACGGATTACAAAAAGTTATAGAACAAGTAGCTGCGTGTTCTGAGGGCGGGAGAAGGAAATCCATCTTCAGACTGCTTGCGCGGATCTTTATGAAGTCCAGGTTGCAGCCGGTTCAATCACACGAAGACTCATCAGCAGGATCACCTGAGATAAAAGAGACCACGCAAGCACCAAAATGGCGAACTACTTCAAATATACGTCCCCAGATGTAACAATATTAATATTCTAAGCCCCCTTTTCACTGATAAACCCCCCAATATATTGACACTCTCTTTTAAAATTGTTCTGGCAAATTAAAAGCTGAAAAAAGTGGAGGTTGGATGAGGAATGCTTTCCCAACCACTAACTAAGGCGACAAGAGGGAGTTCATTTCATTCATTTCAGCAGTCTTAGTGCTGTATAAATTGTGAAATTATTTTCGCATAATGTAATGTGTTTTGTCGATTTACCAATTGCCACGCTAATATCCAATTGATCGATCGCGCGGCGTGTTTTGTAAAACACTCAGATTGGACAAACGCGCCTGACACACTTATTGTACTCATTTTATACTGAACCTGAGAATGTTAGCAACAGGTTCAGGTGTTTATCAACCAAAAGAAATGTTGATTGCACTTTTTTGTTGCATATTATTCAGCAGGATCTGAAGTTGCTCTTTAATGAAAGGTGAATGTATTTGCCATTAATCGTCCTGTTTACTGGCTTATATCCATAATTAATTTATCCCTGATTCTCTTACAAGAAAAAAAAAAATTTCCAGGAATCCTCACCTGCACTGTGCAGTGTCCAGGTATTTATTTCAGTCACACAAGATCAGTTTTTGGCAAAAAGAAAAAAGTTACTGTAACGATTTCTAGTCATGGAATCGAATCGTATAGTAGCGTTCTAGATGAACCAGATACCGTTCTTGAATGGAAACCATGGAAAATGATGTGAATTGAATCATTGTGACAATGAATCGTTACACCCCTATTTAATAGCACTGAGTACATCCAAAAGACAATGCATGCAGTGTGTATCATTATGCACACGCTGCAACACTGATGCACTGCCACATTTGCACGCACACTTTCTCAGTCAATCAGATTGCATAGCAAACTGTGTTCACAGACAGTGATTTCTGGAAGTTGGGGTTGTAGATGATGGGGATTCCCCAGCAAAAACATGGACAAATTTATCAATGAAGCTGGTTCATTTATGGCTTTGTTTCTGGTAATTTTTCCATCGTGAAGTGAAAAACTATTTACAAATAGGTTATTTTCTACCCTTTTTCGATACTTTTCTCGCCAGGAATTTTAACACTGTAAAATGGCTGAAAACGGTGAGTCAGAGGAATCACGTGCCATGGCATCTTCCTCCTGAGTTCATGGAAGCAGGTCGCTTTGTGGTGAGGGGGGAGAAAAAAAAAGAACTGCCTACAAAAAGAAATTTTTCTTTGAGCACAAATGCATTATGATTTTTTTAAAACTAGGTTTTGTGGATTACAAAAACATTAGACCATTTACCTGGGCATGGATTATGGAGAGGCTAAAAACTGCAATAAATATACGTCGGGGAAACGTTTTGATTAATACTATAATTATAATTATAGTTGCATTTTATATATATATATATATATATATATATATATATATACATAAAATAGTTATTTTGATTTTAACACAAGGGCGTAGGTTTAATGTGGCAATTGGTAGGGACACATATGTAATGTGAGCGCGCATGGTGCGCGAGCTGGAAAATTTTTGCAAATCTGAGTGCAGATACTGCCTTTTCTGTGTACGGAGATTATCCGAATGAGTGTTTCTTTTGTGTTTTTTTTTACGATGCTAAGCAAACTGCCTCCATAATCTTAATTGATAGATGCCACATGCATGAAGTTCCATTTCTATTTTGTAGCCATCCAAATACTTTTGATTTGATTTTTGAATAGAAGTTTACAACTGTTACTAATGTTATGAACATTTATTATGAAGGTTAGCAATATCAAACAATTGAAAAACTCTTACCAATTCATAAGTTTCTTAATAACATAATACTATGTTTTATTATTAGAGAATGTTAAATCATTATAGGCAATTTAAGCATCTCTCTGTGCGGTGACGCGACTGTAGCCGAGATAAACACTTCAAAATGGACCACTGACTATCTATGAATTGGACAAGTGGCAAACCGAGCGTTTTATCGGACCGGATCGTGTTAGATTTACTACAACTTGTTTCTGTCATTTTCCCCACTGAGGCAAAGTTGCTCGGGACATTTTTACTTTCAAAGGTTATATTTGCTGAACATCATGAGACTAACTTTAATGCTTCCCCTATAATTCCATACTATAATTCATAATTAGGACCTCAGCTGAAGCTTTCATACACCTGTTTCTTCAACAGCTTGCTGACGTGGTTCTTGCATACGAAATAATACATTACTAATAGCACCATTGCGGGATTTCTAGACTGAAATTCACCTCATAATTTGATATATTCACCCGTGTTATGTTTGCTACAGCTGGCAACCTGGCTATTAGCCAACATGTGACAGAAACCAGGTTTAGTTTGCTAGTAGAAACTAGCGAACATGATTAACTAACATTGATTGACATTATTTTCCAATAAAAAGTAACTTTAGGTAGCTAGCTAATTTTCACTTTAAATAGCTAACTGTTTCTGACTAGTTAGTTTGATCACTTACACCCTGGATGGTGTAAAAAAAGAAAGCTTCTTATGCCGCTTCTTTTTTTGGTGACCTCTTGGTTTTCTTCCTCAACTGAGTGGCTAGCTGCCATTAGCTCGCTAGCTAGCAAACTCATGTCATATAATGGTTAGCTATGGAAAGGTACTGCAAGCACACTTAGTTATGAGAGTGGCAGTTAGCTAGCCTGCTACAGTGCTAAACCGCACCAAATCAAGTTCTCAACATTTCACTTGGCATTCATTTTGGCTGAATATTAATAGTATTACATGGAACGCTCTCAGACAATGAAATTTCCATAAAAGTGATACGGACCTAAGGTAATATCAAATATATGTCATGAGTTGGGCCATGGGAGAAGTGTTATAGTCACATAATGAAGAAAAATCTGGAACAAATGCCAAATTACAGTTCTCTTCAACCGGCAAGCCATTGCAAACACCATGTAATCAAAGCCAGAAATCCAGTTGACAAAAATGAATATTCATGACATGAATAGAGTGGTCAATTTACACTTGACTTTTAGCCTTCAGGTAGCCCCTCCCTTTCAACCAATCAATTGCTAGAATGCGTAAATAGGTTGTCTTGGAGACCTAGCCTGCACAACTGTGTCTATATGGCTTATCTGGAAAGATGATAAGAACGAGTTTGCAGAAATATTGGTAGGGACAATCTGGCTTCCCAAAATATTGGTACGGACATGTTCCTACCGTCCATACGTAAACCCACGCCCTTGCTTGAACAACAACTTTGTTATCAAGAGTGGATGTCTCAAAAGGATACTGCATTGTAATATTGATGTGTTTTGCTTATTATTTATCAGTACATTCTAGTTTCAGGGCAAATTTAACTGAATCAAACTAGAGGGCACTCGGTAGAGTGCATACAGTCACCACGCCATTTATCTGTTCTTTTGGTTACAGAATATGTTCACTTCCAAAATTAAATCAACTCTCTCTTTGACTAGCACCTATCATCCTCCCAAATTTCATGCCAAACTGTTCTTAACTATTTGAGTTTACCAGTCAGAAATATCATACAGACCTGCATTAGACAGATATTTTGTAATTTGTCCTGATCCAGAAACCAGAATATGTTCTGAATCACTTCCAAAATTGAATCAACATATCCTGGGACTACCACCTATCATCCTACCAAATTTTGTGCCCAACTGTTCTTAACTATTTGAGTTATCCTATTGACTGACAGACAGATAGATGGACAGACAAACAAACAAATGGGTGAAAACATAACCTCCTTGGTGTTTGTAATTTATGGCCCAGCATTAATTAAGCAACATGCCCATTTAGTAATTTGCTCTTAACTGCTGAAAAGAGTAGGCAGCCAATGGGAATTCATCGTCACCCCAAGGTGCAGCAGAGTGAACAATTTGTCGAGGAAGAAACTGCCTTTTCCCTCCTGATACATTTGTAAAGTGGTGATCATTACAATGAGTGCTACAAAACAAAACAATTTTACTATTAAGTTTAAAGCTATTGCCACTAAAACTCCTCAAAACCTGTCAAATGAAGAGAGAACACTGTGGACTGGTTTCACTTGTGTTAATTGAACTTGGAGCATTAGCAAGAACACAGTACAGCAGGCTTTAATACATTGAGGTGCCGGAGAATTGGGACATGCTCTTCAGTGAATTCAGAAGCGCAGATCCCCAAGGACAAATTTGTGCTCTGTAGGCAAAAATCACGTGTAATGTCAGTTCTCCAGGGAGTTGCTTAACAGCTGCGGATGTCAGTAAAAACAGGCCTGAGTAATTCAAAAGAAAAAAATGACTTGCTCAAAGGATATCTTCATTATCTCCACAAAGGAGGTTATGTTTTCACCCGTTTTGTCTGTTAACAGGATAATTCATGAAGTTCTGAACGGATTGGCACGAAATTCTGTAGGATGGTAGGTGGTAGTCCAAGGATGAGTCGATTAATTTCTTGGAAGTGTTACGGACAACAAACCTTTTACTGGGATCCAGGGCCATCGCAGGGGGGGTGCGAGGCCCTGTGCCGACTTGATGCACGAGGCCTTGCTCACGTGCACGCGCATTAATCATGTCACGCTGCAAGCAGAAAGCTGTTCTAGTTATACCCGGTGAAATGATATGCATTTTTAGACTAAAACAGCATTATTGTGGCAATAATTTTGACTATGATTTTTTGGATATCATAAACTTTCAAAGGTAAAAAAATCAACTAGACAACGATTGGCTTTTATCATCAAATCAGCTCAGCTTTCACTTTATATTGGCATGTTGAAGTATGACAGTGCGTCACAAATTACTATTCAACAAACACTAATACCTAATGGCTCACACTCACTGGTGACAATCGCTTATTTTGACTCATTTCTATGGAAAAATCTCAGATTAACAAAGGCGTAGTATCCACTGACAAACGCGACAGTTTAACATTTGATTATGATGCAGTATGTTTTCTCATACTAGTCAGTCACAAATGCTCTGCTGCAGTATAACTTTAAAACATCAGATTCCCGCTCACCATTCATTGATTAGGTGATGGTCACTTTCCTTGCCTTTTGGGCCGCAAACTCAGCAATTAAATCCTTATAATCTAGCCTGGATGCCACGTCTTTTTCGATAGACAGAAGGGCGAGCCCGCATAGTCTCTCCTGCAACATGGAGGTCCGAAAATAGTTTTAAATAACTTTGAAAAGCTTCGCTACCCCGATGCCAATTATTGATATCATCAATGAGACCCTGAGAGCAATCTCACAGTTAGGAAAGGCGAGTGAGCAGTGAGACAGAGCATGTTACGTATGACGACATGAAATATTCCTGTGGATCCAGAACCAATAATACTCATATATAGCATGTTGGAGGTATGCCCTCTACCGAGTGCCTAGTTGTGTTTAGATTCATTCAGGTTAGTATTCTATCTTATATTTTATGGGACAGAAATGAAATGCAGTCATGGAGATTGATATTTAACCAGGGAAAATCGAAGACTGTCTTACTGTCCACAGATTAGAGACTGGCTGTAATGGTTGTGCTCTGAGCACCGGTGTAGTGCACGGAGGACAGGAAGATGAGGACTGGACTCAGGTGCAAAGATGGACTTGGTTGTATTTAATAGGCCTTCGGCACAGCAAGAAGGCGCAAATGGTCCAAAACAAAGAAGGAATTGAGGTTCCTTAATAACAATAGTAGTCATCAGCGGCGTGCGGTCACATGCCTATTGAACGCATCATTCTACTACGACTGAAGGCATGTTTAAGGGTTAGTTCGATTTTTTTCCAAGTAGAGTTATATGAGGCTAAAATACTTTTGCTGCTTTTCTCGTCCTCCGTAGTCCATTTCTTTGCTCCTTTGCTGATGTCTGGTGCTCCTACCAGCCTCTACAAACTCATACCAATTGCTATCTACTGCATACATGCCAACTATCTCCCGCTTTTGGGGCATTTTTTTCAGAATGAAACGCCCCAGAGGCGGTGTTAGACCCAAAAATTATTGCCTATTATCCCGCCCTTTATTGACTACAATCAGTCCTGGCTAATTCTAGATGGTTTTCCTTCATTAACACGTTTTCCAATTCAAGAATAATCAAGTGGCAATTGAAGACACGGCTTCTCTCCCCCATGCGATCTAAAAGTGATAAAATAATGGGCTACATTCAGTACAGAAAAGTAATTTAATTATAATTAGGTCTATGCACCGGCACTCGGCGACGGCATTTCAGAACTCTTCAGCGAATTAAGGTAATTTTGGCAACAAGTACATACACCTGTTTTTGCAGCACGGTCACGCAACTCGCTGTAAAAAATATACAGCTGTCTGATTGAAAAATGTAAACGGGCGAAACCATGTACTAGTCACCAAAATTACCTTCATTCAATTTACACTTTGGGACAATTTCGGCACAATGCGAACATTCAGAGTCCGTTCGCAACACGTTTAGTGAGGAACCCGATCCCATACATGCCAACTCTACCGCTTTTGGCGGTAGACTACCGCATTTGGGGAATTTTATTCACATACCGATTTTGAAATCACCCTCCATTGAAATCTTCCGCTTTTAATAAATTTCAATGAGTTATTAATTTGTATCTGTGCACACTTTATTTTTCATATTTTTTAACCTAGAGTTTATTTTTTACTTTTGACATAATATTTGTTTCATCAAATAATGACTAAAATCGCCAACACGGACGTTTGTAAGGATGTGTACATACATACGACGTGCATGTATAAAGATGATGTCCTGTACATTACGCTCTTTGCTATGTTAACAGCGAACTTTTGGCAGTGCACGCATTTCGATGCCCGCTGTGTCAGGCTGCATTGAGATACGTTGTTAACACTAGCAGGGAGAGACGGTGATATTTATGAACTTTCTTTGGAGTTTGTTTTTGGAACGAGGGAGATGGCGGGAAGTTAAGTTCTTTTGGATTTTTTAAAACCAGTTTCCTAGAATTCCCTGCATAATGGCAGAGAAATGCACTAGAAAGAAAAAAGCAAGAAATGACAACTCTACACGGAGTGAACAGTACGAATACATCTACCCGTCAAGCCTTGGTCAGTCCCGTGCATTTTGTGAAGTGTGTGCGTGCGACTAAGATAAATCACGGCGGTAGTGCAGACGTTAAAAACTTTGACGTACCGATAAACAGATAAAATGACCAAAGTCAGCTGAGAAAACAAGATCTGTTTTTTGGTATGTTCAGACCATATACATCTCATGAAGATAGCGTCGCAATGGCAGAAGTGCTCATGCAGGGCTGTCATTATTTGTGGTGAGAATTATGCAGCTGAACTCTTTACCAAGGGTGATACTTGATGAGTCTTGATGAACTCGACATAAACCAGGTCTAAACCAGGTTGAAATTGTTGCCACTATATATATATATATATATATATATATATATATATATTTTTTTTTTTTTTTTTTTAAATAAATATTAGTTCCAAAAAATGCCGCACAAATTTGAAAATAACTGGGCACTAATATCTCAAGTGTTTTAACATCCGCACTTGGTCTAAATTCCTGCATAGTTGGGTATCGTTTGCAAAGTTGCTTGGCAATAAGTGCTCCTTACATATGACTTTTTGATATGACTTCTTTAAAATATTAGGATTGAACTTCTCCACCATAATTGCAGCCAACCATTTTCTGGAACTAGCATAGGATGAAAAATCTTTCCCGGACCTTTTCTGGGCCTATCTGAACACAAAAGGTTGACCAGAAGGAAAGATTGTTTATGTCCACAGGTATGCCACATTATGCAGGGGTTCCTTGAAACATGACAGTCCCTATGATAGCAGATGATAGCATCATACAGACTCTTTAAAAGTTTGTTGTTGGGAAATTAGTTTGCTGATTGTGATGAATTGTGTGTCAAATAAATGCTGAATTGGTAAACCTAATGATGTCCCCAATAATTTAATATGATTGAGATTCTATACTTTTGGTTTCCATAAATGAATTAATGACTACTGGTACAGTACATGGTTTGTTTAAGGTTGTACACTCTGTATGTTCAGTGTTTAAAGTGCTTTATTCCATAAAGGCAGTTATAATTCTGCCTAAAATCTCACCTCAGAATGTGTCTGAAAAGTGCCCCCTAGGCAACCCCAACCCCAAAGGTCCAGACTCAATATTAAAAAGAAATCAAAACGCCCTTTACCTGGATACTGGAATCAAAAGGGCCACATTAAAGAACTTGGACCTTCAGAACCAAAAACTGGAAAGGGAAGTGAGTTATGTTCTAAATGAGGAGCCTTTCAATGCACACTGTATGGTCACAGTATCTCAATGTAACAATCATTGTTCTCTCCACCCAGCTTAAAGACCCATGATTCTTCCTATGCTGTGACCAGCGGTATAATTCTAATTTCATTTTCCCATGTATGACAATCATATACTAAAATGAACTTTGTAATCTTATTTTCCAGTGACATCAAACCAAATGACAACATGACGGGGTTGTTGAGAGGTCAAAAAGGGCAGTTAAATCAATCATTCTATCAGTCTATCATTTTCAGTTGATGAAGTAATTAGGAAAGGCTGGTAAGGGTGCTAATGTGTTCTGAATGAAGACGAGTGATGCACTGGCCTATAAGAAGGCCCCAACACAATGGCATTCACTTTCCGAGACAATGAGGCATTGGCCCAGGAAGCAGTGATTATCAGGAGAGCCTTCCATAGGGAAAGGATTTTCAGGTACAGGGCAAATCTTCTAGCTTACAATGACAGGTATTTACATGAGCGGTACCACTTCTCTGCTGATGGCATCCGATACCTTAGAAGACTGCTGGAGCCCAGG
Organism: Gymnothorax javanicus; assembly: GCA_029692085.1. Taxonomy (NCBI): domain Eukaryota; kingdom Metazoa; phylum Chordata; class Actinopteri; order Anguilliformes; family Muraenidae; genus Gymnothorax; species Gymnothorax javanicus. The sequence goes on from CM056195.1 coordinate 86,425,801, forward strand.
ATCCAGCATCCCACTGAGCGAAGCCATGCCCTACCACCACCACTGGTTCATTGCCAGTGGAGGGCTCCTCTGTTCTGTCGGCGATGCTGAAAATGTTGACAAGGCCTTTATATCTGGCCCTGAAGTATATGGCTCACATTTTTGTCACCTTTCCTGGTCATGGAAGGCTGGCCCACATAAAAGAGGACTTCTACCAGATTGCAGGTAACAAAGTACACTTATTGACAGGAAACATGCTACCTTGGAACGGTCAGTACAGGCTTCCCGAATGTCATTGGTACTTTGGACTGCAACTACATCCGCATCAAAAGGCCCCATCAAACCAAGAGGCAATCTCTGAGATTGAGGTCAATATTGAAGTGTCAAAACTGCAGTTCCTTGAATGGACACTTGAGGCTGACTGCACAAGTGAGACAATCCCCATTTACCCCCATGTTAAAAAGCCCAATTTTACAGCTGAAATAAACATTTTTACTGCCTGGCTCAAAATACGGTTTTTGTCTCTATGGCCAATTTTCTTCTCCATGAAAACTGTGGGGGGGAGTGAATTTTTGAATGGACTATTTACATTATATAAAGGCTTAAAGTTCTGCATAATTAATGGAATGGCCACTTTGAGTGACAGAACCCTGCATTACACAGTCTATGGACAGGACTCGTCACATCCGGTTATGTCATGTGGCTAGGCTGGAGCACAGGCCTACATGGTAATCTGGATATCAGTAAATTTTGCTCCAAAACTTGTATATATTGTTCACCATTAATGGTGTCTTCACGGACGCTGGCTTTTGAATTGCTTGCTGGTAACAAGCTGGATGGCCACGCTCCTCTCTTTAGCCCAGAGGATGTGGCATCCATGATTTCCAAAAAGAATTTCATATTTTGATTAGTCGAACCACAAAGAAGTTTTCCAATCATTTTTAATAAGTTCGGGCCCAAAGAAGAAGGCAGTGTTTCTGGATCTTGTTTAATATGGTTTAATCTCTACATGGCAGAGTTTTAACTTGCATTTGCGGATGCAGTGACAAACTTTATTTACTGACAATGGTTTATAGAAGTGTTCCTGAGTCCATGCAGTGATTTCCACAGCAGAATCCTGTCTGTTTTTAAAGGAGTGCCACCTGAGGACCTGAAAATCACAGCCGTTAAAAATTGGATTTTGGCCTTGTCCAATCTGTACAGAGATTTTTTTCTGGATTCTCGGAATCTTTTAATGATATTACACTCAGCAACAAAAGTTCCTGTGACACTATATTAAATTGAATCTTACATAAAGTACATCCCTAAATCCAAAATAATTTGTGATTCCAATAGATAACAGACTCCTGTTACAAGTTCACAGGTTTAATAAGCCATATCGGTTACAGTTACGTCGTCATGACATGGGAAACATGGACAAGCGTAAATGACAATTCACACATCAGTAACGCGTGTGTCCCCCTCTGGCTCAATGCAAGCAACACATCTTCTTCGCATGGAATGAATCAGACGTCTCACAAAGTCCTGTGGGATACCATTCCAAATCTGTACGAGCTTGTCATTAAGTTCCTGGAGTGTCGCTAGGGCAAGTGGTAAACGTCAGAGACATTGTTCCATCTCATCCCATGTATGCTTGATTGGAGAGAGATCTGGAGAGTGAACAGGTCAAGGGATCACATTCATGTTGTTCTGTTGAAGCGTTTGTTGCACAACTCGAGCCATAAGTGGTTGGGCGTTGTCATGTTTAAAGAGAACTCCAGGACCATGTCGAGGCAAAACGACAGAACAACGGGACGGATGATCTTGTCACAGTAACGCTGTCCAGTGAGGTTGCCATCAGCCACTAACAAACGGGTTCTCTGTCTAGCTGTGATCCCACCCCATAAACACTGCCACCTCCAAAACGGTCTGGCTCCATGACACAGTGTTCAGCGTAACATTCACCTTCACACAGGGTTATTATAGTTCACTAAAACTAAGACTTAAACTAAAACTAGCAGTGAAAAAATAATTTAGTTAACCAAAATAAAAATTAAAATGTCAATTTTTTAAAAAACAAGAACTAAATAAAAACTACAATGAACAATACAAAACTAAAACTAAACTGAATTGCAGATAAAATGAGCTTTGTTTTCGTTGATCGTTTCGTTTTCTCCCTCGATTACTGTCCTGTTCAGTTGGAGTTAACCGGTTGCTTCCAGAGGGGGGCAGCATAGCGGATATCAGCTGACGTTGTGACACATGAAGCATCGATTTCTAACCACCTGTGAAATAACTGAGCATGATGACTGTATGGGGTGAGATGGATTGGATTTTTTTTTTCGGGTATATTAGTATCATCAGTGTCACATGTTAAAAAAGATGATGGTTAAAGAATACAGGACTAATAAAGGACCTCGTAAAAACATATTTGGTGTCATGCATTCTTTTATCCTTGTCAGCTTCTACAAATTAAGGCCTTCCTCCTAACACCTGAAAAACTAAAACTAAGACTAAAACTAAATAAAAACTAAACTAAAACTAGTCAATTCCTCAAAATAAAAACTAAACTAAATCTGCTTAATCACTTGTTCAGCTAACTAAAACTAAACTGAAATAAAAAAGCAAACTGAAAAATAAATAAAAATAAAAACTAATGAAAATTTCAAAACTATAATAACCTTGCCTTGACGTCGGTAAACACGTCTGCGTCCATCATTGTGGCTGAGGAGACTCGTCAGTGAACAGCACCTGTCTCCACTGAATTGCTGTCCAACGTATACGCTGCCTGCACCATTGTAGATGTAATTGTCAGTGATTGGCGGATCTTCTGCCAACAATCCCGAAATGTCTGACGCAGTGATGTCTGGTCTGTGCCGATATTCGCCCAAGTCCTGGGATGGCTCTGGCAGTGACTGTTGCAGGTTGGAACAAGTTTTGCAGGTGTGTGGTTTGAATCCAACTATCCTGTTGGATGCTTGTGACGGGTGGCCTGCCACATCGAGAACGGTCCCTGACAGCATTTGTTTGTTGCCAACGCTGCCATAAGGTCCAAGTGGTGTTCCTATGGACGTTGAATTGTCTTGCGACATCCCGTTGAGATGATCCTGCTTCAAGCATACCAATGGCCCTGAGACGTTCATTTTCAGATAGGCGTGGCATCTTCAAACTTCGAGTAAGGATGGAAACGGGTTGTTTTTCCATGTGACAGTTGTCAACACTAGCAGGAACAATGCATATTGAATCCCTGCGATACATATGCTTTTATACTAAACTTTATAAGTTTAGGTCATAAAATGCATATTTGAATAAAAGTCACCTTTTGCATTCAAGACATACTTTTCTGCAGCGAGTGTGTTTGTGTGACTTATTTTCATACTCTCATAACAGATTTGAACACCAGACATTTTTTTCCTCCGAACAACTCGTGAAAATTGCTGTCACAGGAACTTTTGTTGCTGAGTATATGTACCATAAAGAAAAAGTGTCAAAATTCTTCGCAATTTTAGGTTGAAAACGTTATTCCTAAATTGTTGAACTATTTCCCCATGCAGTCTAGCCCTCACCATATTTACTTATTAATGACTTTTTAATATCTAATCATGTTACTACTGACCTGTTGCTAAATAATCTGATTAGCTGTGAGATGTTCCGCCAGCTGTCCATTTGTAGCATCATGCAACTTCTCCTGTCTTTTATTGTCCCGTCCCAACCTTTTTGAAACATTTTGCTGTCATCAAATTTTAAATAAGCTGAGAGTTTCAAGAAACAATACAATTTATCAGTTTCAAAAGTTGATAGGCTGTCTTTGTCCTATTTTCAATTAAATATAGGGTTTTAATTGATTTGTGAATCAAGGGACTTAATTGATTTGCAAATGATTGCATTCAGTGCCAACCCTGCAGTCAATCCTGTGGCCTCTGTTCCCTCTATGGCAACAATAATGGCTACAGAAACACATCAAGAGGAGAATGACGATGATGACAACTTGCTGGATCTGATATGTCTAATACATCCGTCTACTGCATCTTTTAGGTCAAGCAGTGGTAATGCTGCTGCGCCAAAACCCAGTAGAAAGCGTAGAGGATCCAGTTGAGATGAAGAGCTGACCTTCTTTGCTGAATACAGGGCAGATTTACGTAAAATGCATGACAAGCTGATGGAAATTGAAAGGTGGAGGTGGACTCTATATTAGTTTACAAACTTTATGCAAAGTATTCCTTATTTCTATTCATTAATTTAATGTATATTAAGGGTAATATTCACAGCTCTGAAAGTAGAATGCTGATATTTGACCCGGTGTTTTAGAAAAACAGAGAAAATGAGTGGAAGACCGCCAGGGCGGTGCTGAAAGCACTAGTGGAAACATCCTCGCATCCGCGCTTCATTGAGAATCATATTGAAAAGTTGTCATCTCGTGACCTCTGACACAACCAGCCTATGTTTAGGCACCACCCACGTCATATTGGTCTCATGATCATTCTTGCGCATTCCGAGTGACTAAAGACCCTGGTGGTCTTCCACTCAGTCATAGAACCACAGTTACGCAAGTAACCAGTGTTCTATTACCTTCGCTCCAGACTGCCAGGGCGGTGCTGAAAGCACTAATGTAAGATGTATACCAACCTAGTCACGAGGAACATTTGCACCATCTGGGAACACCGCAGTGGCATTGCCGGCAAAGGCGCAACATTCAGCCTGTAGTAGAGAGCAAAGGTGCATGCTGAAAACCATGTCGCAGCCGTGCATATTTCTGAGAGCGGAACACCTTGGAGAGCCACCAAGGACGTTGCCACCGGTCGTGTTGAGTGACAGTGAACAGCAGAGGGCACTGTACGCCCTGTGGATTGGTAAGCCTGGGTAATCACCTCCGCTACCCAATCAGAGAGTTGTTGTTTAGACAAGGGGCTACCTTTTTTCTGCCACCAAAACAGAGAAATAGCTGGTCTGTTCCACGCAGTTGTGCGGTCCTGTCAACATAGAGACGGAGTGCTCTGACCGGGCACAACTCCGAACTAATACTGGCTTGGTCTGATGGTACAGCCGCCAGTGTAATTAGCTGGTTAACATACTGAGTGGCCAAGACTTCGGGGAGGAAGGCTGGATCAGGCCACAATGAAATACTCACGAACATAGGACCCCAACGGAAGCAAATGGCACTCACTGACAAGCCATTTAACTCACTCATACGCCAAGCTGTTGCAATGGTGAGAAGGAATGCCGTTTTAAGAGACAACCATTTCAAGTTGGCATCCAACAGGGGTTCATAAGGAGGCAAGCAGAGGGAGTCAAGCACAATGTTCAGATCCCATGACAGAGTCCACACACAACGAGGGGGATTAAGACGATATGCCCTTTTTTTAGAAGCCCACCACCAGCCGGTGTGACCCAAGTGAAACCTCAGCGTCCTCTGCCCTGTGGGCTGCTAATGCTGCTACATACACTTTAATTATTGAGGCAGACCTGCTAAGCTCAAGCAAATCCACCATCTTTGGGACTGAACAGTGTAAGGGGTCAATACCGCAGTCTGTGCACTACGCACTAAAGACCTTGCATTTACCCACGTACAATCTGGTGGGTGGACTCTGCATGTGCATTCATAACAGTGTTCCTGACCCCATCTGAACATTCCAGGAGCAGCCCTGGGGATCCAAGGGCCACACCCACGGCTTAAATCGGTTGGGGGTGTAAAATCCTGCCGTGCAACTGCGTCAGCAAGTCAGGCCTGTTGGGTAGCTGGCAAGGCGGTCCCACGACTAGTGAGAGCAGGAGTTGAAACCATGGTTCGAGAGCCAGAAGGGCGATCAGTAGCTCTTGGTGGCCGTGCTTGTGAACGCAACACAACATCCTCCACAACAACTGTAGAGGAGGAAAGGCGTAGAGGATCAGATTGGGCCAATTGTGGGCCAGCGCATCCTGACCCATTGCCCCTGGTTCGTCTCCCAGAGAGAACCACCTGGTGCAATGAGTTGTCTGACTGCTCGCAAATAGGTCGACGTCTGCTTTCCCGTATGTCCTCCATATCTGCTCCACCGTGTTAGGGTGTAGTCTCCATTCCCCTTGAGACACTTTCCCATGTGACAGAGCATCAGCCACACCATTGAGGCGACCAGGAAGATGTGCTGCCTGTATGGAGAGAAGATTGTCCTGAGCCCACACCAACAGATTGTGAGCCACTTGGAGTGCGGCTGACGACCTTGTGCTGCCCTGATGGTTGATATAGTAAACCGTCGCGATGTTCTCGGTACGCACCAAGACATGTTTGCCTCTCAGCCCCTCCTGAAAATGATGTAAGGACAGAGGCACTGCTGTCAATTCCAGCTTGTTGATGTGTGCTGTGCGAAGTGGAGCTAACCAAGTGCCACTCATGCCCTGGCGCCGCCATACCCCTCCCCAACCAAGGAGGGAAGCATCTGTTTGGACAACTTTCCAGCGTCCTGGAGGGGGGCCGAGTGGGACTCCCCGGGTGAGAAACTGTGATTGTGCCCATAGTCTCAGAGTGTGCACACAGCGGCGTGTGGTTCTCATCCGCGTGTCTGTCTTGCACTGAGCAGAGCCTTAGCTGGATCAGCCATTCTGAAATAGCCTTAGCCACAGAAGGCCTAGCGCTATCACCGCTGTCGCCGCTGTGAGTTTGCCCAACAGCCGGAGGAGGGAAACATATTGCTGGGTGTCTCCAGCATGAAGGCGTCTCACTCCTGACATGATTGCTCATATTCTGTCTGGGGTGGGTCATGCCAGCATTGTGTTTGAATCCAGAGTCATGACTATGAAATGTGTTGACTGTACTGGATCCAGCTTGCATTTCCTCTGCTTCAATCTGAACCCCAGAGCTGTGATGTCTCGAAGTAGCCAGTGGGCGTGTTCCCTTGCCTGTTTGGGAGATGCCAGACAAACAAGCCAGTCGTCTAGGTACGGAAGGATTCTTATTCTATCCCTCAGAAGTGGCTCCAGTGCAACCTGGACGCATTTTGAGAATACCTTTGGCGCTAGAGCCCAAAGGGCCGGACTTTGAACTGAAAAATCTTTCCCATGAACGAAAAGCGAAGAAATTGCCTGTGCTCGGCAGAAGTAAACTGAAAAGAACCCCCCTGGATGAACCACAGGGTCGACCGTTTCTATGACCCCTTTGTGTAATAATGTTTGAATCTCTTGAGTCAAGGCCTGTGCTTGTTCGGGGTTCCTGATGACTGTGTGTCTCAGCCCCGAGTGCATTGGGGGCCAGCGGCGAAACTGCAGGTGATACCCCTCTGAAAGGGTTTTGAGTAGCCATTGGTCGCATGTTACACAGTAAAAAATTGCTGGGTTGAATACAGCCCAAATTGGGTTATTTCTGCTACCCAGCACTGGGTTAAATATGGACATACCCAGTGCTAGGTTACTTTGACCCAGCACAATGGGTTGTTCAATCAACCCAACTGCAGGGGTTGATTGTCCAACCCAATTTATGGGAAGTTATTACTCTACACTAGGTTAAAATAACCCATATTTTAAGTTGTGTGTTTTAAATACTGTTCTGGTGTTTTTGAATTTTTCCTCCCCTATTGCAACCCATATATCATCGGCCTGCTGATAAAACCTCGTATCTCCAAATATGATAAGAAACAAAAACTGGTATGTCCATGATAATAACATAAACATTGCAAAATACATAATACATTCTTGGAAGAAAAATAGTCATCCTACCCAAACACAGCTCAACTGCATTCTTACATGCAAAATTAAACATTTTTTTATGCTCTCCTGTAAAGTTTATCATTTTGAAGATACAAGGTTTTATCAGCAGGCCGACAATATACTGTTGCCCATAAAGTTGTTATAATTTTGTATTCGTACACTTCATCAAGAATAAATCACACTGTCACAATCTTTTCATGAAAAGAGGTTAAAAGAATTTTACTCCAACTTTATGAGCAACAGTGTCTCGCATATTTTGACCTTTTTCCTACTTCATGGGCAACAGATGCTTACCGTTTATGCAGGATAATATTCAATTTGCAAAATTTCTAAACATTATTAAGAAATGCTATAATTATAGAAGACAAGTTGAAGAATATTTTTAAATGATCAGTGTATTTTCTTTTTCAATGAAACAGTACAGCATTATTCGTATAAGCAATTCTTATTTAATTTCCTGATCAGAATTCCTCAAAAATGCACAATTAAAGCTGTAAATTGTACAAGAGGCAGTTAATGTAACATTCAGTCAAGAGAGCCATATAGTGTCGCATATGGTATCGTGCTCAGGCAGACAAATGAACAGCTTAAAGATCACACAGGACTGTTAGGGGAAAGAATGTCCAGTACATTAAAAACTTCACACAGTGAGTCCACAGTATCAAGGAGAATAGGTTTGCTTAAGTGCGCATCTTCCAAAACCAACAAGAGGCTTCTCAGAGCCTGTACTCGGGCCGCGCATGCGCAGAACAATCGCAACCCCGAAAAAGAAGAACGGAGCCGAAACTGGCCCGAGTAAATACTTGAGAGCACGGGCAGTGGTCTTCCAGGCCAAGGAAGAAAGAGAAGGGTGATCACCGTTTAAGAACCACAATATTGAATATAAGACAAATAAATCTGAACAAACAAAAAATCTGAACAAAGGGTCTAAACTGTTTCTGAAGATTTCAAACACATCTTGTGGGATTCCTCAGCGGATGGAGTAGCTCAGTTCCTGGGGAGACAGTGTCGTTATCATGAGATCAATGATGTGTCTTGTGATAACAGCTGGTTGTATACAGGGTAGATGGTAACCCCGATCCCTGTTCAAAGATGATCTGGTGTTGGATGTGAATGTCCTCCTTGAATGTTCTGCCCATGCATGAACTTGTGATTGACGATCTTTGACCTCATTCCAGTGGATGGAGTGGTTGGGTCTGGTCTGGTATGCAGACACCTGATGTGGTTCAACAGGCCTTTGCGTTTCTTAGGAAAAGCTGTAGAAAAAGAGGAAAAATTACCAAGGGCTAACTCAACTTACTGTATATCTCAATGGGCAGGTAAGGGGTAGAGGGAAATATTCTGCTTTCTTTGTCTAAGTAACCTTGTGAATCACATTACACCACTGAGAAAATGCCAAGGCTTTGGTTGTTAGCAAAAAATAAGCTGAAAATCTGTTTAATTACCACCAAAAATATTGTTGAATGCTGAGTATGCTCCAAAAATTGTTCCCTAAGTATGTCCAAATACACCATTTTCTCCGGAATACTTAACACACAAACACAGATAACCGTCTTCAGTTATTTAGGAAGTAGTATAACTGATGCAACTAGTGCAATTTAATAGGTACAGCCTCTTGCTGTTCTCTAGATGCCTCCAGAGTAGAGATGGACCCCACTCCCACGCAGGCACCAGTGGATGTCTTGTTCTGCAGGCTTTGCAAATCATCTTGACCACCCAACATCTGACCCTGAACTGTTGATGAAAATGGCGTAGAATCCCCGTTTCTGACGTTTGCTGATCCCGAGCTGGACTTTTCGACCACTGTTCTAGTCTGCGCCCGTTACAAATTGTCCTTCATGCTTTCTATTCAGTAAAAGCCCTGCTGGAATCTTCTGCTGATCAGCACCTGGTTCCTTTCGTGCTATTTGTTTTAACTACTGTATTCGGACTTGCTCATTTGCAACCCTAATGCTGAATGAGCTTTGAAGTCATTTTATGGTTATGCATTTAGTGAAGGTAAAGAGAACTGAATGAAAATGTACCACAAGTTAAAATTTAATCACTTGGTAATAATAGTCCAAGATCATATATGAGGACTGACACTGCAGTTGTGTATTAAGATACCCTGGGTCACTATATAGTTAAAAAACTGGTGTGCTACATTGCAGGCTGTACTTACATGCTTTAAGTCAGTGAAAGACCTCTAGTTTTCTTCAAAGCTTGGGTCACTTATGTCCTCCAATTTCTGTTGTCAAGGGATGACAGCATCACGGTCAGGAATCTTCAGGGACCTTTACCATCTGGATGGATACATTTTTGTATTATTTAATGATATGTTAACTCCTCTTTTTGAAAACAAAACTAGTTCTTATTCCAAACCATTCCTCCTGGCAATCTCTCTTCATGTTGAACAAAAGCTCCTTGCCCAGCTTCTTCTGGCTTGAGAAATCTGGAAAAGAAACTTCCAAAGTGCATTTGTGTGGGAATTTATGATGAGCACCCCATGAAAGTGTTTCCTTTCCATTTTTGCTACTGTATACAGACGACAGAATAGAAAGCATATTTCATAGAGAAAGCATTTACATATATTTTATTCTCAATAAACAATAAAACGGCCTAATAAAAACTATGGCAATTCACTAATTTCTGTTCACAAATCTTTAAAACAAATTCATAAAACTTCTCAATCCATAACCACAATTTCAATTGATAAAACTTAAAAATTACTTTAACGGCTCCTCAATTTTCTTCAATTAATCAACTTTTATGTTTACAAATCTTAAAATTTAAAAACATTAAAATCTTTAATTCAACAGTATATTATTAACATTGAATAAATAAGTTAACAAAGAGTGGTCACTCCATGCCACATCACCTGGAAGTGTGATAGTTACCCCCTTGCATTCAACTGAAAAAAATTACTAACAATTCCTTGGAGGGATTAATGAAGAAAATTTACTGACCCCAAAAAAAAAAAAACAACAGTTTTTGAGTTATGGTACTTTTAAAAAAAAAAAAGTGTCACCTCCCTTTTTGGTACCTGCAATATATTTTTTCTGTTTGGCAATGTTTTTGAGGTCCATACAGTGGGCTCCAAAATTACTGGCACCCCTGACTGCCAATGCACAAATAATACTTTAAAAATGTCCATATTTGTCACACACAAATATTTCAGATCAAACTAATTTTAATACGAGACAAAGATAACCCGAGTAAATGCAAAATAAAGTTTTTAAATGATGATTTCACTTAAGGGAAAAAAGCCAGCCAAACCTACCTGGCCCTGTGTGAGAAAGTAACCCCCCCACCCCACCTTGTTGAGTTATAAATTAAATGTAATTAACCACATTTTTCAGTTCAATGTCACTAGCCACACCCAGGTCTGATTACTGCCAGACCTGTAGAATTAAGAAACGTCTGAATGGCTTACAAAAAACAAAAACAAAACAAAGGTTTGGAGTGGCCTAGTCAAAGTCTGGACTTAAATCCGATTGACATGCTGTGGCACGACCTTAAACGGCCGTTTTTGCTCAAAAACCCTCCAATGCGGCTGAATTAAAATAATTCTGCAAAGAAGAGTGGGCCAAAATTCCTCCACAGTGATGTGAAAGACTCATTACCAGTTATCGCCAACGTTTGATTGTAGTTGTTGTCGCCGAGGGTGGCACAACCAGTTATTAGGTTTAGGGGGCAATTACTTTCTCACATTAGGCCAGGTAGGTTTGGATAGCTTTTTCCCTCAATAAATAAAATCATCTTTTAAAAACTGCAGTTTGTATTTACTCGAGTCATAATAATATTAAATATTAATATTAAATAGTCTAATATTAATATTTGTTTGATGAGCTGAAACATTTAAGTGTGCTAATATGCAAAAAATATGAAATCAGCAAGGGGGAAAATACTTGTTCACAGCACTGTATATAGCGCCATTAAAAACGCAACGGTGAGGTATGTACTGTATTTGCGGCAAATTGAAGAATCGATTGATTTTTATTGCTTTTCCAGTGAGGCACGAGTGGAAATAAAGAAAAGCGCGTGGCATTGTAATCCTGACGCGCGCCACGTGAACGCGCCAAGCAATTCAGTAATAACAAACATTGAGCTGTTCGTGATGTGTACAGTGACACTTGACTTGTTCTTTTGGGTGTGGTCAATAGCCTACATAAAGCCAACAACAAAAAAAAAAAAAACGAAAAATGCTACTGCATCAAGAAAATGGAACAGCTTGTGACACGGGCGAGAGAAAAAGAGCCATTGGCATGTTACGGGCAGATCTCAGCCGCCGAGAGGGGTTGCGTCATTTGCACTGTCACCGTTCGACAATCAGTCAGCTTTATATCCGAGAATGGAACACAGGCACTGTCACTGACCGACCCCGCTTAGGGTAGCCATGAGTGACAATAGCAGCTCAAGAGCGCCACATCATGCAGTTCCAGCCTGTACGTGACAAATTTTGGACAACAACCCAAACTGATCATGAAACGAGGGGTCCGAGACATCTGAGGGTCAGCACAAGTTCTGTTCGACGCTGTCTATGTGAGCAAAGCATGCGTGCGCACGGCCCCTACAGAAAACCCATTTTCTGCCCATCAACAGGAGTAGGAACTCTTCACTTCTGACTGGGGGCACCTGCCTCTGTGTAATTTTTTGGCACTTTATTTCCCTGTTTCTGTCTGAGAATGGAAAACGGGGACTGTCGCTGACCAACCCCGCTAAGGGCAGCCATGCGTAAATGGGCAAAAACTGGGTTTTCTGTAGGGGCCGTGCGCACACATGTGTTGCTCACATAGACGGCGTCAAACGATACTTACGCTCACCCTCCGATGTCTCGGACCCCTTGTCTCATGATCAGTTTGGGCTGCTGTCCAGAATCTGTCACGTACAGGCTGTAACCAGATGTGGCGCTCTTGAGCTACCATAATTACTTGTGGCTGCCCTAAGCGGGGATGGTCAGTGACAGTGCCTGTGTTCCATTCTCGGATAGACAACCGATTGTTCAACGGTGACATTGCAAATGACGCACCACCTCTCGGCAGCTGAGACCTGCCCGTAACATGCCAATGGCTCTTTTTCTTTCTCCTGTGTCACAAGCCGTTCCATTTTCTTGATGCAGTAGCATTTTTGGTTTTTTTTTGTTGCCTTTATGTAGGCTATTGACCACACCAAAAAGAACAAGTCAAGTGTCACTGTACACATCACAAACAGCTCAATGTTTGTTATTACTGAAGTGCTTGGCGCGTTCACACGCATGCTGGGCCAGATTACAATGCCACACGCTTTTCTTTATTTCCTCTCGTGCCTCACTGGAAAAGCAATGAAAATCTATCGATTCTTCAATTTGCCGCAAATACAGTACATACCTCGCTGTTGCTTTTTTAATGGTGTTAAGTATGTATATATAAATACTAACGTGAGAAATGCTGTACAATATCTTTATTCCAATGGAACCAACCAAAATCATTCACTGATTTAAAAAAATACATTTCCTCAGAATCAAGTTGTTCATCATACAAACTCGTAACATTCAGCTGAGGCCCAAATCTCCCAGTACTGCTTAGCATGACAAATAACCACGCAGCATTTTAATTGAAGGGGATTCTGTTCCTGGGAGTTTGGAGACAACTGTCTGCAGAAACTCCCACACTGGTGCGCACTGCTTAGGGAAATGAATATCCAAAACATAGAAAAGTTTAAAACATGCATCCACAGCACCAAGGAGGGTGTTGTTCTGTAGTGCCTGTCTGCCAACCACAACAAAGGCCTGATTGCACTGACTGTTGTCTCCAAGGGCAAGGACAAAGGGGAAGGGTTTAGTGATCTCAGCCTCTGCCAAGAATTCAACCATGTTGGTCCCAACCTGTGCCTTGACAATGCACCTCTCCATGAAGTGTAGAATGCATGACTGCAATTTGAAAACAATCTGATGAGCAGTTTCTGAGAAATCGGCCGGACGAACAGAAGGATGGATGTGGCATATTTTCAGATAAATTGGCACTGGACCTCTCCATGAAGTATAGAATGCATGACTGAAATCGTGCATCATATAGGTAACCTAAAGTTGCAAGTGGCATTCCTGGTGAAACCCGTTTTTCCTCACCATGAAGTACCACAGTGGAGCCTCCTTAATTCATAGGATGAAAAACAGGTTTCACCAGAAGGTCACTTGCGACCTTATGTTACTCAGGAGAGGAATTGTCTGAAGTAGCTGAGCAAGATTTATGGTAGTAGTAAAAGTATTGAAAATTAGAAATTGCACTTCCAGCTGAAAATGCATATGAATGCTGAAAGAAATTGCTGAGGGAAAGCTGAAATTTCTCAAAAAACAGGTGAAATGTTCAAGAAAAACTTAGAAGCTGCAAAAAAATAGATGAAGCAACACTGGAAATGGCTGAAAACCCAACTGAAATTAAGAACCCTTAGTTGCACTGGTCTGGATGTATTAAGCAAGCAATTTTAGGTTACTGTTGGTATGGTTTATCAAATGGTGTGTGTGATACTGAATTACTTACATGCTTCAATTCAATGAAAGATTTAATGTTTTCTTCCATGCTGGGTTTGAACATTTTCTTCCCACTTTTGTTGACAGGGGAGGGCAAGATGACAGGCAGCAGCCTGAGCGCAATATCACCTTGGGCTTCTGCACAGAATAATATTTTGTATCATTAAGAAAGCTTATTTATGCCATAATAATATAGTGTTCCCCCTTGGTATCACAGTATTTCCAAACGTATCCTTTTAGCTATGTGTGCTATAGCTGGTTTCCAAGTTAGGACATAAAACAGCATGCATTGGCTAGTAGGAGCTACCATCATTCTGCTCGGTACCGTAACGAGTTGTCAACTCGAGAAACGTAATCTTAGCATCACCTATCTGTCCTTTCTTCTGCTCCAAGTGTGCCCTGGCCTCGATGAAACAGAGATCAGAGGAGAGGAGAAAAACTTGCACAATTGTAAATGACAGGAAAACGTGGGACACCTGTTGGGAGGGAGGGGGGAACAAGGCAGTGGTAGGGGAAAACATAAATAAGCAACAACTATTAACACTTGGATTCAACTGTACCTGGAGGCAAACTGTCAATTTTGGAGAGAAGCTCCCGAGCCAGCTTCTCCTGGCTGGCAAAGCGCAGGATTTTGTCTTTAAAGGACAATGTCCAAGTCTCAAATAGCCTCTCTGCATGTTCAGGGAATAACACTGAGAAGTCTTGAGAAATCTGAAAAGGACAAATCAATACAGCATTAACTTCAAGTAAAAACTTCAAAGTAATCCCGTCTTCAGCCGTTATGGAAAGGGTTCAGCCCACAGCATAGCTGTGCATCTACACGAATATTGAGGGAAGAAAAAACGTTCTCAAATGTTATAGCCCTCCACTTATGATGGTGTCATAATTAGCATTGTGCGACTTCGTCATGGTAATGCTCACATTCTGTAAATTATGGTTACGGAGGACAGACTGACATGCTGCACAGAGCGGGCTTACTGTAGCACAGTGAAAGAAAGCACAGGCAATGTTTATGTTAAACTGCCTTGTTGTGTAATGTGAAACATACTGAGAACAGGAAGGGATTTGAATTTTCTGATCAAAGATGGACAAATTTGGACTTACCATGCCCGGTGTATCAAGGAGTCGTGGGAATTCATGAGTTATCTCCTCAACAGATTTAGTTCCGTTACCCCTTATCCACTTAGCCCGGTGGATAGCAGTTTCCCTCATGTACTCAGCAACTTGGTTAGCTGGCCACATGTTGTTTTTGAGCCATTCAGCAAGTTGCATTGCCCCCTCAGATGAAATACTTGACTCTGCAAGAAAAACAATATTTTTTAAACAAATTTTCAAAAAAGAATTTCACACAAGCAGAGTGTATTTGACACACTGATATAACTTCAGACTACTGAATTTAACTTTTCATTTTTAGCTCGCCGGGACAAATGTCCTCGGAGAGCAATTGCCATACCCTCCGCGTCAGCATCCGTGTACAGCAAGGTTAAAGTTTTTCCGGCGAGCTGTGTTGTCTTCTGACAACTCTTGTTAAACTATTTTTTGCAAGCTGTTCACCCCTTTGCGCAGATAAAGACGCCGGCGTCAGTAAATTTCGAAATGTAATTCCTAAATAATTCTGTAATTGAATTTCCAAATGCCTTGCTTCACTGGAATGATTTTCCACAGCCTCTATGACACAAATACTGAGTTATGAAGCCTGAATGGGCTAATACACAACAGGCAAAATTGGCAAATTTCTGTAATCTGCGCAATGGGGTTAGTGTCACTGGGGGGGGGGGGGTTCAAATTTCAGCTAAGGACCACACGCCAGCCCAGCAGGAACCACGGATCAGTTGCCCGATAGGTGGCAACATCTGCACATGTTGTGGCTCAAGATTGCACATAGATCAATCTTATCAATCTTAAGTTTTTCTACGAAACAAAGCAAATTGAACGGTTTTTAAAAATATTTAACTTTTTTTTTTTTTTTAAAAAAAGAGAAAAATCTGAAGTTTTATACCAGGTATGACCAAGATGGTACTTGTGGCTTGTTGAGCATCCTCCTCACGGCTTGTACGATTTTCACAGCGGATTCCTTCCTCACATTTCTTAAGCGTTCCTCCAAAAAGCCAGTTGCTGGACCATGACTTCGCCCTGGGCTGTACCATGCCTCCTAAAAAGATAGAATATGTTTGTATTCTATGACTATAACAAGGCTGAAGATGCCTTTGTTCTTTGAAGCAATTGCAGGACTACTAGCCACAAAACCAATAAGAGACTTATACTCACCATAGCCTTGACCTTGTGAGTCCTTCAGACAGGGAAACTGCTCGAACAAAGATGCAGCCAATTTTTTTTTTTTGGTCCGCAGATGGGCTGAAAACAAAATGAACAGGAAAAAAAATTCAGGGCAAAGGTCATTACAATATGAATATGAAATAATTTTCAGAGGTTGACAGACCTCTTGTATGGGAGTTTGTGCAACTGCCCTAAGTCAGTGACATCTGTGACATGAAAGGGCCACTAAAATGGCCCAATTTACTTCCCATTACATTCAGCAGTTAAATTAATTGAATTTTAATACCAGCACTTTAAAAATAAATATTTACTTTTCTCCAAAGCGGTCCATAAGGTGTGAAACTAGTATTCTGACCAGGCATCGGCGTTGTTTAAGAGATACACTGCTTTGCTGAAGACTAGTCAAAATGTCCTTGCCCTCGCGGCTGCTCATTAGGAGGTCATAAATATTCTGTTGTAAAAGACAAATGGGCATACTTTACAAAACCACCTGCAAATTCTTAAAATTTTGGTATGCATGCCTAAGAACCTAAACTGCTGGATTGCTTGATAGACCTTACCCCTATATTTACATACTTTTATTACTGAGATCCATGCAGAACACTGACCAAAGTCAATGGCCACTACAAAGTAAAATAAATAGTCCCTACGTCTATCCTCTAGCTGCTGAGTAATCCAATTTACAAATAATTCCAAAATACTTATTCTATGAAAAAAAAAAAAAAAAAATAGGTTGACCAAGCATCATCTTAACCACATTATTTTTACATTCAGCAGGGCTAGTTACAATTAAGGGAAAGTTGTAATAACTTTTTTGCCAGGGGAATTTGGCCACACCCCCGATCCAGTGTTTCCCATTTGGCAGTAGATTTATGTTTTAACCTAGCCACTTAAAAAATAAATAATAGAAATAGGTGAATACAGCTTTTAGTAAAACTATTTTTCTAGGGGTGTCTGAGCTGTGTAGCAGCTAAAAACATTAGCTTTTATGTAAATGAAATTAAGTTTAGAAAAAAAAAAAAAAAAAACACGTACAAATGTTAGGTCTTTATCCACTGACATTCCATTTTCTGCTTCAGAATGTTTGCCAACAGGAGGTCCAGAGGTTAAACAACTTTGAGCCTGCTCTGTTTGTGGTTCCTATGAAATACATGGGGAAAGTTACCAACAAGGACACACTGCATCATTTCTTTAAATAAAAATAACACCTTATGCTAGGAATTTTTCATATTCACAACATTTATTCTGCAAGTATGATAGCGCTAGAATGTGACCTTAATTTGTGAATAGAGTATTATTATAACTTTGAGGCTTTGGAAGTATCAAGGTATTTTGGTATACTAGGATATTTACAAGCTCTAAGCACTTAAACCCAACAATACCTCTAAGTAGGCTAACCGTATCAGACACACTGCAATGTCGGCCAAATAGTGTCATACAAGCTACAATAACTACCACCAGCAGCTTGGGTTTTACGTTTTTTTAAACACAAATCCTGCCAAATACATATACAGTCCTATAACATATACCCGAGCAGGGTTCTCCCCATAGAGAAATTTCAGGAGGGTGTGAAATTGGCATATAACATTAACTTACTGAACAATAAAATATTGTTGAAATAACACGACTGCATTTTTCCCCTTATATAATGCTTTATTTGCACATCCTCAACAGAAAGTTGATGTTGTAACTCCATTTACAATAATACAGATAAAATTGGGGGTCATTCCATGCCAAATCAACCAAATCTTCCAAATTTCCCCAGGTCACCATCTCAGAAAATTTTGAAAAAAAAAAAAAAATAAATCAAACCTATTCATCCATATGAAAAATGGAGATATCCAAAATTTCAGCTCAATATCTGTTATACTTCAGAAGATATGGAGCCAAGGAAAATCCATCCATTTTTTTCTTCTTGCTGCAAACTTGCATGATTCCCTAACTTTGAAACACCATAAATCTCATTATACTCATTTAAAAATGCTGAAATTGCGCCGGTCTTCAGGTCCCTTTTATGTGTTTATTTACTAAAAACAGTGATGTCTGCTAATGTTGTTTTACACAAGAGCTAAAGTTTTTGGGGTTCTTTTTCCCCAGGAACCTGCTTGATGAAAATACAGTCAGTGTCATATTTGTATTCTTAGATATCATGAAAAACACAAAGAAGTTTCAAGCTCAAGGTATTACCCGTTATGTCATAATACTGTGAAAAAATGCTTCTCATTTTCAAAGTTTTTTTTTTCTAACTTTAGTCCTTGTGTACAAGACAACATTAGCAGATATCGCTTTTTTAAAGTAAATCCCACTGCTTCGAGTAGGCAACCTTGTGTTGCAATTTGTCTCTCTCTCCACCTTGCACTTAAGGAGTCGTCTGACTTTGAGCACGATCGCTTGTTTCAGATGCAGTTGTTGGGATTGGCAACTTATGTCGCGTTGAATATTCAGAAATTTCTTCTGTTTTTGCTGTCTCGCCTGTGAACTGGAGGATCAATGATTGATTTTTTGATTGTAATTTTCGTTTCGAAGCCATGACAAATTTATTTGTGAATGAATCTCAAAGAGTTTTGTGATGAACAGATGAACTACCGCAAAAACTGGTAAATAAGACATACATTTCATGCAATATTTTTTACTTGAAAATGTAATGCGTCTTAATTGCTGCTAGAGGTAAAGGGGGTGTTCCAATGTGTACCCAGGAGAGTGTGCTGTGAGCAAAGCCCTTGCTTGCTTGTCCTCATGCCGAAGCATAGAGCTTAATATTCAGTCTCTTTGGCCAAAGTGCATTAGCCACCTCTCGCTAGAGCTAGAAGCCTTGCGTCGCCCACTGCAACATGGTGAAAAGATCTGAAAAGAGCTATACAGCTGCACAAAAACTTAACGTCATGGATTTTGCTGAACAAAATGGAAATCGCCACACAGGAGTGTGTGTTTTGATTGTTTAAAGTAAATTTAAATAGTTTGGAACAACTTGTTTAAAGGGGCAATAAGCGGAATTGTATCATTTCTAGATTGAAGGAATTAAAAATCGCTATGTGAAGAACGAGATGTGTAATTTCATCTGGAGTATTGCAAGAAGGCACACACCCGCTCTCTGTGTTGATCTCCAGCCCCTTGTTTACAAGCCCGGTTCGGCCGCGCGTTCTTGTACGTTCATTTGAATCGCCGCCTCCTCCTTCCCGAGAATGCATTCATACAGCCAGTGAGCAGAAATGCTGCCTCCTCCTTCCCGAGAATGCATTCATACAGCCAGTGAGCAGAAGTGCCGCCTCCTCCTTCCCGAGAATGCATTAATACAGTCAGTGTGCAGTGGCAGCGCGTATTTTTTAAAAAGCGAAATGGCGAACGAAACGTTCACCTGAAGACGAGCAGGATCCGAAATTACATCTAAAGAAACAACGGTCGTTGGCGAAGAAGTAGTCGGATAAAGGACAGAACCTGTATTAATATTGGCCTTGCATTTCCAAGGTGGAGAGCACTGCTAGAGCTTAAGGGGCTACAATTTGACTGGGAGCTAGCTCTTCTTCTCCTAGACAGGTAAGTAAGAACATAAAGTCAAATGTCTGCTTTAATTAGTGTTTCAGTAACGTTAGGCACATGTCGTTATGTCGATTTAATTAAATTTAATGTTACAATCGTAGCTTGGGCTCATGTCCAGAGCTTGAGTTGTTAGCGGCTCAGTCCCAGCAATGGGCCAGGCGTTACGGTTGTGTTAGGTGAGTAGCCTGGCAGCCAGCTAACATTTGCAATTACAGCAAATCTGCAGTTTCGTGAGCATTTCAGGTTTGATGTACTAAGTAATTACGCTGCGGAAATTTAAACTGGCCCGTAATTCTGCCGAATAGCAGAGGTAGAGGGAGGTGTGGCTCATGACGCACTTTGTTTTGGTCTACAGGCAGAGCACAACAGCAAACCTAGCGGTGAAACGATTTCGCTTATTGCCCCTTTAAGCATTTTTATAAATGAATAGCTAGCATAACGCAGTCTTTCATATGAAACCCTTTTTTTACCGACGGGACACCCCCAAAAAAAATACTACGTCTTGAATACCAATGCGACTTATCTAACTAGTTTTACAGTAAGTGACATGGTCACTAGGTAGCTTGCTTGCATTTGATAGGTCCTCTCAGCCAGCGGTGAAGAAGTGATTCAGTGCAGCAACGAGCTTCAAAATGAGCAATTTCTTTCTTTTGCTTGTGATTCTTCAGCAAAAGGAAAATTTTAATTGCAATTGACATCTTCTCAGCGGGGTGCTAGCTTAGAATAGCGGGGCGCTGCGCCGCACTGCGGCGCTTTGGGGAGAACCCTGCCGAGTGAGGCGTCAAAAAGGTATGAACAATCAGATGCTGCCCGATCCTAATAACATCTATCACACATACTTACAGTGCATTGCACAACCAAAAAACTGAAGTTTCCTTTGTCCTCACTTCCTCAGTTTGGCCACTGGACCTCCGATGAAACCATTTACAGATAGACTATTTCAAAAAAGTTACATCTCAGATATGTTATATACAGAAGTTAGATACAGATGTGTGATCAGTCCGAAAAAAAAAAAGGACCCTGGAGTTCAACTTGAAATGTTAGAGCAGTTAAAACAGGGCAGGGAAACATAGTGATTGTTATTCCTTTCTTCGTATGACCTCACCACACGGAGAGGATGGTAGTCATCAATGGAGTCAACATCAACAGAGTCAATGGCAGTACTGGGAGACACGCAAATTGCAAAAAAGTGTCTTTCAAATCTTACTGTGTCCCATTTCCTAAAAATGAACTTGATGGTGGACTCATAAATCACAATCTTTTGCACTGTTCCAAACTCAGGTTCACCATCTGGAGAATGAGACACAAGTAGAGCCATCCCTGACCGATGTCCCTTTCCACCTGACCCAAGAGGGTATGTACACTTCAGTCAGTAATGGAATATTTTCAAATTTGTGGCTGACTAAATCAAATTCCTCAATAGAGACCAGCAGAGTGCAGTAACCAGGACCAACTTCTTTGTGATGAGTAAACATCTGATCAGACAGAACATTGTAACACAGCAACATTTGATGCCTGAACGCCATTGTTTTACAAATGTTGCGGAAGTTGCATGTGACATGGGCAAGCCTTTTAAAGAAGCCATGCTTGGCCTCAAAACGCATAGACCAGTAGTGCACCAGAGGGCCCAGTTTCCTGATGGCACCAGGATAATGCAACATGAAATGATACTTTGGCTTAAGATGTCTGTCTGGGAACAATTCTAAGAAGAGGCTGTGGTGCTCTTCAATGAGGAACCTCAGAAATATCACTGCTTCTTCTGTTAAGGCTGGAGAAAAAATGTATTCCATGCAGGTCAGCAGGAGCAGCAGTAGTTCCCAGTGCTTGTTCCCCTCTGGAATTGAGATCCCCTATCATCAGTGGGAGTACCCGTGACAGGCACCACATTCGTGCTGCTGTCTGCCTCATGGTATCGTCAGGTGTTTTTAGTTCATTGAGTCGAATTGTGGATGGCTTGTTTGCACTATCACAGAACCCATAATCATAACTTGTGATGCGGAAATTAACCTGGTCTAAGGTTATTACCTTCTGTGAGATAAGAGCGCCAAACACCAATTTAATTTCATATGCACCTACCCCTTCTAAGATATCATGCATGACATCTGGGGCTACATTGTCCGTCACATGAAAGTATTGAAGGTTGTTCAAAACACTCTCTCTTTTTAAGCCAGTTTCTGTTGGATTACTTTGCGCCAGATCTGTTAGATGGCTTTCCTTATTCCTAAGTAGCAAAGGATTTTCCATTGTTTGTGTTTGCATGGCCTGTTTCTTCACATGACACCAGCAGCAAACACTGTTCCCAGAGAAGCTCTCTGTGTAGCCAAGGATTGCATTCAGCCCCAAGTTATCCCCGCAAATTTGGACTACCCAAACCTTCAATGTGCCTTTGAAATGGGCTGTGTGAACTTCAACTCCATTTGCTTCCAAGTCCTTGATATCATCAACCACTGACTCCAGGACAGCATCTATACCATAGGTTTTAGCATCATCTGCCTTATACACTGCCAAAAGAAAATGAGAATCAAGGCTTGAAAGGCACTCAGGAGGAAGACATTTCAGAGTGAAATAGATGAATCCCAACTTGTGGACTGAGGTCTTAAGCCAAGTGGATTGACCATTTCACAGTCATCGTTATACAACATAAGAGGTACAGCAAGCTCAGTGAGAAAAACACCATTTGCTTTCAACAGAGTGGTGTCATCTAGACTGTTTGAGTCACTCCACTTCCTTTTCCACTCCATTATCTTCTCCATTGTCCCTGGACTCTCAAGAATGATTTTCAGAAGTGGACACAATGGAATTCTCTGAAAAGTATCCCGCACTGCCACTTGTTTCACAGTCCCCATATTTGAGTCCCTTTGCTGGGTGTATGAAACACCAGGGAGAGGCTGCTCAACAGGCTGAAAAAAATATCCTGCTTCAGCAAAGTATTTCATCTGCTTGTGCTCAGTCTCTAAGCACTGAAAAGGTTTTGCTGCATTTGCAAAATACTCATTCAGCTGTTTGCCTTCAGGAGTCTCACTCTGGCCAATCCTTCGTAAGAATGACATGGTCTTTCTTTGCAGACCACCACCTATGTCAAAACCAGACTAGATGTTTGCTGCACCACAAAGTTTACCACAGACAGGGTCATAGATGATTTTGCCCTCAGCTTTGCTCAAAAACAAGGCCACTCTGTCTGTGATGGTGTCCTGCTCCAACTCATCCCACCCCAAGTCATCAGTCGCAGCACTGTCTTCCTCCTCAAAGGGCTGACTGTCAAATGTGAGAGGTGTACAGTCACTCGATGTCCCAGGCTGGTGTGTTGGCTCGACAGATTCCTCTGCTTCAGCCTCTGCATGATGCTGGAGCAGGTGCCGCTTAAAAGATCTACAGTAATTAAATGTCCTGTGACACCCAGCTTGGGCACACTCAAAATAACTAGATGAACTATGAATATTATGCATTCTCCTTAGGTGAGAAAACAAATGGCGAACATGAATCCCAGCAGTCTTTTTACACTTGAAGCACGTGTATCCCATCTTAAACATATATGTTTTTTTCACTCACATCTTGGAGTTGTCTCAGGTGCTTTTTAAATTTCAGGCGCAGGCCTATTTTTGGCACAATTGTTTCAAATGAGGCATTGTCAAGGAGTAACAGCGTTTCTTTGTCAATGTGTTCGTCTGTGAAGAGAGGAATAGTGAAAAGAAGAGACGTGAAGACAGCAATGCATTTTCATGTCAAGACAGCAATGCGACTTATCTATTCAGAGCTACCAACATTGGGTTTCATAAATCAGGGAGATTCTTTTGAGCAAGCTAAGCAAAGCCAAGTCAGATGGGGTCCAGGGGAGTCCAGCATTAATGCCCGGCTGGAGGACCAGGGGGCAGTGCACCCGGTAGCTCCTGGGTTTTGGCCATTTTCCTCAGATAATTGCAACACAATTTTTACTTAAAGGGGGTTTTTAAGGCATCAATCTGCAAAAACTAGTGTGTCCATTGATAGTGAACACAGTGTTTCCCACAGACCAGGAAGCAATGTTTGGTGGCAGACTGATGTTTTCTGTTGAGCGGGGTGGGGGGCTGGGGGGGGGGGGGTTTGAGGATTGTCTTCCAATACCTTTTATATATTTCCATTTTCTTTTTCGAATGTGCGCATGCATTATCAACTGCCGGCGATTGCGCATTTACTCAGAATTAGCGGGAATCAATTTGTGGTGGTCCGAAATCATTCTGTGGTGGCCCGCCACATAAAGGTCTATGTGTGGGAAACCCTGGTGAACAGTAATAAACTTTTGGATATCATATTTAACATACATAGTACTTGCAATCATTCATTTTCTGTTTCATGAGTTGTATTACAGTTAACTGGCCACTGTGTAATAAATTTTATTAAAGAAGAACAGTCTTAGAATCATGGTTCCATACATTTTATGCCTTTTTAAAATTCCCTGGTTGATGAGGTGTGAGGTCCAACACTTGATGCAGATACTCTCCTTGCATGCTTGCAATGCTTTTCAAGTAACCAGTTTGGCTGCAGTGAGGAAGTTCTCTGAGAATCGCCTTTCATGGCACAAGATACCAGCACTAGCAATTTTTTCTATCAGCAAGGACCGCAGTGCGCTCATGTTCATAGAGCCTGTGAAGTCAGTCATGCACACTCTTGGGAGGCACTAACCCTCTTAAGATTGGTTAGTGCAAGCTGCTGCTGGAAGAGGTGTTGGTGGGCCAATAGGTTGCGATGGGGACACCGCACTGAAGGAGACGCCGTCTTTCGGATGAGATGTTACACCGAGGTCCTGATTCACTGTTGGTCATTAAAGATCCTATGACACTCATCGAGAAGAGTAGGGGGTTCCGCGGTGTCATGGCTAAATTCCCAACCTGGCTCTTTCAACCTGCCACCTAATCATCCCCTGATCTAATTAGCTATGCAATTTGTCCTCTCCCTCCCCACCAAAACCCCCAGGGCTCCCTTGAAGAAGAGATTTCAGTCTCATTGGGACTTCCCTGGTTGAATAAGAAAGTAGACATAATTCTCAACCTATCAAAAATATGAAAATCTGTCATACAGGCTATATCTTTGCGATCTAAGCTATCCTCTTTTTCAAAGAATTGTGGCATAGAGTAGCGTAGAAAATTGTAGAAAAAAAAAACACATCGTGTGATGTCAGCTTTAGACTACCGTCTCTACATATGTTTTTGTTGTCATTTTTACCATATTACATTGTATTAGGTCAATTAAAGCTTTAATTTTTACCTTCAAAACTCTGTTGCAGGGCCTCCAAGCCCCATTCTTTCAGTTTGTATTGAACAAAATGATCCATTTCAGGGATTTCATCAACCTTACTGTGGGAAGACAGACAAACAGGCAAAGCTGTGAGCTAACTGGACATCATGTTTCTAAGGAAAATGCATTTAAAATTAGACTACATGGGCTGTATGTAAAACAGACAGCATATGATAAATTATAATACATATTACCTGACTTCAAGGAACAAATGCATTTTTTGTCCCTGACTGACAAAAAACCTTGTACAAAATTGCACCCTCAAAAATGACATGTCACACAGGACCTCATTCACTTGCTTTATATAAAGCCATGTAGCTATATCTTAACAAGATTTAACCCCAGCTAAAGCAGTATTAGTCCTTTGACCCACAGACTGAGACAACCTCATTTTCCACCATCTCATCCTGAATGGTATGTAGTAACAGCTGAACTTCCTCCGCATCCAGCTATTTATGAAACCCCGCCTACCTGCTGACAGTCAAGCACATTTAGATATCTCGCTGAATCGTGCTTAATTGGCCACTTGCATAAGGATAGCGATGATTGCATTCTGAAATACAGAGGGAGGCACAATAATTTCCGGGATACTGAAGTCCATGTTAACGCACTCATAGAGAATACATTGCAAATTTACTGTAACGTCAGCGGCATTGAGACTCTTCTTAAAGTGGACGTGTAATATGAAAGTTACAGCTCGCAACAAACGTAAAATTTACTCAACTGGTTTCATAACTTTCTTGTGGTATTTCCAAGACTATACGATTCTGTGTTATCACATAACAGAATAGCATAATTTAATAGAATAAAAATGTAATTTCCGTCACCGTCTTAATGGAAATGTTAGTTAATTCGCAGGCATCCTAGCATTCGTATTCAGTTTAGCTGCATATTAACAGCGTGATGAAACGCAGAGCGGTTTTTTATTTTGTCCTACAACTACGTGATTAAGTTCAATCCATTTTAATGTTGACAGTGGCTATTCTTACGTGACTGTAATCCATTGCAGGCAGGCTATTCTTACGTGAATTTCGGTCAGACGTGCGCAGATTGAAATTGTATGACTTCTTTGCGCAATTTTTGTCAATCAGGTCAATTTGGCGGCCGAGCTTGTACAAGGGGCCGAAGGGTTAAGCCCGTAACCATGGCACCGGTAAATTGAAATCTCGTCCCCGGGGCTTCTACACTGAGCAACAAAAGAAACGCAAATTAGCTAGTTAGTTAATGTACTCTTATGATTACTCAGTAAAGTAACCGCAAAACAAAGAAATGTTTGATGAAACGAGTGTAAATGTGCACGCGCTAGTAATAAATTTGATTTTCTATAATAATTACATGCAAACTTATTTTCCGGTCTGTCTTTAATTAACTTGCATTTCTTTTGTTGCTCAGTATGCTTGCTTCACCAAGGTTGGGCAATCTCGTGGTAGCATCTGGAACTAGGCCGTTAATCAGATAGGAGAACTCCGGTAAAAACGGTTATACATATCCACATTACGTGAGCATCAGTCATGCAAACCATCAACGTGTCTAGCTATTCTTACGGGAGAACAAGGCAAGAAAATTATCTAAGTCCGGCAATTTCAATCTGCGCATGTCTGACCGAAAGTCATGTAAGAATAGCCTGCCTGCAATGGATTACAGTCACGTAAGAATAGCCACTGTCTTTAACGTTATGTATCCATACCTTTTTTCTTGTTCTTCAGCTCCAGTAACGTTAACGTAAGGTAGTCTAACCTCATTCGAAAATTCTATAAAATGTTCAGAAAGTGCTCGCGCACGTAGACAGAGCAGGAGACCATTTGTTGACTGCAACTCGGTTTAAACAAAGTAGCTACCAAATGAATATAGCGGAAACCATGATTCATTCACGGTTAATTGAGCCAAATCTTGATAATATTGGCTATAGCTAGAATGCCATTTTCAGGATGATAAACAGGATTTTCAGGATGAATTTCTCAGCATTTGAGGCAGACGGATAAGTAGCATAACCAGGAATTGTTATGCCCACTTCTGTATTTCTGAATGCAATCACCCAATTCTTTTCACTATCTCAACTTCGTTCTCTCAGCCACCGTTGATGTTTAATTTATCAAAGAGCGAACTGAATCAGTCTTAAAAACTGAAGTTACCACGTTAACCAACTAACATTAAGGTCCAGCTTAGGCAACTGCAGACTTTAATGCAGTAGAGCAACTTAGCTAGTCAGCTAACTCAGACAATCACGCCTTAACTCAATCTGACAAAAATGCATTGTGCGGTTAATATTAATGTGAAATTTAGCTGACCAGCCCCTTTTAAATCCCCGACTTCGAACATACCAATGGTGGTAACCTAACCTAGCTGTTGTCTATCAGACAAATGTTAAATGCAGTTGGCCTGACATGAAATATCTAATTTTCCTTGCACTGGCCATATTTTCCCTCAAAGTTACCTAATGTTAGCTTTCACCCATCCTCATACAAGCTGCAATATAGGCTAGTCAAGAAGTAAGGTTAAGGCAGCCAGTCATAATTTACGCCAGGATATTATTATTACACTTTACTGACGATAACGTTGGGACGCACAGGTCAATTTTATCTTTCCTTTTCAAACACGTCACCTTTCTCAAAAGTCAGACAATATTAAGCTATGGTTAACATTGCCTACTCAAGAACATGAGCTAGCTAGCCAGCTCCGGCAAGCACCGATGTTCTTGATCAACAGGAAGGAGCAAACTGAAGCACCTAGCTGGCTAGCTATCGCCCTTGTTAAAAACTTTTATTTTGACAATTCCATTATGCAGAAAAATAAACTTACGTTAAATAATACGCAATTCAGCAGCTTACGTCCCCTCATAGTACGCTTTTCTCGGTTTTTAAATTTTAGTTTCAGTTAGCGCCAATCGTTATTTTAACTAGCATTTAGGCTACCTAACGTCAAGCAAAATTAGGAGAGAAAAAAAGACGGTAAACGACGTTTTGTCGATATCAGTGTCAAGATCAATCTGATGTGTAGATAATGTTGCCAATGTTAACACTTATATTCCTTTTTGCAAAAACTGATGAAAAGAAAACGACTGAAAAATGAAATACTTACATATTCGTCAGCAACTCTTCCCGCCACAGATTTTTCCCACGGGAGAGCTCTGAGAGGGAAGCGCCAAGCCAGCGAAAAACAGGCACGCGACTGTCAGTTTGACAACCCAACAGCAGAGTTAGACCAAATTACCCAATATTTCCGAAAACAACCCATAAAATCGACCCAACTCAAGCAACCCCATGGTTGAGTTAAAAAATCAACCCATCATTTTTTAGTGTGTATGAGCTGCCGATGGGCTAAATGCCTGCTGGTGAAAACCCCTGCCGCCGGCCCTCGCCCATCACTGCTCCTGTCTACGTTTGTCTGCAGACATGGGGTGGGCGCCTATGGCGGGTTGAGCCCGCCTGTCGAGTGGAAGGGAAGCTCATGCGTGGAGCAGCGCCTCCGTTGAGGTGTGGGGTTGTGATTGGGAGGGTCGCTGTTGAGGGGGTGGATGGGGCCTTTGAAACGCCCGGGTGCTGCGCTTCTGAAATGTGAAGCAGACGGAGTAGAAGGTGGCCTAAAGTAGGGATGTCCCGATCATGTTTTTTTGCCCCCGAGTCTGAGACATTTGATTTTGAGAATCTGCCGATACCGAGTCCCGATCTGATACTTCTACAATACATTAAGTAAAGGAAGAAGAGCAAAGAAAAAGATCCAGGATGTCACCTATTTTTAATTTTATTTTCACCAACCAATACAAATCTTCCCTTATGGCTCTTATTTTAACATTTTAACACTTAGTGCAGCATTTGTATAACAGAACAAACAAATAAAATATACTCAAACTTCTTGTCTTATCAAATATTGTGCATGTAGTGCAGTGTATTGTAAACTGAGCACTTCTATGAGGTACCTTAAATAACAATCAAATAATAACAATAAATAAAATAAACTCTTCACATTAGTGCTTAGTGCAGCATTATAGACTAAATAGTTTAGAATTAAAATGAACAGCATCTTAACTGAAAATACCAAACAGGCATTAAAATATCAAATGTAAACAATTGAACAAATAAAAGTGCAACTGTTATCAAGTGAGGCCAGTAATGTGCTTTTTGGAACTGCATTCTTTATTCTTACTCTCCATCTCCTCTTGCTTCACACAAATGCATGTTTCTCTTGAGGAAAACCATCATCTCTATCCTGTCAGCTGAGAGCCGGTTCCTTTTCTCATCAAGGATGTTTGCGACGACACTAAAAAGTCTCTCACTGTCTACAGAGCTGCAGGGGGCACAGAGATACTTGGTTCCAACAGCAGCCAGTGAGGGGACCTGATTAGCATGTTTTTCCAGTACTGAAGTGGATCGCTTCTCTTAGGGGTGGTTTGCTCTGAGAGGTAGGTCTGCACCTGCGCATCTGCTGATGTGGTGCTCACGGACCGGGCCTCTGACTGTCTCTCTTGTGAGATCTCCTCAAAGGCCCTGTCCAGGCTGCTGCATGCTTCAGGACGTGGTGACTTGCTCACTGGCTCTGCTGCTGCCTCTGCTTCCTTTGGCACTTCACTGGCAGCCCTCCTCTCCTCCATCTTCGCCACCTCCTGGATGAGGTGTTCTTAGCAAGCGTCAGGTTGGCTGACTTTGTGAAGAAGCAAAAAATAGATCAATGTAACATTACACGCAATTCAAAATAACAAGATAAGAGACACCACATAGCACAGCAGTTCAGTTAGGCAACTGCCTTAAACATGTACTCAATGAAGAAACATTTAAAAATCTAACCATAGAACTAAATCTAATTTTAAAGGCAAATGAAAAATAAATTGGCTTAATCTGGTGTCTGGTGATCACTTGACTTTATAATGAGCATGATTCATTATAAAGTAAAATAGATGATCATGGCATTCAAAGGTGCATTTTAATTTGACTGTACTTGCCCATATTTGTATCTGGGATCAAGTAGAGTGGCGATGCAGAAGAGTGGCTCAGTTTCAACATAAGCAAAGCATTTCTCCACTGCCTCCAGGAGAGTCCTCTTCATGCTCTTGATTCCCTGGTCATGGTCCTCCTCCCGAGACAAAACACGTCTGAGGACTAATGAATGAATGGATGGATGATGGTTTGTTCAAAACAATGTAAATAAATGTTACAATATAAAATAATAAATAAAAAAATACAAATGACCTGTTATGGAAGGGATCACATCAGCTGCAGTTGCAGTCTCCTTGCTCACATCCCTGGTCAGTTCTTCAAAGGGCCCTAGAACCTCAGCTGTCTTCTTCATCAGTTCCCATTGGGCGGCTGTCAGTGTTGCTGGTAGAGTGCGCTCAGCTGCATAAACACTGAAAGCCCGTTTTTGCTCCAAGAGGCTCTGCAGCATGTAGAGGCTGCTGTTCCATCTCACCTGCACATCCTGTTGTAGGCGCTTGATTTCCATCTTCAGGTCGATCTGGATATCTTCCAGATGTGAGTAGACCAGTGGGGAGAGTTTGACATGGCCTGCAATCTTCCTCACGTTAGCCAGCGTCTGTCACGCTGCGCTGGGAAAGCAGGCCCTTATGCACAAGTTGGAGAGTATGTGACACAGTCCACACGCCATACTCCCATATCCAGCAGGGCTTTCTTCATATTTGCGGCGTTGTCCCGCAAAATGACATGGACCCGCGCCTTGCCGATTCCCCAGTTGTTTAGCATCTCTTTGATTACCTGTTGCACGCGCAGTGCTGTGTGGGATTCGTGAAATTGCTGGGCATGCAAGGTCGAACGGCGAAAAACAAAACTGGAGTCGATCCATTGTGCGGTGAGGCTTATTAGTGACATAGGACACACAGACAAACTCCAGATGTCTGTGGTAAACGCAACATCAGACACGTCTGATAACAGGACAAGTAGTTGGTCACGAAGCTTCTTGTGAAGCGCTGGCAGAGCTTTATCGGTGAGATAGTGGCGAGAGGGCATCTCATATCGTGGTTCTAAGTGCTCCAGGAGCTGGCAAGTTCCCGGATTTGTTACCAGGGAGAATGGCTGGTCATCCATTGCGATCATCTTCGCTATCTTGGCTGTGATCTTATCACTGTTGTGGGCGGTTTTTCTTTCCTCTTCAAAGTGTCTTGCAGCATGGGTTGGCTTGTCTTTGGCTGGGCTTGAGTAAACTGGGCGTATTGTGTTGGATGTTTGTTTTTGAGGTGGCATATCAGGTTTGTTTTGTTCAATGTAGCCTTTTCCTTTCCACCTCTTGAAATCCCAACTTTGTAGATATCACAGGTTGCATTCACTTTGTTTTGGCCGTCCACCTTAAAATACTTCTACACCGCAGACATATTCGCGCCCCAGCTTCAAGCTGCTGTGCTTCTGCGTGCTTTCCCCCTGCCGTATTTCGCTTCACTTTATGGCAATTCAACTGCAGCAAAGTGATGTCATGCGTTGTTTCTGTGTGGCTGGCGTCTGTGCAACACTAAACAGTGGTAGTTAGTAACTAAGCTGTTATTTTTCCCATTTGTTTTATAACATGTATAGCCTATATCTGATAAAAATAATAATGATATATGTCGGATCCCTGATC
The DNA here is from genome assembly GCA_029692085.1 of Gymnothorax javanicus. Classification (NCBI taxonomy): domain Eukaryota; kingdom Metazoa; phylum Chordata; class Actinopteri; order Anguilliformes; family Muraenidae; genus Gymnothorax; species Gymnothorax javanicus. The sequence goes on from CM056195.1 coordinate 86,457,566, forward strand.
GGGATATAACTTCTGATCTCGGACCTTTCGGAAAACACGTGATTGGCGACCGATTTCCGATCACGTGATCGGATGGGGACATCTCTAGCCTAAAGGTAGGCACCATCTCAATGTGGCGGGAACGTGATTCTATCACGGACACACGTCGGTTGAGTGCCTCTTGTGCTGCAGGCCCAAACACCTGCCCGGGTGCCAGCGGGAGATGTCTCAAGTTATTCCTACATGATTCAGGAAGGGGAGGCTGAGCGAGCCACACCTACCGTCAGGTTTGAAGCAGCGTACCCAAGGTGGTGCCGCACTGATTGGCAATAACGCTCATAGCTTGGAATGCCAGCTTGGACGCCTCAGCCACTAGGACGTCAGATGACTTAAAGGCAACTGAAGAGTGCAGCGTCACAAGTGTGTGTGCCAGCGAGTTAGCGACACGGTCAAGAAGGGCAGTGGAATTATACGTACGGGAGGGTAGCTCATCTGCGTGGCGGCACTCAATGTTAGGGCAATGCACCTGCTCGCAAAGTGCCTCGTCTGGAGACACAATGAGCGAGGCAACACTTGACTCGACAGCCGGCGTGTTACTCAGGCCGACCTCCTCTGGGTCTTGCATCACTGCAAACGCGCCTGACATTTGGTCTGGGTGTATAGATTTCAAGGCCGCCTCCAATGCTGATGCCACTATTGAAGTAAAGTCGCGACAGTGCAGAATGACCTAAAGTGGAGAGATGAGCACGGTGAAGAAACATGTTCTCTGAGCTAACGGGTGGCACCCGAGTGTCTAGCTGTAGATGGGCAAGCACGACCTTTATTGTGGTCTCCACAGAACCCACCACTGAGGTGGACTCCTCAGACCGTCCAGAGTGGGTGTCAGAGTGGGTGTCGCTGTCAGATCTATGGGCCCCATGTCTGAAGAAATATCGATGTGGCCCTCTGCTGAGGTGGAGGTTTGGCTGAACTAGGTGTCAGAGGCAGCCACTGACATTACATCATCCAGCTCCCCCGTAGGTAGCTGCATACCTGGGAGACCAGGCCTGGGCTGTTGTGGAGCGGGGGACACTGTTTGTTCATTTGCCGAACTTACCTGTGTTCCCCCGCCACAGGGGATGTCCTTGCCAGGAGGGGCAGGAGCTTCTCCCCTGTGCTAAAGAGTTGTGCAACTTAGGTGTTCCAGATTGGAGGACTTCGACTTTTTTCACTTCTCAGCCCGCTCATTGTTCGTGCTTGCGCTGGGCTGGCTCAGTATCACTGAGTCAGCCGGTTGCTCCAACCCCGCCAGCCTTGCCTCCCTCAGAGAAGGCAACATTATCGTACACTCTGGGCATGGGTCGGACAAAGCCTCCCTTGCGTGATCCAACCCAAGACACTCGGGTCAGCGGTTGTGTCTATCCAGCACATCCATTAGGTTCGGGCATGCAGTGCACCTGGCCGTGTCCATTTTGGTGTCTAGCTTATTCACACAATAAAGCTACCAAACCGGCACTGCTAGCTTGGCTACCCAGCAAGCACTGAAGGAAACTTATAGTTGAGCAAACATTTTTCCAAAGATATTCACTTTTAAACTAAGAATTATTATCAAAATAATTCTATTAGAAATTACAACTTAAAACACTGAGTTTCTGTAGCATCACATCAGTGGTTGCCATGGCAACGGCTGTTTTAATGAATATATAGATACTTAAAGAAACACAGTTATTGAGATAACTAAACAGTGTTTGGTTATAATTTCAGCTGTAATGTGAAGGAAAAAACATTCCTAATGTTTGTATGTTCTAGTGTTGATTTTGACCCCCCTAAATCAATTTCAGCGGGAAACTGCTAATTAAATATGCATATTTTGATTTACTCATATTGGCCCTCATTTATCAAACGTGCGTACACCAAAAAAATGGGTGTATGCCAAAACTCCCGCAAGGATCGGCATTTATCAATCTGAACGTGAGCGAACGGTCCGCAAAAATCTCACGCCAGGTCTGACCAGGTGTATGCAAATTTGAAACCAGCGAACAACATGCATGAACAAGCGCAGCTGTCAAAATGAGTAATAAACCATATGCAGCGATGCTGACGTCATGCTGTTGTTACTCTTATTAGTAAAATCATAAATAGGCTAAATAGATAAATAGGCTAAATAAATGAATGAATAAATAATAGGCTAAAATGAATAAATAAATAAATAAATAAATAAGACACCTGTGTTGAGAAATTAATTAAACTTATATTTTGAGACAACCTGTTTGTCAGGCCAGACGGCTGACAATTACAATCAATTTGATTAAGCGAAATGCAGACTGTATTTTAACAATTACCCTCATGCAGCTCCGATCGAGGCGGTGGGGACTCATCCGTGCCCGGCCGCCTCGTATTCCACGATGGAGGGGCTCCTCGACCGGAGACAGCTGGAGGTTCGAGTCTGGTTGGCCTCCACTGGGTCCGTGCGCTGCTGTGCCTGAGCGCAGCAACCCGTTTTTTGGTGGCGATCTTAAAATCAGACCACTTTTTTAACCTACATGTAAAGCATTTGGATTGTCAGTTATGTAGGCTATATAACATGAAGTTTAGAAGTGCTCCAGTTGATGACCATTCCAGTGCCGCTTAGGAAGTACCGCTTAAAATAAGTTAAGCCAAAAAAAAAAATTTAGCTTTGGACACACTTAAAGTAAGTGTGGGCAATGGAGAACTGGGCATCTTGGCCACACTAATAAATGCGTCTAACAAGAATTTCGGTCATGACGCACTTTTAAGATGCGAATAGTCACTTCGATTTATTAATGAATTAAATCAAACCTCTGCTGCACTCCGGTTTTCCACCCCAACGGTGTCTACCGCAGCAGCAATAGTTTTCCAAACTGCAGCCTTCTGGGCTCTCTTTATGCCACAGTAAGGCTTCCAAAATAAAATTATTTTGTTTTTCTCCATCTCCGACGTGATCATTTTTATATCGTCGGCCTGCTGATAAAACCTAATCTTCAAAATGATAAACTTTACAGGAGAGCAAAAAAAAAAAAGTTTCCATTTTGCATGTAAGAATGGTGAATTGTGTTTAGGATGACTATTTTTCTTCCAAGGATGTATCCAATCAATAAAATTTTGTATTTTGCCATGTTTATGTTATTAGTGAACATACGATCTTTTGTTTCTTACCAAATTGTAGATACAAGGTTTTATCAGCAGGGCGATATTTCCTCCTCAGTGAAGTTCTTTCTTCTTTGCCGCCTTCGAGAGTCCATGTTGTAAAGTGGGCAGGACTATGCCTCCAGGAGCATGAATTTATAGGGCGTGTCATGTAAATTATGATGGTTTCAGCCGCCAGATTTATCAACGCCACGCCAGTTCTACACCGAAATCTGCGACGTACACATTTTTAGTATATCAGACGTGACACCTGGCGAACGCTGATATTTACACCAGAATCTACACCAGATCCTACGCAAGTTTGATAAATGAGGGCCATTCAGAGGTACATATTGCAAAAAGAGCCCTGTACAGACATAGATCATCACAAAATGAAGAAAACCGCTAAATATGAAGTTAACTGGATGTACAGTTGCTGAGAAATCTGTATTTTCTTGTTGAAAATCTGTATTTTTAGAAAAACGGGATTTAAGTTCGGCAGTAATGATGTGATCGAAGTTTGACAGTAATGTTCTCAGGAGGAATACATTAAGTATTTTGTTTTTAGTGGTTTTGAGGATTTTTACCTCCTTAAAAGGCACCAGCCTCATAAGTAACTCCCTCTTCTTCAATCTGTTTCTTCCTTAGTTTTATGCGCTTGTCGAGCGTATATTCGTTTCTTTTTTTCAAGTTCTAGTGCGCATTTTTCACTCTGTTTCACATTTTTCTGTCCATTTCGTGATAGCCTTTCATTGAGTGTGCCCCTGTCTTTATGCCAAGTTTCATAAGAGTGGAGGCAATTCCTCGGCCATCATTAAAAGTCAGCACACTGAAAGTTGTTCCTGCCTAGAAGACAGTTTTCAGGACGAATGTTTCCTTCGGAACACGACTCCATATTATGGACTATTTGAAGGATCACTGCAAGTTCTTACCTCACAACTACAACCCCAATTCTAAAATAGTTGGGACAAAGTGTAAATTGTGAATAAAATCAAAATGAAGTGACTTTCAAATCACCCCAGCCAGTATTTTATTCACAACAGAACACAGATAACATAGCAAATGTTGAAACTGAGAAATGTTACAATTTTATCACAATATGAGCTCATTTCAAATTTGATAGCTGCTACAGGTCTCAAAAAAGTTGGGACAGGGGTCTTTTTACCATGGTGTAGCATCTCCTCTTCTTTTTAACACAGAGTGGAGGCGTCTGGGCATTGAGGAGACTAGTTTCTTGAGTTTAGCCATTGGAATTTGATCCAACTCTTGTTTAATACAGGCCTCCAGCTGCTGGAGAGTTTTGGGTCTCCTTTGACTGACTTTTTGTTTAATTATGCGCCAAATGTTCTCAATTGGTGAAAGATAAGGATTGCAGGCAGGCCAGTTCAGCACACTGACTCTTCTACTGTGAAGCCATGCTGTCGTAATAGCTGCAGTATGTGGTTTTGCATTGTCCTGCTGAAATACACAAGGCCTTCCCTGGAATAGATGTCATCTGGAGGGGAGCATATGTTGCTCTAAAACCTTTATATACCTTTAATCATTCATGGTGCTTTTTTAAACATGCAAGAGTCCCACACCATATGAACTAATGCATCCCCATACCATCAGAGATGCTGAACGCTGATAACAGGAGGGGTGGTCTTTCTCCTCTTTAGCCTGGAGGACACAACGCCCATGATATCCAACAAGAATGTCAAATTTGGACTCGTCTGACCACAGGACACTTTGCCACTTTGCTACAGTCCATTTTAAATGAGCCTTGGTCCACAGAACATGGCGGCGCTTCTGGATCATGCTCAACAATGGCTTCCTTTTTGCATGATAGAGTTTTAGGTGGCATCTGTGGATGGCACGACAGACTGTGTTTACAGACAGTGGTTTCTTGAAGTATTCCTGGGCCCATTTAGTAATGTCAATGACAGAATCATGCCGGTGAGTGATGCAGTGGCGTCTACGGGCCCGAAGATCACGGGCATTCAGTAAAGGTCTTCGGCCTTGTCCCTTACGCACAGAGATTTTTCCAGTTTCTCTGAATCTTTTGATGATATTATGCATTGTCAATAATGAGACCTTCAAAGCCTTTGCTATTTGACGTTGAGGAACATTCTTTTTAAAGTATTCCACAATTTTTTTACGCAAGCCTTCACAGGTTGGAGAGCCTCTGGCCATCTTTACTTCTGAGAGACTCAGCCTCTCTAAGACATCCCTGTTATAGCCAATCATGTTGCACACCTGATGCCAGTTAACTTAATTACTTGCAAAATGTTCTTTCAGCTGATTATCTTTTCTAATAATTGCTTTTTCACCCCTTGTTTGTCTGTGTCCCAACTTTTTTGAGAAATGTTGCAGCAAGAAAATTTGAAATAAGCTCATTTTACGGATAAAAATGTAAAATGTCTCAGTTTCAACATTTGAAATGTTATCTATGTTTTTTTGCAAATAACATATTGGCTCATGTGATCTGAAGGTCATTACATTTAGATTTTATTCACAATTTACACTTCATCCCAACTATTTTGGAATTGGGTTGTAGATAAACTCACTGTTACTGTAAAACATTGAAAGAAACATCTTACAGTATCATCCCAACAATGACTCCCAACATTTAAACCTGACTTGAATTCTGAAAGACTGACATGGCATACATCAGGATCTGTTCAAAGTGATCCACACAGCAGCCGGTTATCCATCGGTCTGCAGAGCTGCCCTTCATTGCTGGCACAGCTGTAGTTTGGACCTTCCATCCCAAAAACTACTCAACAGCACAGCTTTTACTACATTACAAAAATAATTAGTTATAAGAACAGCCATGGAACTTCATCAGACAGGTTTCAAGTTATTTTTTGTTTCTATTTAATTACTGACTATGAGTATAATCTGTGGAATTTCATGGTGGGCAGATAATATGATAAAACTGCTGATTCAAAACACAACAATAACTTTTGTGACCTTAGCAGCAGCAACTGTATTGTTAACAGAAAGTTTTTGGTTGTCATTTTTGTTTCTTTTTTATGGAAGCTGGGGAGCAGGGTATTTGTTTACAAACTTTTCGAAGTCATTATTTGGTGTTGTTTACCACTAGCGCAAGGTTTTCTGCTTGCAGCTGAAGGACACAATGCTCATTTCTGCAGACTTTACATAAAGCTTTCATGTTGGTTTGACATGATGCACAGATAGACTGGTATTTTATTTCTTACTGAGTACCAAAATTTTCAAAGTAGTCCAATCATCTTGATTTTGGCAACCAAATCATTGACCTATCAGAATACTGCGCAAGCAGACTATCAGGACTGACCCGAGTTGAGAGGTCTTTCGACAGTCATGATAAGACTATCTTACCATGAACCACACACAATTTTGCAGCTTTGCAGGGGGGGATTGTTATGGAGGCAATGTATAAAAATACAGCAGTTTCTTCATAGTGACATCAACATATTTCAGTATGAGTTACAAGTACTTCTATCCAATATTTTTGAGTAAAACAACTCTCTCAAATTGGCAGGCTCAATTAAGAAAAAGCGTCTTACTTCAGAACTTTCCTGACCTCACTGCATACTGTATTTAGGATGATTACATATTTTGAGTAACCAAATCTAAATGTGACCAAATGCATCAACTGGACAGCATTGCCTTATTGCATTTTGGGTCAAAACATCAACTTTCATCCTGCAATTAAAAAGTAAACAGATGGACATGTTTTCCCCTCGCCACTGTGACTCCAGTTGGTTTCCTTCACTCATTTATTTTCAGTAGTCTCCAAAAAGTTTGGGGAGTTACCTGAATACATCGTCAACTAACAAGAGCATGACCTTGCAGTAATGGTTTCTTATGCAATTTATGCCTCTTGAACAGGCAGTGATTTTGGTCCCTCTGCATATTTGCATTGAATTTTCAGAGGAACAGTGAGTGGGTGGTAGTTTGCAACGTTTTATAAAAAGGGCATGATAAGATGTCCTCCGATAGAGTGAGAGAATGTATTCTGCACATTTATTTCATTTGTTACCGAGCAATACTTGAAAATATCTCCTATTAAGAGGGAAATGTCTGCATTCTCCTCTCATTCCTGGCCATCAGCAGTGCAGAGGAATATAGCTCTAACCTTCTGGATTGCAATACCATGGTCTCATGCTGGGTAATACCCTTGGGAGTGACAATACCAGAAAACAATGAAATGCAGCCATTTCAGGGACCTGGTATCTGTCAAGTAATGAAAACTGAGAATAAGAAATGGTATCAATTTAAATTGAGAAGTGAATTTTATTTTTTAAAACATAATGTAATAAATATATAGAAGTGGAGCTGCATTAGAGGCCGTCATAGAAATGAGAAAGCACTTCAGTTTGTTTTACATGCAATCTAAGCTGTCTATTTGAAGGTCTTCCAAGAGGGTGTCCCATAATTTAGGGGCATAAAAACTGAATGCAGGTTCACCAGATTTCTTGTAAGAGACCTTTGGTTCAGGAATGTTGAGTATTAGATGGGAAATAAAATTATTAGGATTTTATGATTTATGAATGCTTATGAAAACGATGGAGCATTAGGCGTTAGTTCAGTAAGGCACGGTAGTCAGGCTGGTCACAAGCCTGTTTCTGTCCATCATTCTTAACTTAAGCTCCTCCCACCTAATTGGTGAGCTTTTATAACCAAGGCAGTGTTCCTTCATTTCTCTGCCGCCGTGCCTTCTACACCGCTCGTACTTGAGTTACTAAGAAATATGTTTCTCATCTCTCAGCAGCATGACAGTTTCTTTGGTTCTGTGAGGTTGATTGCTCCTAAGGTGAACCTTTGTTGCCATCATGGGATAGCGAGACGCTTTTTTCCATGGCCTCTCCTGTTTGAAGCTAATCAGGCCCACCTGCTCTGAGGCTGTGGTTTTTCGCTCTCGTGGGAAGCAATTATCATAATATTCACAAATATATAGGTTCGTCTCTCCTCTACTTGCGCAGTTTTGTGGAACTTAATTTGGCTGATGAAGATATGGATTGATTTTATGCTTGCACACTCTTTTCAGGACTACCAAATGCTGCAGTCTGACTGCCTGAAGGAGCCCATATTCATTTAATGCCTATTTAAGTTGTGTCGTCTCATTACCAGCAAACTGCAGATTCTGAGCTGAAGTTTGAATCGCATCAATCCTAATCATAGTCAAACTGTTACTCTGAGTAATCTCCGGTGCACTCAATTAATTTCCTTACGGACTTGTGTGCAAGCCATATTTTCACCATCCAGTTTATTCTGAGTTTGAAGATTTGTTGAAGGTTTGGCTAAAAAGCTATGCCTCATAAATCTTGCCTTTTAAACGTGGCTATTTAAAAATGGAATCATTGCCTGTGCATCACCCATTCAAATGCTTGGCAACAGGTGTGCGAGAGATCTATCGTTACACCTCTGGAAGTAAGAGGCTATGCACATCATATAACGAAACATAGCAGTAAGTATCTGCTCGACCATTTAATGTCAGGAATCTGCCCTCCACAAGGCTGGCATTTGGTGTCAAATTAAACTCGTAACTGATCAAATAAATATAGCGTGCATGCTTGTTCTCTCATTCATTAAGGTTTCAACTGCAGCTTGCGAACTGGACACGGCATGTTATGATGAATGTCAATTAGAATGAACTGCAAGTATTTTAGGGCTTATTGTGTTATTTCTTGCACTTGGCATAGAAGCACTTCACGAGTAGGGGAAGGATTGACATTATTTGGACCATCAATTTGTACGATCTGCTTTTGTTGCACTTTGGTTGGCTTCCCCTGGTTTCCTGCAGCATTGGTTAGCGTGAGCTGTTCTTCTGACCTTAAGCAGATCTCGATCTCTGCCACAATTGGAGGAGGCTTAATCCGGCTGATGTTGGTGTAGATAGATTGTCTGCTTGCACACTCCTCTCAGGTTATTAAACGCTGAAGTTTGTCTGGCTGAAGGAGCTGGTTTTCTTTTAATGTCTATTTAAAATGTTCCACCTCATCACCAGCAATCTGAATTCTGACCAGGAAGCGTTAAGTTTAGCTGCGTTCAAGTTTGAGATGCATTGCAAGGATCTCCTTCTCCTTCGTGGTTAATAAGCTCCTTTGAGTAACCTCCGGAGATTTTAATTCATTCCCGTATGTAAGCTTTTTGAGTTTTATAAACTCAAAACTCTCTTGGTAGGACAAGCTGTCATTTATCTTCTGCTTTCCTGTAGAGAATACCATCCTCATTGACATACATTAACAAAGCTGCAGGCTCAGCCTGAAGAGCCTTTCGGAATGGAGGTCGGTTATCCCTTTTATAACGCAACACTCGGCCGATGACAGGGTCTCTCTCCTGGCTGTCTCATATCTGCTCCGGTGTTAATGGCTTTGATAGAGCCGGTGAACTTGCATCTCTCACTACGTCCAATGCTTCTGTGGGGGCTGTTGTTAGCCAGACTGTTGGAGTGTTGCTCTGCACTCTGACTCCTTGGACCAACGCACTGATAACTTCCTGACCCACATCTTCTGTGCACTGCTTCATGAACTCGTTTATTTCTAATGGCATACAGGATAGGCCATCCGCATCGGCATTGTTCTTTCCAGGGCGGTACTTTATCGAGAAGCTAAACTCAGACAACTCACCCACCCACCTATGACCTGTAGCATTAAGCTTAGCTGTTGAGAGGATGTAGGTGAGGGGATTATTGTCTGTTTACACCATAAAATGTGGGGTGTGATACAGGTAATCGCGAAAGCGTTCACATATTGCCTATTTTAGTGCAAAAAATTCCAATTTGCCCGAGTGCATGTAATAGTTCTTTTCAGGTGGGGTCAGCGTTCGAGAGCAATACCCAATTACGACCATTTTGTTGTTCTGTCTCTGATACAGTACGGCTCCCAATCCCTCCTGGGACGCGTCTGTATGGAGAACGAATGGTTGAGTGAGATCTGGGTACCGCAGAATGGAGGCTCTATCAGCTTGTCAATGAGAGAATTCAGAGTCTCTTGATGGCTCTCCGTCCACTGAATAGGAGTGTTGGGTGGGAGGTTACCTTTCTGCGTGGTGGCTCGGACCTTCGGTGTGAGGTTACCCTTCAGTCTGGTGGATCTGTCCTTCCCTCTGCTCTTGGACTCGGGTGAGGCTTGGTCAGGTGGTGTTAGGAGCAGTTGGTAGAGAGTCTGCGCTATTCTGGAGAAGTTTGGGATGTATGTTCTGTAATATGAAAGAAACCCCATCACTCTTCTCAACTCTCCAACAGTCGTGGGAATTTTTTCTTTTAAAAGAGAAAATTGAACTGGGGCCACTTCCGCTGGATCCATCATGTAGCCTTCCCCAGATATCAACCGCCCAGGAATTTCACCTTCCTTTTCAGCACTTCACACTTGCGGGGGCTGAGCTTCACCCTGTGCTCCTGGTATCTCTGCAAGACAGTTCTCAAGTGGTCGATGTGGTCCTCAAAGGTTGGACTGTGGACCAGATTGTCGTCCAGATAAGGTTGGCACATGACATCTCTCAGGCCACGTAAGCACTCTTCCATGTTTCTCTGGAATTCCGTGGGAGCTGCACTCAGACCAAACGGAATCCGGACCCACTGGTAAAGGCCCCAGGGCGTGATGAAAGCTGTCAGGGGCTGGCTTTCCTCGTCCAGGAACCCCTGGTGATAAGCCTTCCCTTGGTCCAATACGGAGAACCATGAGCAGCCCGTGAGAGAGTCAAGCACGTCTTGAATTCTAGGTATAGGGTGGCGATCGGGAACTGACTTTTTGTTTAATTCCCTGTAGTCACAGCACAGTCTTAGAGTCCCATCTTTTTTCTGACACACACGACCGGTGATGCGTACAAGGAGCGTGATGGAGTTATCCAGCCCCGATTCAACAGGTCCTCTATATACTCTTTGACTTCCTGATGAAGTGGCTTTGGAACTGCCACGTGCGTTTTCTTGACCGGTGTGGTGTCGTGCAGCGTAATGTGGAGCTTCGATGAGGGGATTGAGCCAATGTCATCATCGTCGTACGTGAATGCACTCCTCCCTCAGCAACTGTTTTGCAGTCTCCCTTTGGTCATCATTTAAATGGCTGCGATCAACCAGAGGATCCCACCAAGCTGGTGTCTGTGGTTTTGTCTTATCACTGCATATGTCTTGTTGCTTTACTCCACCCCCGATTTCTACCTGTTCTGAACTGGCAGCATAAGGCATCTTGAATGTTTTTAGCTGACTAAGAACATTACGATGATTTAGAGTTACACTGTGTCTGTTTGTGTTAGCAATGGGGACTAGCACATAACCTAACCTTACGCTGGGGGCAGTGACTAGACCCTCCTCAATCACAACACCCTCTGGTAATGCAGGCTCTTCACTAGGGTCTAGAAGCAGGTCCTGGCCGCTATACTGAGCCCCACAGTTCGCTTTAACATACACTGTGGTGACCTGTTCAGCGGCCAGAGTGACTGTTCTTCTTCCGGTGTGTACAATACCTACCTCATTATCACTATCTGGGGCATGGATTAGCTTAAGCATGGTTTGTGCTGTTTGAAATGTGATCTGGAACGCTTTGCACACCGTATGGATGGTCTCTGTCTTTGATTGCTGACCACCCTGCTCTGTTACTACTTCTATCACATTGTAACCAATTATGGACTGTTCCTTGGGTTCTTGTGACCTTTGGGTCACTAGACATTAGAATAGGGACTACCAGTGGCTCGGTGCTGGTTGAGTCTTTACTTAGCCTAAATTCCGCCTCCACCCAGCCTGTGAAGGGGATTTCAGTTTGGTTTGCCGCCATCCCAACCAGATTGTCTGAATCTAACAGTTCACTGCGGGATCTCACCATAGTGTGGGGCAAATCCAACTTCCTCCATTTGTCATTGATGATGGTCGCCTGGGCGCCCGAGTCCCACAACGCCACCACTGGAACTGTATCCAGCATTCACTGGACGGTGTGTATCTTGCAATTAGCTTGATGAGTTTTGCTTTGCGTCATGGGGGAAGATAGTTGACTGGTGTTATGTGAAGAAGCATGTGCGAGGGTACAGTTCGCTGTGAGATGGGACTGGAGGAGGAGTCATGGGTTACCGGGAGTCCCGGCTCGGCAACCCTGTCTCGTTTCCCTGCTGATCTAGGTTCCGTCGACATCCTCTGGACAGCTGCCCCTCTTGACCACACCTATAGCAATGCCTACATGAGTCACCTATCTGAGCTTCCTGACACGCCCTGCAGCCCCTGGGTCTACTACGGCAAGGCATGCTGGCTCTCTCCGTGTGTCTGGACTTCATTACCTCCACTGTTTCCAACATCAACTTTTTAATTTGCAGGACTTCTGCCTTCAGCGATTTTATGAGTGGATTAGGGTCTGCCGCCGGTTCTGTACTGCGCCCCTGACTTTTCTTATTCTTTTTTCCTACTTCAGGGTTAGTTATAGAGTCAACTTCAGCAACTGAGAGGTCAGGTGAATACACATCAGCCTGCACTCCACTGACTCTCGGAGGCTTACATGGGGAAGTTTTCCTCAGTTTTAACTGTCTTTCCTGTTCTAGGATTGCGGCCTTGCTGATCCGCTCAATTAACACTTCATCTGTTACTGCAGGATTGCTGAGGTAAGGCTTCAGTTGGAATTTAATGGCATCACTATACAGCCCTGTCTCTATAGAGCAAAGGAATTTCTCTGAATTAGATCTGGGCTAAATTGCTCACCTTCCTCACCTGTATCTTCATCACATAACTTTCTCATTAGTTTTTCTTTCAGCTCAATTGCCCTAAACTGGAAATTTTGGGCAGACTCTGCTGGGTCTTGGGACATGTTCAACAGGCGGTGGAGGAGGTCTGAGCAGGAGTCCACTTTGTAGTGCCCCTTGAGTATGGTCTTGAGTGTGTGGAATGTCAGTTCCCGTTTTATCTCAAGCATCTCCCTCAGGTGGAGGCCTGGGCTCACCGCGCAGGTGACTACTTCAATGATCTTCGCCTCCTCATGTCCTTTACACTGCCCCGACTCAATCTGGTTAATAAGGCTAGTGTAGGACAACTTTTCCTTCTGACCAGCCTCGCCAATCTGTCCAATGATCCGAAACTCACGCCTCAGTGTCACCTCTGGCAGTTTGGGCAGGGCTGTAGTGGCAGGCGCTGTGGCAGAGCTGGTGTCCTCGTCTTTAACAGCCATGGTGGCGGTCATGGTGTCCCCTCCCTGCGCCTGTGTTTTTAGCTTTATTTTTCCCTCTAACGCCCCAATTTCCTCCTCCATTCGTTGCCGGGCTTCACTTTGCTGCTGTTGCCATTCCTTATACTGTATTTTCAGATTTTCTAACTCCCTTACTTCGGTAAGTACAGTCTCGGACTCACCAGTCAGTGACTGCTTCAGGGATCCCAGGTAAGACAGTAGGTGCTTAAAATACTGCTGAAGTGATTTTGTGTCTGCCTCATCGTCCTCAATTTCAAAAGTTTTCTCCGCCGACCTGATGAGAGTGCATCTAGCTTTCCTGGCAAACCCCTCGGATGGTGCACTACACTTTAGATACTCACATACGGAGATGAGCTCTGGCTTCTCCAGCGACAGCAGTACTCTGCTTATTTCGTCTCTAGTGTCCTCCATGGTCTCCTTCTCTTTTACTGTTGCTTCCGAATCATCACTGTCTCAATCTGGGGCTACACATTTATTGATTATTTCTGTAAAACGAAATAGAATAGGTTCACAGATTCAGATCGCTACACAGCCTCTCGACTCGCAAATGGAAATCTCGCCCCCTGAAGAAACTCTCTATATCAGCCAAAATCTAATGATCCAGTATTCAAATGTATAAAAATAAAATACATCCCTTTTCAATCATACTAATAACCAAGAATGCCAATGTACCAAAAAGAAAATAAATATTCCAGTTTACAATTATATTCATTTGTCTCATTACTTCTCCCTTCAATAATACACATTCAGTATAACATCATGTTTCTCAATAATACCATTCAACAAATTAACAATGTATATAATACATTCAGTACAACATACTTCTCAATATCAAAACTTAACAAGTAAGCTATCGCTATAGCATTGTGTTTCTGAATAACATAATTTAAATATATATCGCTGACCTGTAAGTTAAGAGCACATCCGGGCTTATTGTTCTTAACTACCCCTGTCACGTTTGCCAGCCTGTTATTCATTAGCCAACTTAACACGGACATTCAAAACAAAAGCAAAGCAACATCTTGGCTAGCCTCCTATTCATTAACTACATAAACATACAAAACGATAGTATTTCAACCCGCGCAGATTATCCACCGCGTCACTAAACAATAAACATTTCAGTACTCTCGGACACCTTTATAACTTCACCAGCTTACCTGTAAAATGGAATAAAATAGGTTTACCGATTCAGATCACTAAACAGCGTCTCGACTCGCAAACAAAAATCTCGCCCCTGAAGAAACTCTTGAGTGATTTCCCCTCTCGCTGAAGTGCAAACGGCGCAGTGATACTGCCACCTGCTGGCTGGAGTTGTCCTACGTTTTAACAGTGGATAATCGTAAAACTGTTCACTCAAATGAAGGAGTTAGCTATCACATGAGCATTCAAAAATATTACAACCTGCTAAACATAAACATATTAAGGATATTGCACGTTGCTGAAACTAAAACAAAAAAAAAAATATATATATATACATACATAGAGAGAGAGATGTGCAGTATATACACCATACTGGTTTGATGTGCCCCATATGCGTAAACTTTTCGTTCCCAGGGGTGATTGCAAAAAAATTTCTCAAGCCTGAAAATTTTTCTTCAGGCTGTGTCATGAGGAATGGGTCGTTGATGGGCCTACATCCTGCATTTCGTGGGTCGGCAGGAGAAAGTATGAGCTGAGCTTTCAACAGTGATGTAATAACACTGGGTTTGGGCTTTAACTGCCTCATAAATAGGACATCAGGGCCTAAACAACGGCTCTAAAGTCAAGCTGAGGATTAAGCAGAATTCTCAGCACAGTATTATTACAGAAAATCTTATTTTTCCAGTGCTGTTGAATTCACATCGGGCAACTAACTATAAACTTACCTACTAACTAATTAACACACTTTTAAAACATGCAAGACATTTTTTGAAAAACATAAATGAATGTAGCACTCGATGAAGGCTTAAATATAGTTCGGAAAAACAGTTTAAATATAGGGATATAAAATTTTGATAAAATATTTTTATTTAACGGAAATAAAATTATTCACTATGTTGCAAACAATGTCAGCAAAACAGTTGACTTGCTGCTCTATAAGATGACAGTTCAATCTCGTTTTCCACACAGTTCAAAGCTAAATGTATTCGTAGAAAGTGAAACGTTTCGAGCTTGTAAGCTTGCAACCGCCTCTATTCTTACTGGATTCAATACCATAACCCAACCGCACAGAGCACTGCCCGTGCTTCATGAACTGATAAGTTTTAAAGTAGATGACGTTAATTAAAGTATTTGGCCAATTCTGACAAGCAAAATTACTTTTAGCGTGCGTGTGCTCAAAGCTCATTAAATCCATCCATTCTCTGTACCTGGAACTGGAGCCCATCCCAGCTGACTCTGGGCAAAAGGCAGGGACCCACCCTAGACAGCTTGCCGGTGCACACTCCATTCATTAGAATTTAATTTTAATATTCAATATTGTGAATGCATATGCTGCGCATGCCCTCACAACCCGGTGTGTTATCAGTAACATAGCTGCTGCCACTATATGCTATTACCATTTCTGTCAGCACTAGAAATTAAACTCTAGATTTTCTGAACTAAATGTACGCTTGATGTTTTTACACACCCAAATGTTTCTCTGGGTACTCAAAAATCAAGGTAAGCCGAGAAAGTGCTGATTTTATTCAATATTAGTCGAGTTTGAATACGGAATTCTTTCCCTTCCCCTTATACGGGATTAATAAATTCGTAAGTTCTCACATAATCAGCAGCCCAGTTATAAAATATACATAAAGTCGATCTTCATTCTCATCTGTTTCTTTCCTCTTGGACTCTCGTATTTTCTCTGCGCAGATGGAGTTCAGCCGCATCAGCGAATCTCCGCAGCATCACTCCCGTGCACTGATGCTGCTCACTAACAGTGTGTCGTTCATATATCATCTTGTCCAGCGTTTCCAACCCACTCCACTGTTCTAGCTAATAAAGGCTGAACTACAAATACTGTGTGTTCGTGCAGTGCTGTCATGCAAGTTCCGCGCATGCATAAAATAATCAAACTGACTATTCACACTTATTTAAGTGCATCCAAGCACAAAAATTGATCGAGATTTCCGTTAGACGCACTTATAAGTGTGGCCAAGATGCAGTGTGTCCAATGCTAAAATTTTTTTCTTGGCCAAACTTATTTTAAGCGGTACTTTCTAAAAACTTGAATGGTCATCAACTGGCGCAGGGAGTAAGTGTGGCCAAGAAAAAAATTCAGCATTGGCCACACGTATAAGTGCGAATAACATTGGCCTGAAATAATACTTCATATTTTGTATCTTATCTTAAAAGTTGCTAAAAAGTTACGACATCAAGTATGCACATCTGCTATTGTTCTAATAATTAAGAATGGTGCATGCAATGGTAAATAAATGATAAGCTGTGCAGTTTTTTGGGCTGAATTTATACCGCGCTGAAAGTGCACATAAGGACATAGTTAATGCAACCTAGCTACGTATGTAGCCAGCATACATGAAGCAGCTAAACACAGTACCGTGAATCGGTGTAGGATATTCAATGTAATGGAAATATGCAACTCAGTTTAGGTGCATCTTGAACATTTTAATACGAAAAAGCAAAGCAAAGTTCCGGGTCACTGAGCAGAATGGCTGCTTGAGTTTGTAGCTCGCTCGCTTGCAAAACTTAATTAACTGATTTAGGGTGTTCCCTATCCCCGTTTCAATGCCGTTTGAAACACCTACTGTTAAAAGAAACTACCAAAGGATGGATCCTGCTACACCTTCTCCAACTTCATCCCAAGATGATAAAAAAATTAAATTGAGTGAATCGGACTATGCAACTGAAATGACGTGCGAGACTGACATTGTTGGAGCCACAATGCCTAATTTCACTCAGCCTACTCATCTCTTGAATGCCTATTTCGGTCAGCAAACTGCTGTCGAAAGTGCAACAATATTGGAACATTTGATTGGTTAGGGGAGAGGGATTACTGATCTAAAAGAGGCCATAAATATAGTCCGCGCCGATGTAAGAACTACGCAGATCACTGTTAGTCAGATTCAATCAGACACTAATTGCCTAGAAACTACTGTGTCGCGGATGGAAAAGGACTTTGTTTCTCTCTCTGGTTCTCTCAAGCTGCTGTCAGAAAAAACTGATATTATTCAGGCAGAAGTACGTAGTCAGTGCGAGCTGAGCAAATTAAACGAAACGCGTATTAAAACTCTTGAATCTCAATTAGCGGTGCAGGAGGACTATAATCGCAGGTCCAACCTGAGGCTTGTTTTCCTACCTGAAGGAGAAGAGGGCGAGAACTATTGGCTTCATTCAGCGTCAACTACCTATATGGCTCCCTAGCCTGGCACAGAGGGGAGTCATGGAGATGGAGCGGGCCCATAGGATTTACTCCAAGTCGGCAAAAGATAACAACGGCCCCAGACCGGTGATTTTCCAGATGCTTCGCTACCTGGATAGAAAGGCTGTCCTGGACGAGTATTGGCAGGCAGGATCTTTACTTTCCCACTGCGGACATAAGTTGCTCCTGTTTGCCGATTATTCCCTCCACACGTCTAGTCGCAGACAGGCTTTCTCCGAGGCTATGAAGGGATTGCGCAAGAAGGGAATTAAAAACTTTCTGCTGTACCCCGCCAGACTGAAAGTTACCCTGAATAACGAGAACTTTCTGTTTGACACCCCCGAAGAAGCGCACAAGTTTTTGGAGGATCATTAAACATTGTTCTTTTTGATCCCTCTGCGACTTTTGATTGATAGGATGGATACTTGCGCACACACAGACACACGTGCAGACACACGCAGCACACACACACACACACACACATGCACGCACGCTCATGTACACGCACTTAAAGGCTATACTGGTACGCATATACACACTTGCTGATATCCTATCTTTCTCTCACTCTTTTTCTATCTCTCCTTGTATATCCTAGTCTTTATTTCTAAAGTTAAGAACTCATCCTGGTAAATTTATAAGCTCTCACAGTGCTGCATGAGTGCAGTTTATGCTTAGGTGTTTTTTTTTTTTTGGTTAATGAGCTGCTTGCATTTTATATTTTTTTCTTATAATCTATTATTTGCTTCTTGCTTATTTTTTGTCGTTTTGGTTACTGTTATTTAGACCCCTGGTTTATTCTTTGGGAACACCTATACATTGTTTTGGTGTAAAGCGAGCTCGGACAGAGCTACCTTATCCTGTGTCAGGTACTCGAGGTCCCTTATTATGCTTCTCACTGCCAGTTACTTTACAGGGGTGCTTTTGGGTTCTCCCCTGGCATACTGGCTTATTTATGTTCTTTTTCATGCAGTGATATACATTTTGGCACAAGGGTTGTTTTTTCCTGCTAGTTTTCCAGTATATATATATATATTTTTTTTTTTTTTGTGGCTGTTTTTGTTTTGTTTTTGTTTCATGGTTGTTTTTGATATTTAATAAATTATATATATGGCCTGTGTTACTGATTATAATACTGCAATTCTTCTCAGCATTAAGAAAAGATGACCTCCCTTAATTTCTTGACTTTGAATACTCGTGGCTTAAATTCACCAGTAAAAAGGATAAGATGTTTCGAATATCTAAAACAAAAAAATGTGGACATAGCTTTCATACAGGAGTCTCACTTAAAATTCTCTGACGTTAATAGATTTCAGAATAAAACTTTGAAAGTGATTTCTTCCTCTTCAGCTTCAAATAAGACTAAAGGTACTTTGCTTGTAGTTAGAAGGAAATTAGATATGGTATTAAGTACTGTGGGTTCTGACAATGAAGGTAGATTTTGTTATGCTGTTGTCATATTAAATGGCACCAAGTTCTATTTAGCATCTATATATGCGCCGAATACGTTTAATATTAATTTCTTTAACAATATTAAGTCAATTTTGTTGGATTTTTCTGACTCTATTTTGATACTGGCTGGAGATTTTAATTTGATAATTGATCCTACTTTAGATACCACCAAATGTGACTCTGCCTTCCGGAAACCCGCATCTTCCTGTATTACTGATTTTTTAAAAGACCAAAATATTATAGATGCTTGGCGTCTGTTAAATCCTTCTACTAAGGATTACACTTATTTTTCTACACGTCACCTTTCTCACTCCTGCATTGACTTCTTTTTTGCTTCTCCTATTCTTTTGAAGTATAATGCTAAATCTAATACACTTCCTATGCTTCTTTCTGATCATTCTCCCATCATATTCTCTTTGAAAAAATTCTCAGCACCTAATAGATGTAAGAGATGGCGTTTTAACATCTCACTTCTTCAAAATAACACCTTCTTATCTCATACTACTAAAAGTCTAAAGGAATTTCCCCAACTTAATATTCAATCCCAGGTTAATCCGCACGTACTGTGGGAGGTAACTAAATGTCACATAAGGGGCGTTTGTATCTCCTTTTCATCACACCTGAACAAAAAACGCAGAGAGACTCTTGAAAATCTCGAAAAAAAAGATATCCTCTCTTGAAGCCCATCAGAAATCCAACTTTTCTGAAGTCAACCAAAAACTTTTGACCTCTGCCAGGTCAGAGCATAGGTGTCTTACCACAGCACATGCTGAGTTTTTGCATTTAAAAACCAGACAAAGACATTACCAATACTCAGAAAGGCCGAGTAAACTTTTGGCTTTGAAGCTTAAACAATCTGAACATATGGCCTCCATAAATTGCATAAAAAATTAAACTGGTGAGTTATGCACACTCCCATCTGATATCAATTGTGTTTTTACTGTTATTTTTCTAAATTATTTGCTTCTGAAGCTTCGGGAAACCACTTGGAAATGGAATCTTTTTTAGACGCTTTGAATTTTCCCACTCTCTCTGATGCACAGTTTTCTCTCTTAGAAGCTCCAATTACATTAAAAGAGCTTGAAGATGCCCTTATATTAATGCCGAAAGGAAAGTCTCCTGGCCTGGATGGAATTCCACCTGAATTACTTTCTGTTTTGTGGGATTTGATTGGTCCAATTGTTTTTGATTCCTTTAATTTCTCATTAGAAATGGGTTATTTTCACAGAAATAAAAAAAATGCACTTATTTCCTTAATCTTAAAAAAAGGCAAGGATCCAGTTGAATGCTCTAGTTATCACCCCCTATCTATTTTAAATGCTGACTTTAAACTGTTTTCCAAAGTTATGTGAAGAAGGTTAGATTCTTGTATCACTTCTCTAATTCACCCTGATCAAACTGGCTTTGTTAAGGGTCGGATGGCCTCGGACAATATTCGCCGCCTCTTACATGTTATTGATTCAGCTTTTGACCATCATTCATCTGCAATCTTATCCTTAGATGCGGAGAAGGCCTTTGACCGTGTAGAATGGAGTTTTTTTTATTGGCAGTATTAAAACATTTTGGCTTAGGTCCCTCTTTTATCCACATGGTCAAGACATTATATACAGCCCCATAAGCTCGTGTCCAAACCGGTCATCCTGGCACATGTAACTTCTCACTAACAAGAGGAACCAGACAGGGTTGTCCACTGTCCCCTGCTCTATTCACTCTTTCACTGGAACCATTGGCTTTAGCATTGACGGAGAACAATGTTATGCAACCTATCAAAATCATGAATACATCTCACTACATCTCTCTGTATGCAGATGACATCCTTCTGTATTTCACTGATATTGCTAACTCCCTTCCTCGCATCTTGAATCTCTTTCGAAAGTTTGGCTCTTTTTCTGGTTATAAAATCAATTGGTCAAAATCCATCCTTATGCCCCTTCACCTTAAACTCTCAAATCTAGATTTATCAAATTTTCCAGTATCTATACAACCCCATGGCTTCACATACTTAGGCATTCTCATAAGACCTACAATCTCTCAAATAGTCAAAGACAATTTTACTTTGGTTTTAGAAAAAGTAAAAAGAGATTTTAATTCCTGGTCTTCTTTGTATGTTGGTCTTTTTGGTCGTATATCCACCATTAAAATGAATATTCAGCCCAGAATTACCTTTTTATTTTTCATGCTTCCCGTCTCCCCGCCAAGTACCTTTTTTAAAGAACTAGAGTCGCTGTCCAGAAATTTTATTTGGAAGGGGAAACGGTCCAGAATTAGTCTTTCTACTCTCGCTCGTCCTAAATTAGTTGGTGGTCTAGCATTGCCGAATTTCAAATATTATTACTGGGCTTTCCAAATGAGAGCTATTCAAATCTGGATGGACTCATCTTCAGAAGTATCCTGGCGTACTATAGAGGATGCTCTGTCACACCCAATTAGAATTCAGGCCCTACCATTTTCTGCGAAAAGACACATGGGTTCCATCATTGCTAATACGCTATCTCTCTGGGACCGTATTGAAAGGCATCTATCTTTTGTATGCAACTTCCACACATTCTCTCCAATTTGGCATAACAATTCCTTTTTATCTGGTTCAATGCCTTTCACTTCTCCTCAGTGGTCTAAACAAGGCATTTATGTACTAGGCGATATTTTCAATGACGCAAGGCCTCCGATCCTTCCAAGACCTCAAAAACTCCTGTTCTCTCCCTGGCACTTCCTGGTTCTTTTACCTCCAACTCCGCACTGCCTTAAAAACTTATGGGGTTCCATGGGATGTCCCCCTTCGCAACCATCCCAGCATCTCATTGCTCTCTTCAAGCTCCAAG
This sequence comes from Gymnothorax javanicus, assembly GCA_029692085.1. Classification (NCBI taxonomy): domain Eukaryota; kingdom Metazoa; phylum Chordata; class Actinopteri; order Anguilliformes; family Muraenidae; genus Gymnothorax; species Gymnothorax javanicus. The sequence goes on from CM056195.1 coordinate 86,479,408, forward strand.
TTAGTAGCTCGGATTTACAGCAAACTGTCATCAATTGATAATGAAACTCTCCCAGTTCTGCAGGTTTGGGAAAAGGAATTCCAATCCTTTGGTCTCATTTGTAACTGGAATTCAATCTGGACTAATGTTTTCTCTTCATCTAAAAATCTGGCTCATCAGCTAATTCATTACAAGTTTATTCATAAATTTTATTTCACCCCTGAACGCAGATTTAAGCTGAAATTAGCAGACACTGATTCTTGTCCCAATTGTTCCAACATTGTGAAAGGGGATTATCTTCATATGTTCTGGCATTGCCCAATGATTAAGTCCCTTTGGTAATACATTAATACCACAGTCAGTGACTTACTTTGTAAATCTCTTCCCACCTGCTCTGCTCTTTATCTACTAGGGTCCAACCCTAATTTTATTTGTCTTTTCAGGAAAAGTGTATTTTAATGGCAGCTTCAACAGCAGCTAAGAAAACTATTATTAAGAACTGGTTTGAACCCTCCATCTCTTTGAGGAGACTTTGGCTTAATTTCTTTTTTGATATCTGTGTACTTGAAAGATCCACTGCAAGACTTAATGGTGCAAAATTTGATTGCCTTCTCAACTGGACTAATGCCCTTGAGAGTATTCAAAGAATTAACTAGCTTTCCAGTAACATCATCATTTTCTTCATCTATATTTCATGTATTGCTTGTCGCTTAATTTCACAGGCCCTGTTTTCATGTTGTTGGCTTGGGCAATGCAGTTAAGCTTTGTTTTTAACAACCACAATAATTCAATGAACGCTTATTAATGAGATTCTCACACGGAATTAAAATCCTTGTGCATTGAAGTTTCAGTTTCACTTGCGTAAAGGTGGACCTCACCACAAGTAACCACAAGTAACGTGGAGAGCGATTATGACTCCGGACTTCTCGTGCTTCTCTTTACTCAGGGATTGGAAACAATGCATGTGTTTCATGATCGTTTAAATTGTTTAAATGAAGTAAGACCAATTGAAACATCTTTATGCAATTCCATTGCTTTCAATCCCTCAGTAAAGACAAGCGTGAGAATTCCCGAGTCATAATCGATTTCCGTGTCACTAGTGGGGAAATCCACCGTAATGCACATGAAACGCATTAGCTTAATGCACAATGACTTAAATTCCGCTAGTGAATATCTTCAGTGCGCGTTGATTGAATAATTGCTGACTACGGTACAGGAACGTGAATGCCACTAAGAGGCCAGAGACTCACGCAGAATGCGTGAGACTTGGCATCTCTGTGATTATTGTGATTTTTTATGACTTCAGATACCGTCCATGTCATTTGTCACAATGGTTCTAATGTCCAGGTGGTTCTTCTAACTATATATAATCAGATTAATGTAAAGAATGCCATTTTTAGCTCTAAACCGGGGTGCTTTTAGTGATTTTCTGAAGATTTTCATAACGAGTGTCATTTACGTTATCCGTGTCATTAATGTTATTTGCCCTGCTTTCTAGTGCAGTGATGCCTTCTCTATGCTGCAAAACTAATGTAACTTGTTTTAGCAAAGTATTATTATTGATATGGGGGTGGGCAAATAAAGACTTGAGGGGTTGTTTTGATGCAAATTTCAGATGTTTTGTGTTCATTTACTTTTCAAAGTCAGTATTAGTGCAGGTGAACTGCACCCGGGGATAGCATTTAGGGTACCTAGCCAAAGATTTATGGATATGTGATAATAAAATGAGGTTTGATTGCATATAACAGATCTATATTATGATATAAAAGTATTTTTAGAACTCATAGTTGAGACTCATGATCGTGTCATTTACGTTATCGTTTGGTACCATTCACAAATCAACCTCGTGCGCCAAGGCATTTAGTAGTACACACTTAAGGACACATTAATCACAAAGACCTACACTTTAATGTAAAATAGCAAAAAATTAATAAGCAGGCAGTTGCACAGAACTAGAAGTAATGGAACAGTTCAGTTTTTTAAGTTATGCGGTGGAACTAACCTGCGCATTTTCGGGCCAAACTTCAAACAGGTGACACATTCCTAAAATGAGGTGCAGACAGCTTCTCTGTATGTAAATTTCATTGTTGGATTGTCAGGTTAGCATAAAACAGGTTTCCACATGGCTAGAAATTGATTAACTGTACATTGAGCTTCATTAAAGACAGGTAAGTCAGCTGATAACGTAAATGACAGGGCCAAATTTGACTTCTGAGAGGGCCTTCTTCAAGGACATGCCCTGGAAAAACTGTTGCCCGTTTGATCACATGGTTTTTTTGCACATAAACCCATAACACTTCTACTTTCTAAATACTTATTAGCAAGATCCAGCTAAGAAAAAAATATTTTTCAAAGTCAGAACCTGGCTGGGGTCGTTTTCGTGAGCCAAACCCATATATTTAATTTAAAATACAACATCATTGTCGCCAACATGACGCTGGACAACTTTTGCACAAGTCAACCATCACATACGTAACCTCCATAAAAAAAGATAGTTTGAGATGAAATTGTGCAAAAACTATCACCAAGAACAGTCGTACCGGCGATCAGAAAAAGACAAAATATTGAGATGGGTTTCCTATCACAGCATACAAGGCACTTATTACCAGTTTTCCATGATATATTTGGTGTGACATGATGATTGACCACCGTTTCTCGATGTCCAAATCACATAACGGCAACGAATTGGCACACTGTCAAAACAACTTTTGAATCACATTCAAAGAATCGGCATGCATTCCAACTCCCGCCACGCTAAAAAGATGGGTTGGAAATGGAAGATATATAATCCAGAATACTCCTTGAATATTCCATGATATAACTGAGTAGCGAACCAAACTTTAATTGTACATGACGATGGCGTATGTGATTTTGTTGACGGATAACCGACCTCTGTGTATGACAGAGGGAAGACGCCATTGCTGTAAACAACAAAATTGGTGACGTCATCATTTCGGGGGTATCATCCAATGCTAATGAATTTGTACCATTTTGGGCGGGCGTTTTGAATAGAGGAGCATCCAAAAATGCCGGTCACGTAATGTGATGATTGACGGAATTCCGGGCGGCTGAAATAAGATGTGTTTTTCTTTGTAACTTCGCAAGAAACAAACCGTCACACCACTTAGGTTGTGAGGAGATGAATAGTTTTGAAGCTCAAAATAAAAAAATTACTTTCAAAGTGTTTATTTCATGATATTTGTTAAGAATGCACATGGGGTAGCTTATGGACGGAACAGCATCACATACGGAACCCCCAAAAAAACAACATGAATTTTTTTCTGCCTACACCTAATTTTGAATCTATGTATGGAATAAAATCTTCAAACACTTATTTTCAAGTAGAAAATAAAGTTAATATGAAAGGAATACCCTTAAGGTGCTAATAAGGCTTCTCTTTCGACGTACTCAAGAATGTCACAAAAATAAACTGAAAAATTGCCCCTAAATAGACATATTAAATGAGATAACTTTCAGTGGTTTATGTGAGGGGCATAAAGTTATCTCTGTTATCTCTCTGGGATGTGTACTTAATACCTATCAGCTTAAATTATGCATCTGACCCACCCATTCAGAAAAAAATGAGGGTGGAAGTTGGGGGTATGCAAACCTACCCTTTTGCTTGGACAGACCCATATAGTATATTTCCTTCGTATCAAGGCACTTTAGGAGTGTCTTGCTGGATGTTCCTCTGTCTGTATTCAGCAAGCCACTGAGCTCCCTTCACCCAGAGAAGGTCACACATGCTTGCGTGAATTCAAAGGAAATGTGACATGCACTTCGCAACACATAGTCTCATATAGTATATTTCCTTTATATCAAGCCACTTCAAGAGGTTTTTTCAAATGTTCCTCTGGCTGTTCAGTAAGCCACACAAATTTCCGGAACTCAAAAGGTATGCAACATGCTGGCTGCTGCGAACTAATCCATTTCACTCCATTCCATTCATACTTTGAATTTATTAGAAGGTGACTCTGCTAGCCTGCTCCCTATGGGAGTGCGGGTTTGGGGGTTGTGATCTCAGGGACTGTCTGTGTCATACTTGCTCATATTATTCCAGAGCATCACTTGAGCAAAGTCACCACCAAACTCAGGTCGTCCTGCAATAAATGGTTAAATCTGACGTAAGTGTCCAGACTGAACTGGAGCTTTAGGCATTAGTTCAGTCAGGCACGGTAGTCAGGCTGGTCACAAGCCTGTTTCTGTCCATAATTGTTAATTTAAGCTCCTCCCACCTAATTGGTGAGCTTTTATAACTAAGGTAGTGTTCCTTCATTTCTCTGGCACCGTGCCCTCAATACCACTCGTACTTGAGTCACTAAGAAAAATGTTTCTCATCTCCCTCCACCTCCCCAGCCTCCTCTCTAATTTCATTATTCATCTTAAAGGTGCACTATGCAAGTTTGTTTACTTTCTGCGCAATTATATTTTTGTCTCAATTCGCCAGCATCTCTCCACAATCCGCTAGCTGCCTGCCCCTAAATTCACTGTAAAAAAAAAAAAAAAAAACCCGGGCTCTGGAGATGCACAGGCGTCACAAACGGCAAATAAACATAAGGGGCACAGGCTGTGCCCCATAACATAACAAACCGTCCCGGTCAAACGCCGACAAGAGTTGACAGTTATGGAAGCATGGGAAGGAGGGAACTATGGGAGGGAGGGGCAGGCTACCTCTGTTTTGTTTGAGTTCGAATGTCAACAGAAGTGAAAGTAAACAAACTTGCATAGTGCACCTTTAAGCAGCACTTGTTCATATCATGTTCAGTAACTGAAACTTTTACAAGATTTAAAATGATCTCAGGCTCTGCCAGGGATGGGGGGGTAGTTGTGATCTCAGGGACTGTCTGTGTCATGCTTGCTCAGATTGTTCCAGATTATCACTCAAGCAGAGCCACTGCCAAACTCAAATGCAGGTTGTCCTGCAATAAATGGCAGACAATTGTCCAAGTCCCTCCGATCCAAGTCCCAAGCGAGTCTCAAGTCATTTGGTCCAAGTCTCAAGCAAGTCCCAAGTCTTTTTTTTTGTGGGCAAGTCAAGTCGAGTCACAAGGTTATGTCAAGTCAAGTCGAGTTGAGTCACAGGTTATGTCAAGTCAAGTCCCTCACCATTGTCCCCCAGCCCACCCACAAAGCACTCAGGTTTATATCTTGAAGAGAAAAACCTAATGTCAATCTCAAAAAAGAGCGTGTAGACTAGTCTGCATGGCTAAACCAGCATAAAGCTGTTCATTTATCCATTACAACATTACATGTCTGATCATTAAGACCTAGGTAGATGGGAAAGGCTACATTCCATTAAAGAAATGGCATGTTTGATACGAAAAATTGTTTATTTTGAACATTTTGCAAAAAATGAAAATTCATCAGAATCAGTAGCAAGGTGCATATGTAAAGCACTTGCTGTCTCGCTTTCCCCTCTCTCCTGAGGAGAAGATGGGAGAGAGAGTGGGAGGAAGGGAGAGAGTGGAGGAAGAGGAAGGAGAGAGGTGTTCGGCAACATGGTGCTCGCCGATCAAATCCTTCAAACTGTTTTATCACGGCTTCACCTGAGCATGTTACACAATATAATTACACAAAATCTCTGTAAAGAACAACCTGACAAATACACAAATAACAACCCAGTTTCTGTACCCCCTCGTTCACTTCCGTGCCCCCCATAAATGTTTCCTCCCGCCTTTACCCCTTCCCCTTTTGCTATTGTAATTAATGGGAGAGGTGACCAGCATTGTGGGCTCTCCGTCAAACTACATTTATAAGTTTACTAACTATCTTAAACTCACTGTATGGTATGCTAATTTGTTTTTTTTGTTCCACTTAATTTGTGTAGCTGCTCACACTACATGCTGATAACTGACCGGAGGATTGTATTGTTTACCGCTTTGGTCAGAATAAGGATCAGTCATAAAAGAGATCCCGGTGTCACAGCTTCATCCCGAACACTTCAACACAACGCAGAATAACACCGGTCACAGTAGCAGACATAAAACTGCATGCACACACACTCACCATTAAAGTAGGAATTCAAAGAAAATAAGTACCCATAAAATTGGTCCGTTATGGCATATATGTATGTTGACGGTATTCACTCATATAACAAGCGAAAAAAGTTTCATGCTACTTGATATCCACTTTCCAAATGTTGTTCTTCTTCGACCGTAACCAATCCGCCAATAGTCTCATTTTCCGAGACATCACATACGGGTTGTGTACTCTGAAAGTACCCAGATGCTCCACAGTTATAATACAGTGAATACTGCGAAAAAAATTTTTTCAATTTTGTTTTTAAAGCCTGACAAGTCAGAACTCTGAATAGATTTCTTCCAGATCTCCCAAAAGTTCATCGTTTTAAATCCCATGTTTAAATTTTTTAAAGCTACTGTCGCATAAAGGTGATTTCTTTCATCGATGCATATTAGTTATGCTGCTTATTTTGGTTCGTTCCGTGTTGCAAAAAGTCCGGTCGCCGTGCTGGCTATACGCTTTACACTTATACACGTTGTCTAGTTTAGTAAGAAAATTATGTTTTTATTGGAGTCATGCTACCATTCCGAGGAAGGTTGGATAAGCCAATGCTCTGAGCTACAAAAAAGATAGTATTTAATGAACACGATCAAGTGGACTCTCATAACAGTGATTGACTGACATAGAAATATGGAGTGACGAGGTCGATGCCATTTAGAACACAATCGTAACCCTCAAATATCTCCACCCAATACCTCAAAAGCAGCCTGTACTTCTCATGCACTGAAGATAGCTTTTTTTTTAATAGTTGTTGTATCTCTTTCCATGGTTCTTTCTTCAACTTCTGGTCCTTCCTCTTCCATGATGGCCAAAACTAAACAAAACCTCGCAAATGTAACAACGTTAGAAAGTATATGCAATAAAAAGATCTTACGACAGGCAGCTGCAAGTGCATGAACAATATGAAATCCTGCACGAGTTATGAGAGTGAGTACATTCTAAAATCTTCCTTTCTTGTTTTGTCGTCGCTCTTATCAAGTCTAATCATCGAAATAATATCATAATAAATTAAGGTATCAGTCCTTCCCCGTATTTACACGATTTCCGTCAGATCGTTTAGCCTATATGTCCATGTTAATCTTCAATGTACTATACTATTCAAAAAAAGTAGGGGATATTTTATTTTGAGATCAAAATTTTCACATATACAAAGGGATACGAAACCATGTTGTATAGTTCCTTACTGAGGAAGCATTTCCAAAGAAATTCATCACCCAAACACATCAATGACACTCTCACAATCTGCACGGGATGCTATTGATGATCAAGGGGGTTGTGCCACAAATTTGCATGACTCTGAATTGGAAGGTTAGAGCCACTGTAAAGGAAGATCTTGAAGAGAAAGCATCAGATTATCAGTGGTTGAAGTCGTTAATTAAACAGAGACCATGCGCCGTCTAACACAGGAGGAGAGGTTACGTGCCCTTGGCATGCTACAGGTTGGCACAAGACAGGTCGTTGTGGCAAGGGCAATGAATGTTTCCCAGTCTGTCATCAGCAGATGATGGTCCAGACATCGTGCTACAGGGTCTGTTCAGGATAGACCACGATCCGGTCGACCAAGGGCAACAACTCAGGCTCAGGACAGATTCATCCGCACTATTGTCTTGAGAAATCGTATGGTAACAGCAAATCAGATAAGGTCTCAACTTCAAAGAGATACTGGCTTGGTAGTGAGTGGCCAGACCATCAGGAATCGTCTGCACAGATTTCACTTACATGCCCGACGTCCTCGTGTCATTCCCTGTTTGAGGGATCGTCACATTAGGGCCAGACTCCAATGGTGTTGTCATCATCAACGCTGGGATAATCGCCGATGGAACAACGTAATGTTCTCAGATGAGTCGAGGTTCACTGTGGACTTCCTTGACAGACACAGGAGGGTTTGGCGCCGACGTAACGAACGTTTCCATGATGTTAACGTCATTAGACATGATCCGTATGGGGGTGGATCTGTAATGGTGTGGGGAGGCATCACTGCTGCCGGCAGAACAGACTTGCATGTTGTTGCTAGACGTGTCACAGGGCAGTACTACCGGGACAACATCTTGGCACCCCATGTTGTGCCGTTTGCACGTCGTTATGGCCGCCGTTTCATTTTCCAAGATGACAATGCCAGATGTCATAGGGCCAGGATCGTTACAGATTACCTCCAGCAGCAGAATATCACCACATTACCATGGCCAGCACTCAGTCCGGACCTTTCCCCATCGAGCATGTCTGGGACATGCTTGGACAGCGGCTACGCCAACGTCAACAACCTCCTGCCAATGTCCAAGAACTTGCTGCAGCATTGCAACAGGAATGGAATAACGTTCCCCAAAATGACCTAGGACGTCTCGTTAGGAGTATGCCACGCCCGAATTCGAGCTTGTCTAGCCAACCGAGGGGTTTTACCCGCTACTGACTCTGTTTCACAATGGTGGTAAATTTGCTGTGTGACCCTGTGTTTGTGTCGACCCTTATTCTGGAGAATCTGTCCTTAACTGACTGTACACAGGGTTTCGAATAAATTGACAAATGTTTCCTTAATGTTTTTATGTCATTTGTTTCCTTCCTGACCTCATGATCTGCATTTCATGGTACTTGTAAATCCAATATCCCCTACTTTTTTTGAATAGTATATATAGAAAAATATGAGTTTAAATAAAAAAAACGACAGATGAATGTTTCTCCATTATAATTTATTCATCTCAAGTGAAGTATGGCACAATTTGAACCTTGAATAACAAAATATAAAGCTTAAAGAGAGACGTACACTGCACGCAAATTCACAGAGCAGAGCTTGCAAAACCCGTATGTGACATTACTCAAAACGAGCCTCTTTCCTAGCATCACGGAAGTATTCACGCTGGATAAAGTACCCTCGTTTCGTGCTTGTTTCCATTTTCTCATATCGATAATATGACGGAATGACATTACATTGCATTCTTTGTGTTCTAAGCTTTCCATTGTTGTCGAAATTGCCATATTTCAGTTTTTGCTTTGAATCCCTACTTTAATTTACTGCCTAATCTGCTGTTGATTTAATCCTCAGTGAGCAGTGCACCACTAATCTCCCAACTCAATGTAGCCACTAACGTTAGGTTAACTGACGTTAGCTGGGGTAAACAAAACACGACTGACTATTCCAACAAACACACACACACACGCATGCACGCACACACACACACACACACACACACACACACACACTTCACGTCACACATACGGCTGCTAGCTATCAGGTTTCACTTACTTGTCATCATGGGTCTTCAGGTGATGGACAAAGTTTGAAGTGGTTCCCTCTTTGTCGCTAATGGTTGTTGAACACGTCGTACATTGAGCAGACCTTCGTGTTCCATCGGAGTAGAAGTTTTTAAAAGCACATTGAATTATTTTGGGCGTACTAGAACTCGCAGCTGCCATTATTATCCATGCAATCAAGCACACTGATCATCAAAAGTTCGTGCTCCCGCTTCAGACACTAAAAAAAACAGAGCCTGTCTGAACCTGCTTGAGCGCGCGCCGTGCGCTGCACTCAAACGGGCCGCTCTTGTCATACTAATAAGAATGATATCAACGTGAAAAAAAAACATACAATGAAAAGAACAAATCGTCCGAGTCATCTTGCCTCAAGTCGAGGCGAGTCTGGAGTCATTGTCTCCTAAGTCCGAGTCGAGTCTCAAGTCTTTTCCTCCAAGTCCGAGTCGAGTCGCAAGTCGTCAAATTTGCGACTCGAGTTGACTCGAGTCCGAGTCCCTATGACTCGAGTCCAATTGTCTGATAAATGGTTAAATCTGACGTTAAGTGTCCTGACTGAATTATATCTTCCAGGTAAAACTACCATGATGTGTTTCGAATGAATGAGTTATCCAACTATTTTTACTTTTGCCTCTGTCCATTGGCACCTGCTGTCTTCAGCCGCATTTTTCATCCACGTACAAAGGGGAACAACTGGGCAGAAGCATGATTATACTCCAGTCAAATCTAACTTTATATTCAACGATTAAATTTCCATTTAATTTCCATTGCAACTTGTCGCATATTCTTATTAATGTATTCACCTCAGAGGCTAGTCTTCTTGGCTTAGAACCTTTGAAGTCCTGGGCTAGTCTTCTTGGCTGAGAACTTCTTAGTTCTTTGTGGTTAATCAAAAAGGGCCTTGCTTTTGCTCATGATGAATTTTGATCAGGGCGCAGGAGATAATTTTGAAGCGGGGGGGACCAAATTGTGAGCTAAAGCCAGATACCAAAATCAGATTTTCAGATACTGGACCACCACGTCTGACCCAATGTTGGACCACCATGCCCAATCATATTTTAAAGGGGACCTATTATGCTACATTTCCAAATTTATATTTTGATCTTGGACTCCCCTAGAGTACTCCTGATCGTTCAAAGTCCAAAAAAGGGTCCTTATTTAGCTCATACTGCCATCCTCAAAAAACCCCATTTGTAGTCCATTGTAATCTCTGCCTGAAATGCCTCGTTTGGGTGGCTCTTCTGCTATGGTCCCCCCTCCCCGTGTGCCCACTTCCTTCTGACTGGCCAGCTCTGTGGAGGGCGGAGCTGGGCGGGACTCAGCAGAACGCAGTTTTCCGGGTCCTCCTCCCTAGTGTGAAACGTGAGACGCGTCTGCCATCTGAACTAAGGAATTGGCGGGGAAATTCCGCAATCAAACGCAGTACATGCGTATAGATCTAATTAAATGAACTTGTTCCAATAGACGCAGCGGCGAAAGTGGAGGATGCAGTGCGAAAGTCTGGCAGCTCAAGCTCGAATTTGCTATCTACCTACGGCTACTATGGTGAGTACACCGGTGTTTCTACTCTATAGCTAGGATTGAGAGAAAGCTAGAATCCACCCCATACAGACACATTTGTTGAACGGGTCGACATACCCAAGTGTAGACCAGAGACCGTAGAAATCCAGTGGGTCTGAGTTTAGAGGGAAACATGGACAGTGAGGAGCAGCAAAAAGTGGACCAACAACTTATGGACTGCTTAGGTGTGTATTATAAGGACCTGCTGGTTCGTGTGCATAACTGTGGTGTGTCGTTAGCGTGGAGAAACGAACAGCTTCTGCGCTGGTATATGACGGAGGGGTGAAAGCTCCAGGTTAAACAGCCTTTTCGGAAATTGCCCGTTGTAATGGTTTACTTATTGTGTCGGAATGACCAGTGACCTTATCACAGAAAATGGGCGCGATAAGCTGCTTTCACACCAGAAGCGAAACGAATTTGTCTTTGCATTGACTTTGAATGTATTCTGTCGCGCGAAAAATTTGTTTCGCGTCCAGTGTGAAAGCGGCTTGATGCGCCCATAACGCGTGTATTCACGTCTTTGCATTGACTTTGAATGTAATCTGTCGCCCGAAAAATTTGTTTCACGTCCAGTGTGAAAGCGGCTTAACACGCCCATAGCGCGTGTATTCGCGTCTTTGCCTTGACTTTGAATGTAATCTGTCACTTGAAAAATATGTTTCGCGTCCGATGTGAAAGCAGCTTTATGGATGGTACAAGACAGCTAGAGAGACCTCTGGTTATGTTATGAACATAATACAGGTTTTACAGACCGTAAGTTCCGTTAGCGTGGACAGTTGCTTATGTGGAGCTAGCGAATCGATCACTTCTACAGGAAAGAATTTCCAATTCAATTTCTGCCTTTTTCGGCTTTTTATTAGCCAGAACAATTTCTAAAGGGGGATGAAATCATGCCACGGCAATGCAGAGAAATCGTTTGTTATACCAGACACGTTAGAGCTTGTGCATTTCGCGATTGCTTTCACGGTAGCATCAGAGAGCTAGCCCAGATATTGGTGAAGTATCTGGCTGATCCCGGTCATGGATAAGTGAAGCGATCACAAGCAGCCATAAACAAACCCAAACACGTATCCCAAGCTCTGCAAAACCTACGTCTGGTCTAACTGCAGCCTATTCAGCCCAACTTTGCAGACACATACAGCACCTCTCCGGTTAGCTTCAACTGTAGTGGCTACAATCAGGCAACATTATGATGAAACTGCCACATTGATGCTTACTGAAGTAACACAAGCATACCGTTCAGAATTACTGCATATAAGTTAACCAGGAGCATTTTCAATTAGCACGGTGGCACATAAACTAACATGCACTAGCTGGTTACCGAGCATTCATAACAACCACAGAGACAAACCCTTGCAATACAGGTTTTACAGACCATAAGTTCTGTTAGCGTGGACATTTGTACCAAGCATCCAAATTACAAACAAGTATAAAAAGTTAGCTTCAAATGAGGTTTATGTTCACACACCTTCTGTTGAATTTCCCCTGATATTACTCTTGCATATTTAGGACACAAACATTAGCAACAGTAACTTGGCTACATTAGCCGCAGTGCTACAGCCACATTCAACAGGCTATCATGTTAGGTAGGCTTATGCAGTAAAGAAACTTACAGCTTCTGCGTCTGTGAGTCTCGGACAGTCGCGACCGATCCAGGCTTTATCTTCAGATATTTTACAAAGCCTGCATTTGAGGCCAGTTGTTAGTGCTAACTATCGTTAGCGGTCCTGCTAGCCACCCGTAACACGTTAGCTTCACTTACATTATTTGCTGTTATATCGTTACTTACAGCTTGTGGCTCCGAGCGCTTGATCGATGCAACTGCTTTAGGCTTGAGAAGCAGCTGAAAAGCTTATCCTGCGTCGAATTATCCCTTATTAACAAAGCTGTCTTTGGTGAAATGCTGAGCACAAACAGCTAACATTCCCCTTGGCTGTGGCTGTTCATGCCAGCAAACAAAAAAAGCTACCCACTGATTTCTGGTGGCATCGTCTTTTGGAAGAGAAATAGGTGCTTTTCTTTGCGTCCAAAAGTAAACGGACAAGCAGCTTTGGGAGAGACGCTGACAAAACTGCACCTCAAATGATCTTCTTTTGTATTTCCAAAAGTGTAAACGCAACTAATGCATAGTATGATCTGCGGTTATTTGTGCCTGCTAGAATAGTTTCCGGTGTGGACAGGTCCAGCGCCATAATTGGCTCTGGCTAGGTCTGAATTAATTAGACGGCACAACCTGACGTCAGGTTTTGCCCAGATCTCGTAAAGATCTCGGGATGAGCTGTTCAGAGAGGAAAACACGTTCACAAAATCATGTTCTTGGATTACAGCGAAACCCCTGTATCTTATGTTTTGAAACTTTTCAGAGGTTGAGTATGGACATCCAACATTATAACATTACTTATATGTATTAAAAGAAGGATCAGCATAATAGGTCCCCTTTAACCTTGGGATCAGAGGACTGTCTGGTAAAACCCAAGGGGAAAGAAAATCGCAGGTGCTCTTGAAATGAAGGGTCACAGTAATTACAAAAGACCTAAACAGATCGAAACCGGTCGTTTTTTTTAATGCATCTATGGCCATGTTTTGAATAAAGGCCTTTTATACTAAGTACCAATTTTGTCCAACGCAAGAGTGCCTGAAATTCATATTTTGATCTTGCTTGATTGTTGAGAGAATAAAAAATGTTATTTAAATGAATTAAAAAGTATAAATTAATGATTCAAAAGGTGTCTTGTAAATCTGTAGGCTTTTTGTTAGTAACCCACCTGTGGACCACCCTTGAACCGATGAAGACAATGCCATTAAAACACCAAATCTGCCCCCAGTGGACCAACAGTGGTTCACTGGCCGCTTACTAAATGGGAGGTCTTAACTTTTAAGCTTGTGCTATTCTATTTTTTTTTTAATTATTATCTTGATTTGGTTTTTTCACAATGTTTGGGGGAATGGATTAACACTCTTAAAATTATGTGGGATGCTTGCAGTTTGTGAAGCCATAGATGGACAAGAGTTACCACTGGTGAACAAACAGTTGTTAATGTACATGATCCAATGGTTAGGTCTACTTCATAGTATGGTATGAAATCACCAGACAAACCATCAACACAACAAGCATTCTCCATAATATGTTTTAAGTTTACATTAATTTATTATGCTGTAGCCTAATGTCACAAATTATGTGAGGAGACACTGGTAATTTCTTTATATCAGGGGTTCCCAAATTTGGTTCTGGGGACCCACTGTGTATGCTGGTTTTCGTTCCAACCACACTTTCAATCCCAGAATTAACAAGCTGTCGTTCCACTTCATTACACATAATTTAAGGACTTATTTGTTTTGATTTCTTTGTATCTGTGGATTACTTGGGTCGTTACCAACATCTGGTGAAAATTTCATGTCAATAGCTCCATTAGAAATATATTTACTGAGAAATATGTTCACGAGTTCAGTGCTTATTTTCCCTGCTGTAAATGTTTTTTCCACAGAGCCATAGGGGAGAATTTCAATCTAAATAAAAAATTCAGAGCAAAAAAAATTGAGATGCTCATTTTACTGCTTTCATCCCAGATAGACGCATCCCAGTCAGTGGCAGCCTTAAGCATCCAGGGGCCCATTTCAAAAGCAAATGTGTGGCCCTATAAAAGATAAGAGCTTCATAATTTTGCTGGATGAAAGTTCACCCCTTACCCTATCCAGTGAAATTTCAACATTCCTGGCTGAAACTTGATGTCTATTTGTGATGATTTACTAAAATAATGGCAATAAAATTTTTGCAAATGTAAATGTGATAAATTTCTTAAAAACTGAAATGTGCAACTCACTCCAACAAGCTAGCTGCATTGCAAACTGCGGACGTCTTCGTGTACTTTATGCGTCACTGAATTAGAATTTTTTTTTTTTTTCTTTTAAGTTTCCGCCTAAAAATGTCTTAGGTTTAAATACAAACAGCGCAATCTTTGTTTTCTTCTGAGGGGATGGAGTCACAGGATAGCTCTACAACATTATCACTGGGATTATGATACGGTAAAATTTGGATGTAATTCAAACTTCGAAATCGCATCAACATAATTTAATGTCGCTTGAGTTGATTAGGTTTAGAAGCATTAGATGACTCGTATTGCCAGACCTGAATGCAAATTTGCATAGCTTGAACATTACACAACACTAGGTGACACAGTATCCCTCTGCTTTGTCAGAGGACGAGGCTGCCTTTGCTATAGCCATGAAGATGTATACAATACCATGAATACGTTTTCAGCGTGTTCACCGTTTTCATGTTTTCATTCAGTTGCGATGCCGTGAATTAGGGAGCATGTTTTTTTTGCGCAAAGTACTTTTAGCTAAAGTTATTTTAAAACGCGGCACAGTATGTAACGTTAATGTTATGTACTGATGACAGATAGGCAAAAATCTAACAGGTCCGCACCGGTAATTTTCTGCCCAATTTCTGTTTCCGTGCAGAGATGCCTGAACTCCAACTTGTCCCTGAAAACTCGCCTCCCGTTGGCTTTGGTTGGGTTATGTCCAGAAACTCCTTGTTTATAGAGTAGCCAAAAGTTACAATATAGTTGTAACTTCTAATTTTAGAAATTTACGCACGTTATCCATTTCGATGAAAGGTTAGAAGCATACGTTCATTTTCAAGGTGCCTAATTTCAAAATGTCAAATATTGATCAGACACCAATAAAAGCAAAGCAGACGAATTCTTTAATATTGCAACTTAAATTTTGCAAATTATCATTGCATTTTACCAATCGGAAACTATTTTGACTGGGCAAGTTCTGGAGGCTACCGGACCGTGACCTGGCCCGAATCCAGAAATGTCCATGATATTCATGGATAATTTAATACGTAAAAACGCATAAAATTGCTAGATAATGCTTTAAAATGTACACATCTAAGCTGACCGTTATGTTAAATATTTAATACCCCTGGAATTCAGCAAGTGAATTACTTTTTTATTTGTTCACATGCCAACTGATAAGTCCGAGGCGCTAGCAACATTGGCTAAGGTGACAGCTGTATTTCCGAAATTCCCGGAGTATCAGCTACCATTGTTCTTTTGCTGCCATCATTTGTAGACGATGAATAATTGCACTTCTTAGCCAGCTCAGTGTCCTTGCAACTACCATAATCTGACAGAGAAAACCAGTAACTCTGACCACGGAGAGCCCTGTATTCTGCGCATTCGCTACAACTCAGAGAAGGGGCCCCATTAAGGGGGCTTTCGAGGCAACGGCCGGGGGTGCGCTATAATGCCTTCATAGAAGGCTTAATGGGGTTTTTATAAGTCATTGCAAAATGTGCCAATTTGAGTGGCTGTCAGGGATCCCACACATTTGCCTGTGTGGGGGGGCTCAAATATTTGCCCGGTTTGCTTTTCCTGGCAGTGCGCCTCTGCATGTTTTCATACAGTCAACGTTTAGGATGTTAATTCTTGCCTGGCAGTTGGGGGCTGCCTGGAGGGCGGGGCTCGTTTCAACTGAAACAGTTGAAACATAGGTAAGGCCGCCTATGATCCCAGTTAGACACAACCCATAGGTCCCATATCCAAGATTATAAACTGTTGCAGTTTATTTATTGAGTCCTAAATTATACCATTCCTACTTTTACTCTCTAAATTCAGAGTTTCATTCAAAGTGTACATTTGTGACACATCAGATATGGCCGGGGACTCTGCCCCCATTTGCCACCCTGATGCCTGATTCCCCCTCCTTGTTTCTGTTTTTTCTGGGGGCATTGGGGGTCCTGAAAATGACCGCTCCCCATAGCTTTTTCAGGCTGGGATTTGTGATTCCCTATCCATTCAGCTATGGGAGACCTTTTTAGCAACGTGATTGGTTGAAAAATTTATAGTGAGACGCCCACAGTCCCCGAGGGCCAAGCAAGCTAGGTTCAACATGGCGGACTTGCAAATGTGTCTGGGAAGCCCACGCCCACAGTTCCCGAGGTCTGAGCCAGCTAGGTTCAACATGGCGGACTCGCAAACGTGTCTTGGAAGCCCAATTGATTTTCCAAATCTTTATGTATGTATATATTTTCTCTAGATTTAGATACAAAGCAGCCATAATCAGGTCTGTTTCTATGAATTTTAGAATGAAGTTTCACAGGTAGTAGGCATACATTGAGCTGCAAATGCATCAACAATGGAAACGAGAATCTACGTAGAATCTACGTTAGATATAACGTTATTGTGCTTGTGCCTGTGCCCAGCTAGCACATGTGTGCACAGCGCAACTGTTAAAATTTCTTTGAGAAACTTGAACTATGCCCAATGGGTTAATAATTTATAGGTCTATGTCTACTGGTAGTCGGAGGACCCTGTGGCCCTACCACTTAGCCCTACCCCTTCGTTTTGCACATTCGCGTGTAGGGGTAGTGATGTCTCGATACTTGTTGAGACAGAGGGGTAGGATGAAGTGGTAGGGCTGTCTACCCCTTCAAACGAAGATATTTCAGGGGCACACTACAAATGGAGGGGTAAGACAAATCTCCCACAGTACCTCGCGAATCATCGGCAAGATGGCGACAAACCCTACAGAAGCACCGAAATAAATGCATAAATGTAAATAATTTCCTGGCAAATAAATTATGAAAACCACTGGATCACCTTAGTTCGGTTGCGTTTTCATATATTATAGACAGTTTGTTCATAACAAACGTAACAAAAATCGCTAGTAGTGTACGTGCGTCTGCTCATGTATCTAGCTAAATAGCTAAAGTTACCATTATTATGAGGCTGATTTTTGCATGGCAGTGCTGCATTTTAAGACGCCCAAAATGTAACTGAAGTTCAGCAGCGAAGTTGCTGCACGTTACCGCTCCCCCAGTATCAGTGCACACTGGCAGGGTAAGAGCACGGATCTCTGGAACAGAGCACCATTTGTCAGTAGCCAAGTCATGATCATTTTTATTCGCTGAATTACAATCGATTAATAGCATGAAACTTGTGAGTTGCAAACGAAGCATTCATGCTATTTCCAGCTCTGTCAGCAAAATAATACGATCATTGCCATAGTTGGGAGGCAGAGCAGAAAAATCGCGTCTGAATGAAATATTGGCTATTTGCAGCGTGATTCGCCCATCCTTTCAAGCCCTGCAAAATTAACATACCTTTTATTTGAATAATCTGGGTTTGCAGCCTTTCTTTGAACAAGTTTCTCTGACATTCCCGTGTTCAGAGCAAACCCGACAGCTCATTAGGTTCCGAGCATACATACAATGCAGTGTAGCTACAGTATTCTGTTTCATTATCTCTGCTCACAGATTATCACTCAATCAACAGACGTGAATAAAATAAACGATTGTTTATTTGTGATTACGTGTATACGATAACAAGTTGATCCAACATTAGTTACGACCGTGGTAGTTTGCTAGCATGTTAGAAAACATTTGGCTAACTACAAAATTTTTTTTGCGGTCTATGTGACATTCTTTAAGTTAATTAATCGGCATTCCCAGGCGTCAGACATGTCTTCTTCATGCGTTTTTAATGCTCGCTGCCTATAACCGAAAAAAGCCTAGGCAAGCGAGATGACCAGTTTTAGACGGCATTGTGAATTTTTCCGTAAACAAATTCTACGCGTCTATTTGTTGCGCGACGGATGATTACTGATGACGTATCAGGGTCTCGAAGGGTTGTCCCATTTCTTAGGGGAATATTTCAACCACTACCCTTTGCAACTCCGTTTCAACTGATGAAGCATGGGCAAGGGGCAAGGGGTAGGGGAAGGGCTGAAAATAAGAATTGGGAATGGGCCATAGTGTGCTAGTGCCTATGCCTGTGTCTAGCTAGCGCATGTGTGCACAGCGCAACTGTTAAAATTTCTTTGAGGAACTTGAGCCATGCCCATGGCTATGGCCATGGCCATGGGTTAACAATTTATAGATCTATGTCTACAGGTAGTCGGAGGCTTATGCATCATCTTAGTTTACGTGTAGGCTCTACACGTGTTAATGAAATATCACCTACTATTGCATGCAAAAGTATAGAAAATAAAAATATGTGGAGAATAATTATGAGGTAAAACGGAACAGTAGGCCTAATTGAGAGATGGGGGGGTCTGACGTTAGTAGTAGTACGTGGATCTAGAAGAATGCTCGAGCCTGATGCAACGAGGGAAAGAAGCAGTGGCAGAGAGGGGCAAGGCCCAACTGTTATTGATAAGGCTTACGCATTACAGAATTCCCTGGCCAGAAATCTGCAAACAGATCAAAACAGTAAAACTATAGTATAGTCTAGATCAAGCCTTTAGTATTGTTGAAATATTTAAATATGTGTTTCTTCGTATTTTTGTGCATGTCAATTCTTATACATTTTTAACACAATGGCATGATGTATCGATAATATGATCAATTCCTTTAATTGCAGGATACTCCCCCTACCAGATATGAATACCATCTCTGTTCGTACCAGGATGACGATGGAGGATACACTGCAGACCTATGTGTAGATTCACAGAAGAAGAAATTGCTAAGAAATGGATTACTGATTATCAGGAGAAAAGTAAGGTGACTCTTCGTGTGAAAGCAACGAAACCCAACAGTGGGAAGATCAACCTGTTTGCTATCTACTACCGCTGCCAACACAATACACTGGCTAGATCATCTACAGCAGATGATAAAAGGAGTACCAAGAACACTAGTTGTCCTGCAGAAGTTAGCGTCGTACTGAAGCAGTTCAGCGGTTTTTTTATGCAGGGTGACATTACAATCTGCTATTTTTTTTTTTGAAAATTAATGTCAATGTAATTTCCCATTGATTCTCAGACCTGTGTCACTGCCTCAGAAGTTTTGCACTCTTTATTGAGTGGAATGTTTGTTATATGCTCATGCTATTGAATTCAATGTGAATTTAACGTGATACCCATTGGACATATTTTTAACCCCTGAATACAGCATAATAGGGGACCTTTAAACAACTTAAACTTTCATGAAACACATGCATTGCTTCCAGCCCCTGAGTAAAGAAACACATGAGAAGGCCTTGCAGTCTCTGGATTTCCAAGCTGCACCACAGGCTTTCATTTGCTGCCAGACCTCACTGGTCATCCAGATATCTGGTTCGAAAAGGTGCAGATTGTTTTTTTTGTTGTTGTTGTTGTTGTTGACAGCCTCACTCTAAAAGTTGATGTAAGATATTGCAGCGCACATACAGTGTATTCACTAATGACTATATGAAAGCCAAAAATACTCCAGTCAGTGTTATCAAAAAAGCCCTCATGTTCAGAGACTGCATCCTCTGTTTACTGATTTCTGACAGAAGCTGCAAAGGCAATGCTATCGATGCAGGTGCTGCTCCTTAAATGAAGTAGAAGACATCAAATTTTTTTAATAGAAGCTGAAAACTTGCCAATTAGCTATTCAGTATTTATCACTTTGAGTTTTTATTCAGAATGTATCAATATTACCTTAAAATTATGAGTCAAAAAGCACTTCATTCTACTTTTTATTGTGAATATATCCATAAATTAAGTCTGCATCTGTGAGCCATTAGCACTTGTGTTTAAAAAGATGTTTTGAATTTGAGAAATGTGTCCATAGGTGACTTGTAAATTTCAAAATTCTGAATGGCCACAAAACATCTCAGTTCTCATTCCATTGTGAATATTCCAAAATTCTGAATCGTTGAACAGTCATAACTTGTCCTGATCGTGCTAAACAGTGACGAGCTACACACACGACTGTAACCCACAAGGTTTGCGAAAGGTCCAGTAGACATGAATTTTGATTGCATGTGAACTTTTATCCCCCTCCTGCAGGCAGTATATTTCTTGTTCCTCAGTCCTTCTTCTGCCAATTATGCTTTAATTTGGATGGCTCGCTTAGGCTGATTAGTACAGCCTTCCTGTTTGATGCATAGTAAACGCGGCAGATAAATTGTTCATCGGTGTCTCAGGGGATTTTAATGAGCCCTGAAAAAATCAGGAGGAGGTGCTGGCAACAGTGATTGGTTATGCTCCCAGCATAAGGCACAAGAGCAAGCAGAGGACGTGGCAGTGGAACAAGCACAAGACCGCATAGACCCATGGCATGTAATGCACATGTGCCCAACTGATTTTCCCTTCTAATCGTTTATGAGTGAGTGAGTGAGTGAGTGACTACAATTTGCAACATATAGCGATCAGCAGCAGTTTGCAGCACCATGGGAAAAACAGCCTTGGTTAAAAAAAGTATGCAAAACAGTTGATAGGAAGTGCGTGGAATACTGCATCATTTCAGGTTTAACATAATGCCCTAGATTTGGAGCAGCTTTGAATATTTTGAGGATGTTGCAAGAGAGCATGCACACTCGTTATATGGGCATCCTTCACGCGGCGCTTTTGGGTTGTCCTGTGTGTGTGGACAGGGTTGTTGTGATTGTATGTGCATGGTTGTATTGTGTGTTCTTGAGAAGCAGGTTATAGGGGCTATCTTGAGAATGTGTTTGTGCGTGTATATCATTGCAGATGTCACAAGGAAAAAGCATGTAATTTTATCTGCCAGTGACATTTTTGCATTTTTAACTTGCACTGAAGTCAGTGACAGCAGTATAATTCCATGCAGGAGTTAAGAAGGAAAATAAGCAAAGATTCTTTCCACAGTTGAATTCATCTACTGAAAAAGAAGGCTGCATATTTCTTCATAACTGTGGTATGGACAGTCAATTGGCAGTTCAGGCTGTTTTGCTATGTTTACATCACATCATAAATGGTTTCATGTTGGACCTCAGGCCTGTGCTCAGCTAGTAACCACAAAAAATTGTCACCTAAATTTTCCATTGACACGCGTTTAATTTAAGTAAATAATTAAATAAATATCAGTGATCATGAAAATATTGTGCATTTCAATTATAGTGGAGTATTCTGCCTTGAAAAAGAGATCTTGTGATCTCTGTGGGACTCACCTAATTAAACAAAGGTTTAATAAAATTATATTGTGCTTACGGATAGTGCTTCAAGTTAAAACAATTACACCTAATACTAGTGGGCACATTTTTGTGTAGAAATAAGACATCATTCTAAAAGGGTGGGACTTATTGTCATTATTAGACATGCAACACCTGTTATGAATCACACCAAAAGAACCAGGTGTAGATGAACAGGAGATGCCACTTGGGCACTTTAATAAAAAAGACAGCATGAACAAAGGTAGCAACTTCTTGGAGGGCACAGGCAAAGGCAGTAGTGGAGAGGTCCAAGTCAGGTGATGTGCTAATGGAATCAGAAGGAGTTGTTCCAAGACGTGGTCAGAAACTGTGCAAGGTTTATTAGCCGGGTCGTCAAGCCAATGAGAAGGGCCCACAGAACTGTGCATCCACTGTCCGCTAGGCACCGGAGCTGTGCTGTAGAGTGGTTTCTCTCAGCTCTCGAGGCCACTGAAGAGCAGGGAGAGGGTGTCCCTAATAAAAAGCCACAAGTTGCATTGCATTAAGTTTCTCAGTAGAAATACCAAAGATGGAGGAGAGCACTGAGGGTCGGAATGGGAACTGGCTAGATTACTTCAGATGGGCAAAATAATCAAGGAAAGAGAGAATGCATACAGGCAACTCATTTAGATGCCACATCACTCATTTAGGGAAATGGATACGCGTGCAGAACATGCCAGGACATAAGGAGGAAGGGGAAAGAGATGGGATGATAATCAATCAGACAATCAAAGGAGATGGCACCGGAAACATGCATGGACACTGGATTGGGGTGGAAAGGTTAACAAGAGGAGTGGGATGTGACAACAGCATTCGAATGATCATAAATGATAAATGATCATATTGTGATCTGATATTGTGCTAAGGATCACAGAAGACAAACGTATTACTAAAATGTAATGTGAAATAGTCTGCTTAAGGTTATAGACTCTTATTTTCTGTTGGAACAGCTTAATTTGCTCATAGGCAACCTCCTACAGACAATTGGGTTCATTGTATTGTTCAGGGATGCAACCATTGAATTTGGACTGGCAAATTTCTATTCAAGCTCAATTTCCAAATCACTGATATTGCACAAGAAATCAGAAATCATTAGAAAATGGCTTTCCTTCACCTTGTATTACTTTTGTCTGTCCATTGGCAGGGCGCTGTGCCAAGGCAGTGACATGGCTCTGTTTGCAAAAAGGATGTTGTTGAGGTCTCCTGTGCAAGGAAAATAACTGCATAGTTAGGCATTGTTTTAAATGGACACCACTTTCTCAGTTGGTCCTGTATCTGATACAGAGACTAAAGTAGTCCATTTCAGTTCCACATTTGCAATTGTACAAAATAGTCTTTCAAAAATAGCAACATGTTTTGTAATCTTTGTTTTGTAAGCTTTGATGAACAGTCATTGGAAGAGTCTCCAGGAAGCTTAGGCTTTAATGACACTCATTCTTAGCAGAAGTGTAAGCCGAGCTGCTGGGTCTTTGAGGCACAGCATTGGCAGATACAGCTGGGAGTCTGCACTCCTGAGGAAGATATACACACAGCCATGCTGGGCTGCACAAGCTTTACCTTAAAAAAGGTTTTGGCTGAATCCAAATTTCCAGTCTTGTCCACACTTGCAGAATGGCAGATTTTATGATCATGTTTCCCTGAGGTTCTGAGTGGTAAGAGCTGTCCAGTTTTTTTGCAATCAGTCATGTCCGTGAGGGGGCTCATGCGGGCTATAATGCAGACTTTCAGTGAATCCGCTCAATTACTGACTTCACAGGCATTTTGGCATTACCCAACATTTGGAGCAAAAAAGATGTTATAACAGAAAAATTTCCAAAAAAGGAGAAATAGTAATTTACATGAGGTACGAATGTAACCAAATAAGGTATCCCCTGTGCATTCAAAGAAAAAATCATTCAGCCTGAATTTATACTCATTTGCAGACACTGATATTGTATTTTTTTAATTGGGAGCTGTACCAACAGTAACCAATGAGGGCTGAACTCCAGTCCTGTTTGAACATTTGAGCAGCCTGGCGCTCTTGTCGACTTCACGTAATGACAATTTGACCTAATGTTAGCTAATTACAGTATCTAGCATAATTTCAAGACAAATTTTTTTTTCTTTTTGTGTAGTAATAAGACCCACCATTCTAATAGGAAGGGTCGTAAAAACATGACTAGAAATGTTATCCATAAAATGATCATTCATATATTGTTAATAAAATCATAATGTCCATTGACGCAGCGTAATTTGTCTTTGGATAACCTCTCATAGACTTTTACTAAACACCAAATTATATTGCTGTACATTGACTTGAAGCATTAGAGTCAATGTCTCAGTGCAGAAGGCCTTAGTCCAGGATTGCTGAGCCCACTTTCCATTAATACACCGCGTGGACATTTGCACTCTTTAACATTCAGTTAATGGTGTCTTACCTGCAGAGGTATCAGATTTTCCCCATTGTCACACCTAGTGTCCCCAGAATGCGTCTGTTGTGTGGATTCTGTTTTTCTTGTTTCTTTCCATTAATTGTCTTGGTAACTCCCCTATCTCCATGTTAATTCCTCACAGCCTGCTCTCACCTGTATCCTCTTGTTGCGAGAATGTAAGTTTTGGTTTTGCCGGCTTTTCTTTGTGAGGTTGTTCCTGCTATATTTCTGGTTTGTTCTTGCTTGGTACCTGTTTGCAATGTTCGTGTTCTGTTCTTGCCATGACA
Source organism: Gymnothorax javanicus (assembly GCA_029692085.1). Taxonomy (NCBI): domain Eukaryota; kingdom Metazoa; phylum Chordata; class Actinopteri; order Anguilliformes; family Muraenidae; genus Gymnothorax; species Gymnothorax javanicus. The sequence goes on from CM056195.1 coordinate 86,503,816, forward strand.
AATCATTATCTTGTTTTATTCCTGCTTTGTACAAACCCCAATTCCAATGAAGTTGAGACATTGTGTAAAACACGAATAAAAACAGAATACAGTGATGTGCAAATCCTTTTCAACCTATATTAAATTGAGTACACTACGAAGACAAGATATTTAATGTTCAAACTGATAAACTTTATTGTTTTTTCAGAAATATTCACTCATTGTGATGCCTGCAACACATTCCCAAAAAGCTGGGATAGGGGCATGGTTACCACTGTTTTACATCACACTGAGCACAGCGGTGGTTCAGGCAGGCCGCGGAGTCACGCCCAGCTTGCAAGCCTACCCTCATTAGTGATGGTACAGATTGCAAGCAAGCCCACATCAGCTGACAGCTCAGCTGATTCCTATCAGGCACTCAACTGGCAAATCATAAAGAAGGTGCCCTATTTAAAGATGCTTATACTGCCTACTATTGCCGCTTTCTCTGCTCATTTTGCAACCCACCTCCATCCCCAGCTCCTCCTTTACACGATTTTCTGACTTAAGTCAATGACGACGCAGTCATTGATGACTTGCTCTGTTCTGTACCCCTGGGAAAGTTGGTTTGCTGCTGCTCTCTCCACCCATGGCTTTCACGCGTATGCATGCTCTCCCTGCCTACTGGCTTTTCATGCATACGCGTGGTAGGGCAGGGAGGCCCCAGAACAGAGCCATCCCGCCAAAATCAAATAACGCAAGTAAATTCGCTGCAAATGATATAATTTGGGGATTTTGACAAAGTGGACCTGACTGAACTTTCCTTTAAACATCACTCAGTAAGTGTTTGGGAACTGAGGACTCTAATTATAGAAGCTTTGTAGGTGAAATTTTTTCCCATTCTTGCTTGATGTATGACTTCAGTTGCTCAACAGTCCGGGGTCTCCGTTGTCGTTTTTTGCGCTTCATGATGCGCCACACATTTTCAATGGGAGAGAGGTCTGGACTGCAGGCAGGCCAGTCTATTACCCGCAGTCTTTTACTACGCAGTCACACTGTTGCAACATGTGCAGAATGTGGCTTGGCATTGTCTTACTGAAATAAGCAGGGACGTCCTTGAAAAAGACGTTGCTTGGATGGCAGCATATGTTGCTCCAAAACCAGAAAGTTCCTCTCAGCATTGATGGTGCCTTCACAGATGTGCAAGTTACCCATGCCATAGGCACTAACACATCCCCATACCATCACAGATGCTGGCTTTTGAACTTTGCGCTGATAACAATCAGGGTGGTCCTTTTCCTTTTCAGCCCTGAGGACACAACGTCCATGATTTCCAAAAACAATTTGAAATGTGGACTTGTCAGTCCATCTCAGATGAGCTCGGGCCCAGAGAAGCCGGCGGTGTTTCTGGGAGTTGTTGATATATGGCTTTCACTTTGCATGGTAACTTGCACTTGTAGAACTGACGAACTGTGTTAACTGACAGTGGTTTTCCAAAGTATTCCTGAGCCCACATTGTTATATCCTTTACAGAATAATGTGGGTTTTTAATGCAGTGTCGCCTGACGGACTGACGGTCATGGGTATTCAATGCTGGTTTTCGGCCCTGCGGCTTCCATGTAGAGATTTCTCCGGATTCTCTGAATCTTTTGATGATATTATGGACTGTAGATGATGAAATCCCTAAATTCCTTGCAATTACACATTGAGAAACGTTGTTCTAAAGCTGTTGCACTATTTGCTCACGCAGTCGTTCACAAAGTGGTGAACCTCGCCCCATCCTTGCTTGTGAACGACTGAGCCTTTCGGGGATGGTCCTTTTATACCTACTGTAATTTCCGGTGTATAAGCCGAAAATTTAGCCCTAAATTTTGGTCCTAAAAGCAGGGGGTCGGCTTATATAGAGGGTATCACATTATGAAACAAGCTGCACTCAAGAGTTCACAAGTACCTCCAACCACATTTTACTGCCAGGTGGCAGCAAAACCCAAAATCAATCCTTTTTTTCCCCTCCCTGGATGTATTCAGAATCACCACCAAAAACTCATTCGTAGATTCTCTCACCATCGTACCAAATTTCATCAAAACCGGCTTAGTAGTTTCTTAGTTTTGTTCAGAAACAGACAGACAACGGCACCGATCACAATCGCCTTCCACCTTAGGTGATGGAGGTAGTAAAGAAAAAGATCCCAAACTTTTCAATTTTCTTTTTTACTGCTGGAATCGTATGTACTCCGGTCAAGCAAAACCACATGCCAACAGAGTTCATTGTTTTTGCGGAAAGGTTTGTGAAGTAAACAAAACATTTGAAAGATAAACAAAATTAACAAATCACCGACCGTTGCCATGCTGTTGTCTGCCTTGAAAGTCTGACTGAGTCAATTAGTGTCATTTATTGGATAGTGTATTATAGGATTACACAGTGCTGATTGGTCAACTGAACATCTTTTCATCTTTCGGTATTGCGCATGGTGCAACTTCAACTTAAACTTGTACAAGAAATTCTATTTCTTTTCTTTGCCAGCCTTTTGAATTTAAGCCAATTCTTTTATACAATGATATTCCTTTTTTTTTTGGATAAATTCAATCTCCATAAAAAGGGAGTCAGCTTATATAGGGGAAACTCAAAAAATCTGTTGTTTTAGCCTTGAAAACAGGGCTCAGCTTATACACCCAGTGGGCTTGTACACCAGAAATTACGGTAATCATGACACCCACCTGTTCCCAAACAGGTGTTTTTCAAGCATTCCTCAACTTTCTTAGTCTTTTGTTGCCCCTGTCCCAGCCTTTCTGGAACATGTTGCAGGCATCAAATTCAAAATTAGTGAATATTTCCAAAAAAACTATTAAGTTTATCAGTTTGAACATTAAATATCTTTTCTTTGTAGTGTACTCAATTGAATATAGGTTGAAAAGGATTTGCAAATCATTGTATTCTGTTTTTATTCACGTTTACACAACATCCCAACTTCATTGGAATTGGAGTTTGTACTTGCATGAATGAATCACCGTTCCTGTTACATTCCTGATCTGTTCTTTCATGGTTGAGTCATTGGTCTTGCTCCTTTCCTGTTCTGTTCTTGCATGGATGAATCATTGTTCCTGTTTTGTTCCCGTTATGTTCTTGCTTGGATGAATCATTGTTCTTGTTCTGTTCCTGTTCAGCTCTTGCCTGGATGGATCATTGTACCTGTTTGTACCATCGGCAGTTAAACACACATCTTCCTTCTTAATGCAAGTCCTCTGTGATTAAATCACAAATTGAATTCAGAAAAATGTTTCATTCTTTTTTTAAAAAAGATAAATGACTCTGTTAACTTCTGTGTTTACTTTTTCCACTTCCTGCAAAACAAGTGAAATGTTACTTTGGTGTTGGGTTCTCTGCAGTCCTTGTCCCCTCAAATGTGCTTCGTGTTGTACATCCATCTGGACAAGAGCATCTGCCAAATGATAATAATTTAATGAAATGTATTGTAATCATACTGTATATATACAGTACTGAACAAAAGTCTTAGGCACATGTAAAGCAATTTTGTTGGGCTAATATGCTTTCAAACATAATGACATTAAGATTTTCTAATAACTGAGAAATGCACTATACTGAGCTATGAACTATTAAAAACTAAACCAATATTTGGTGTGACTATGCTTTGTCTAAAAATTTGGAACACTGCCCTGTCATGCAATTCTTTTATAAGAAGATGGCCTTTTTGCTTGTTCCAAGCTAAATGGAAAAGTTGTGCCTATCCCTCCAAGTAATTGCAGACAAGCTTGATGATGTTGACATCAGGGCTCTGTCAAGACCACAGTTGAATGCAAAAATTGGGGCACCCCCAATCAAAATTTCTGTTCAGGTGAATAGCGAAGTGAGTAAAAGATGACCTGGGGCCTCATTTATAAACGATGAGTAGGCACAAAAAAGATACGTACGTCACTTTCTTTGCAGATGTATGATTCATAAAAACAAACTTGACATGAAAAAAGGGAAATAATTAAGATTATGCACAATGCCAATAAATTCCAAGTCCATCCTGATTAAATAAATGAAAATTCCATGCAGTTTATTTTACCCATAGGTTTATAAATTAGGTTAATTTCAACAAAATGTCATTTTTATTTTTTTTTGTGCGTACGTATTATTTAGGTATGAAATCCACGCAAATTTTTATAAATAAGGCCCCTGATTTCCAGAAGGCATAAAGTTAAAAACGGCATATTTCCTTTATATTTTCGGCCAGATTACTTTTTTTATTTCCTTCGTTTACAATTTCAAAATAACAAAAAAGGAAAAGGGCCCTAAGCAAAAGTTTGGGCACCCTGCATGGTCAGTACTTAGTAGCACCCCCTTTGGCAAGTATCACAGCTTCTAAACACTTTTTGGTGCCAGCTATGAGTTTTTAAATTGAACAACTTAGTGCTTAAAGTACTTAAGTCACATTTTCACTCACCGTGAGGTAAGTAGGGGAAAACGTCATTTATAGCGACTGAACCCCTTTGTAAAGATATAGACGCCGGCCTCCGTAAATTCCGAAGTTTAATTCCTAAATAATTATGTAATTGAATTTACAAATTTCTTGCTTCACTGGAATAATTTTCCAGAGTCTCTGTGCCACAAATAATAGTTATAAAGCCTAAATAAGCTCATGCATAACAGGAAAAAATTGGCTCTATTTATATTCTGCGCGAAGGGGTTAAGTCCACTGCCTCGATTTTCTCAAAATGGACATTTTATGACTTAAGTACTTATATTACTGGGGTCTTCAATTCTTGTTTTAGGGATTTTTGCCCATTATTTCTATCTAAAGGCTTTTAGTTCTGTGAGATTCTTTGGCTGCCTTGCATGCACAGCTCTTTTTAGGTCCATCTATATATTTTCAATAATGTTGAGGTAGGGGACTGTGAGAGCCATGGTAAAACCTTCAGCTTGCATCTCTTGAGGTAGTCAGTGGTGGATTTTGAAGTGTGTTTAGGAGCATTATCCTGTTGTGGTAGTCATCCACTTTTAATCTTCAGCTTTTTTACAGATTGTGTGATGTTTGTTTCCAGAATTTGCTGGAATTTAATTGAATCCATTCTTCCTTCTACCAGTGACATGTTCACCATGCTACTGACTGCAGCACAAGCCCAAAGCATGATTGATCCAACCTTGTTCTTGACAGTTCCAAAGGTGGTCTTTTCATGTAACTTTGCATGCTTTTTTTTTCTCCAAGCATACCTTTGCTCATTGCAGCTAAAGAGTTCAATTTTAACTTAAGTCCACAAGAGTTGTTTTCTTAATGCGTTAGGTTTGTTTAAACGCTCCTCACCGACCACCTGACACTAAATTTTGTGGTGAGGATGCAGGAAAGGTTTCCTTTTCATGACTCTTCCATAAAATTCATATTTGTGCAGGTGTCGCTGAACAGTAGAGCAGTGCACCCAGACTCCACGTCATAACCGTGGGAAGTAGGGATGCTCGAGATGCTGCAGCACCCCATGTTGGCGCAGCAGCACCCAAAAATGTATTTCTCCAAAATTAAATAAAATGTATGAAAATCAATTAATATTCATTAGAAACTGTATAATTGTACATTAAGTCATAAATGACAGCAAAATTTTGTCATACTATTACTTAAATCATTGGTATCTTTTTCCATGGCAGTGACAAAATTTTTTATTTTAATTCAGGCTACGTGAACACCAAGGGGATCTTGTCTCTAAGCATGTTCTCGTAGTACAGTTGCGGATGTGAGTACCTAAGTGTGAAGCATTAGAGTCTTTGGTGATTCCGTGCTGTCAGAGGTGATTGCCAAGTCGGTAAAGTGAGCAGGCATAACAATACGAATGTTTTCATTTATTGTATTTGATGAATGGCTTTGTTATGTCGCAACTTGATTGCTTCACCCAGCCTTTATGTAATGCAACAGAGTAAACAGTAAACTAGCAAAGGCTGTTGTTGGTTAACTAATGTTGGATAACGGGCGTGTATTCGGTAACTATTGAAGGTGACATCCTGTAATCGTGCATGTAGCTAACACTTGCGTTGCTTTTTCGTATTAAAATGTTCAAGATGTAGCTAAACTGAGCTGTATATTTCCATTACTTTGAGTTGCTTTCACTGATTCACGGTACAGTGTTTTGCTGCTTCATGTATTATGTTCTAGGTACGTAGCCAGCTAAGTAGCATTGACTCCGTCCATGTACGCACTTTCAGCATGGTATAAATTCAGGCCCAAACAAATGCATAGCTAATCATTTATTTACTATTGCATGCGCACTCTTAGCCAATAGCAGATATGCATACTTTATGTAGTAACTTTTCAGCAACATTTAAGATAAGATAATACACAAAATATTAAGTATCTACTTTTTATGCGTGCGCCAAACTTGCATGACAGCACTGCATCAACAGACACAGTATTTGTAGTTCTTTATTAGCTAGACGTTTTGAGTGGGTTGGAAACGCTGGATAAGATGAACGACACAGCATCAGTGCACGGGAGTGATGCCACGGAGATTCAACGATACCTGAACTCCATCTGCACCAAGACAATACACGAGTCCCAGAGGAAAGAAACTGAGGAGCGTGAAACGAAGATTGACTTTATTTACATTTTTTTAACTGGGCTGCTGATTATGATATGACTGACAAATTTCCTGTATAAGGGGAAGGAAAAGAATTCCGTATTCAACCTCCACCAATATCGAATAAAATCAGCACTTTTTGGCTTACCTTAATATTTGAGTACCCAGAGAAACATTTGGATGTGCAAAAACGTGAAGCGTGCATCCAGTCAAGAAAATTTAGAGTTTAATTTCTTTTGCTGCTAAACGTGGCAATGGCATATGAAGGTGACAGACTTGTTACTGATGACACACTGGGTTGCTAGGGCATGCGCAGCATATGGTTTTGCTATATTAAATATTATTATTAAATTCTAAACCCCCTTCTCGCTGATATGTAGATATGAATGTGGTATAAGATCCCTCAAAGTAGTGCACTGTCAAATCATAATCATATATTTAACACAAATCAACTTTTGATGCATGAAATTCAATATGAACTAATGATTTTCTGGTTGAATTTGGCATGAGTTTATCAATATCGGTGCAGTTGGACATCACTGGTCACCAATAACCTCTCTAAACACAAAACATGCCTTTCCTCCATGATAAAGTTTAGAATTTTGTCCATTTTTATACAAAGTCCCCCAAGCCAGCACACATACTCATTAAATGAGCTTCTTATTAAATGGTCAGAACATTCACCCTGCAATGAAAAACTAGCAGTTCCCACTTCTGAGCCCACAAGCTTATATAAACACTTTCTACACCCATAAGGAGCAAGTATTACTCACTAACTCAGTAATATCTGAAATATACAATATTTTAACAGAACAGACATTCCACTGTCAGGGAAAATCAGGCAATATTTGCTTCCCCAGATTAAACGGAATGGTGCAATGAAGATACCGGGGGGGTCTACCGAAGCGCTTGAGCAGTTCACGTTTTGAACGTGCAAAAACCTTGGTATTCGATTTTGTTGAATACGGTATACATTCCGAAACAGAAAGTTACTGTGAAAAGTTTAAACACTCGGGAATTGGATAAGAAACTAGAGACGTGCAGTTCCCGGGGAAACTGCATGGGCAAGCTGGAATAGTGTTGTGTTGTTCGTGAACGATTCGTTTAAACGAACGAATCTTTTGAGTGAACATACTGAATGGAATCACTTCATGAGCTGATTCATTCCTTTCTCAGTTCAGTTGAGCTCAGCCGCGAACGTGCCGGCCGGGAGTGGAACTGCCACGTTCTGTCACTGCTACTCACTCGTGAATCTTCGGCGAGCGACGCAGTCAGCATGATTCATGTTCGCGCTGCCACTCATTCATGATTCGCGAACCTAGTGTGCACACAGAGAAATGTGACAGGCTGAGGACGTGATTCACGTTCGCGCTGTCACTCACTCATTCATGACTCGCGATCCTACTGCACACAGAGAACTGTTGCTGAGGAGGTGATTCACGTTCACGTACTTTGCTGAAAGTGGTGCTCTGTCACTCACTCGCGTACTGCACACAAAGAGAGAACTGCCACTCAAACAGTGACGTGCCGTCGGAGGTCAGTTAGGGGAGGCAGAATCCTCACCGTTAAACAAACGATAACTCGTTATTAATTTGCTTGATTAGTAATCTGAGAATTGATTAACTAATTTACAAGACTAGATGGCAGAATGGCGTGCCAGTTTCATCCACGACATTATTGCTCAGTGCATCAAACTTAAAATGCCCATGAGACAGCAAATTTGTTCATATTTGCTGACAGGAAGCTAAGCAATGTCATTAACAAGTATTAAAACCTTTCTTATGCGGCGTTCAATGTGTGGTCAATATGTTTACGATAATGTTTTCCCCCTTAAATTCATATTTATTAATGCCATTCAAAAAAAAAAAAATAGGGAGTTTATTTCCAGTATTCTTTCATAAACCGATAAACAAAAGGTCAAAACGATACACGGAATTACCGAGGGATTTGAGTTTTTTTCTAATTAATTATTAAGATTTACATACTTGCAGTCTCAAATCAAAGCGTAAACGGAAATGAACCTTTTTGTCGCTATCACCTCTTAATCATTACAGGCTACATATAGCCTAGGCTAGATCTTAATAGAGATGACCGGCACATCCGGGCACTTCGCCAAACGTCAAGGCCGTGCCCCTTTTTGGGGGATAGAAAACCTCAGATCCCACTGACCCTAATGTAATTTGATGTGTTTTCAGGTGTAAAATTTATCTGATTTATTTAACTAAATTTCCTGTTTATATTCATTTATTGATTTATTGATATGTCTTGCGATTATTTTGCTACCTTGCCCGAACCTGAGCGTTCGCGCTATCTTAATAAATTAAGGTTGATCGGTCCACCCTCTTGCTCTTTCACTACCGCGAATTTCGAAGTCTGTGTCAGTTTGGGGTTAAGAATAACTAACAAATGCACATAACGTTAGACTGCAAACCTGACTCGGTTGGCTGACACTACTTTACGTTAGCTAGTTAAGCAATTAAAGAATAAATAATGACACGAGACAAAAATCGTAGCGAATACACCTATTAAAGTATTGTACCAAGTCTTACATATGAAAAGGTACTTACGTGACTTTTATTAGTTTAAAAAAGAGTGACATGGCCTGTTATGAAGCATTTCCCACACATATAAACATGGGAAGACACTGGATACTGTGGGTGAAAACACTTGTGGACCAAGTGTTCTCCTAACCCTTGTAAATCTACCTTCAAGGAACGGACACATTCTCCAGAGTCTGATGCGATTGGGTTTATTGCAAGTCACTCAAAGTGAAGTACAAAACCCAGGCTGGTCTGCGCAAAACCACATAGCATTCATTCTTCATCAATCACCCGACACAGACTGACCACTGACTGTCCGAACCCTCGTGATTTATTATCGCTTTTGGCACGTCCCTCTAGGTGGGATTAAACATGACTCATCCCACCTTATCCAACATTATTACTTTCTGATTGGTTCATTGTCATATAGCAACACTCCACCCTTAGTAACAAGTTTGGCATTACATCATAGTGTAAATTAATTTTAAGCCTCCAGGGACGCTCGAAGACCACATATGAGCCTCCCAAACCTGGGTTCACCGAAAGTTCAGTAACTTATCTGGGTCATGGATGGTTCCAGAATACTTGGGTGCGCATGCTCAGGCACTGGGATATGAATGACCGATATGGTCATTCCGGAAGATTAGCTCATCCAGCCAGCCTTGGTTTGCCTGCTAGAGGCCTTCTTATCTTGCTTTTTTGACAGATTTATGAGTTTTTGTTTCTTCACAGCTCCACAGGCTTGCAGCAGTTCTAAGGGACCATAAGAACCTGGCTGAGTTTTCTCTGTTGAACTGTGATTATAGTAATACTCTGAATTTAGAACCTTTTGGGATATTTTTCCCACTACAATACATAGCTTTTACTCTTCATCTTCTCTTAACTCTCCTTTTTGGATTCTTCCCTTTTCCAGGTAGGATGGGGAACCTGAGGTCCGGACTCGTCATTTCATTGGTGCAACCCAGCACACAACAACTTTTGGGCATTTTACTGCTCAATTATCGCCAGGGCTCTCAAGTCTCACGCATTGAGCGTGAGACACACGCATTTTAATAAGTTCACACGATCACATGCCACACATGACATTTCTCACGCTGAGAAGTTATAAACTCGCCACACATTAGTAACATCTGTATATAAAAGAGATTAGTAATCTTTGAATGGATGAGGCGTAGGCAGACTGCTCCGCTTGAATCAGCAACCTATCAGCCAATCAGAAAATAGTATTTCTTGTTGCCAGGTGCAATAGCAGCGCCATAATCACATCTTCCACACACGCACGAATGCTGCGAAGGCAGACTGCTCTGCTTGAATCAGCAACCTATCAGCCAATCAGAAAATAGTATTTCTTGTTGCCAGGTGAAATAGCTGAGCTGTAATTGCGTCTTCCACACGCGCGCGAATGCTGCTATTCTTGTGTGCCCACGTCAAAGAAGAGCTGGAAGTGGAAGCCCGAAATCAGGTAATTGCTTAATCGCTTTTTTTTTTTTTTTTTTTTTTTTACAATAGCTGCTTATTAAAGTAAAGGAACTATGCAGAATATTTGCTTTATGGCTCATTTTTTACCTCAATTTAACAGCTTTGGACGCTTATTGGTTAGATGAATTGAATTGACTTGTAACTTGTTACGGGGAGAGTGGGGGCTCTCTGCCCCCCATGTGGTGTATTTTGGCTGAAAACAAACCCTGATCCAATCCGGTGTCATAGGTGGTACCGCAACATCTCTTGTTTGTGACAGACAAAAGGATACAAATACACAAATTGTAACAGGTATGATAATCCACCGCCCCTTGGATTGATTTCTCAATGGCTTTGTTGAAAACAAATGCACAAGACTGTGACGAGGGTTAGCAAAACAGCGGGAAAGTGACCGGACTTGCATAGTTCCCATTTAAAGTGCTAGTTTGAAGTGTAGCCTAAAGAGTACAACATTTGCCTGTTTTTACTGTTTATGTCGTCTATTTTAGATTTAAAGATGTCAGGGAAAAAAAGAAAGCAAAAGGATATTCTTTCATTCTGGATGAAGGCTCAGCCGTCTAAAAAGGTTGCTAGGTCAGTGGAGGAAGAGGCAGTGGAGGAGACAGCAAGGGAGACAGTAGAGGTGGTACAAGCTGAAGAGGAGACAGTGCAGGAGAGCATGGAGGAGACAGGGGAGCAGAGCATGGAGGAAACAGGGGAGAAGACCTCGGAAAAAAAGGCCTTTAGTGGAGCTGCCACCTATAGGTGCACTTTTAAAAGTGAATGGACTGCAAAATGGCCATTCATAACAGTTGGCACCACAAGCTGCTATTATTGGTGTTCAGTCTGCAGACGGGAGAACTCCTGCGCACATCAAGGTATATCAGATGTGCACAGGCATATTAAAAGCAAAGGCCATCAGGCTAAGGAACAGGCGCTGCAGTCCACAAGCACCATCTCCCAGTTTTTTGCCCCAGTTTCTGTCGTTGGTATGACACAAGAGGCAAAGGTATTGTCCTGACCAAAAGAGTAACCTAACTCATGAAATCGTGAATTTAAGCACTTCTGCCTTCTATTTATAAAAAAAGAGTAGTTTGTTCTTATAATTCAGTATGAATGATCATGTAAAAAGTACTGGATGGCTATGCCTGGCATATGCAATGTGCTATACATATAAATTTGACTTGACTTTCCCTGTGCTGATGATATGGTTTTCACCTCTTTCTCTTACAGACAAGAAGAGCTGAAGTAAAAATGGCTGTGGCCATGGTGCAGCACAATGTGCCATTAGCTGTAGCGGACCATTTCAGTCTGTTATTCCAGGATTGCTTCAAGGACTCAGTCACAGCAAAGCATTACAAATGTGCCAGCACAAAAACAATGTGCATAATAAATAAAGCTGTGGCACCTCATTTTAGGGATGAGTTGGTCACCAAAATGAAGAGCAACCCATTCACTTTGATCACAGATGGATCAAATGATACTGGTATTATTTGTATTGTATTTGTTTGATTTCCATGTTTCGCAGTACCAATTTCTTCATAGAACATTTGATTGTGGTTTGTAATTATGTAACGCTTGTACCTTATCATTGCAGGACGAGAGAAGATGAACCCCCTCACTATCCAGATTTTTGACAGTGATGCTGGAAAAGTTATCCATAGGTTTCTAGACATGTGCATAACGAGTGGGCAACGCTGTGGCACAGCTGAAACTATTTTCCAAAAAATGAATGAGGTCCTCCACAAACACACCATACCGTGGGGAAATTGTGTGAGTTTATCAATTGACAATGCCCCTGTGAATACGGGGGCAAAAAACTCGATTGCTTCCCAGACATTAAATGAAAACCCTAACATCTATATCCATGGGTGTCCCTGCCACATTGTCCACAATACTGCCAAACATGCTGGGCAGAAGTTTTTGGATGTAAGTTTGATAGCTTGTTATGATGTTGTATAATGAATCTGTGACCAAAATATAGTGTGTTTATGAAGCCTTATGTATTGCAGGTGACTGGATTTGATCCAGAGGATCTAGCTGTGGATGTTGGGCAGTGGTTTAAGGGTAGCACCAACCGTAAAGGTTACCTGTCAGGTTTGTAATTTAATCAGCACTAGTATAGTGCAAGTGGCACTCACAAGGCTTTCATCAGACTGAAATTTAATATGTTATATCCTCTTCACAGAATTTTGTGAACTACATGGAAGTGAGTATATGGACATTGTTCAACACATTTCCATTCGATGGCTGAGCCTGGAACACTGAGTCGCATTCTGCAGCAGTGTGAGCCACTCACTAGCTATTTCAAGTCATCAAGTAAGCTGCATATTTCACTGGCAGGAACACAGGATTATTACAAGAGTTATTCTAATGTAGTATATGCAAAATGTATACTTTTTAATTTACAGATGAGAAACAGCCAAGGTTCATAAGACTGGTGGATGCATTCTCGAATCCACTAACAGAGTGCACCTCCTCTTCTATCATCCCACGTTGCCAGCCTTCTCCTCCACAAACCTCCTCCTCCAGAGACAGAAGTCCTCCATCTTCCTTCTACATGAAGAGGTAAAATGGGGTGGGGGGGGGATCTATGCTTCTTCCAATAATGTGTCGTACTTGGTCATTTTCATTTGCTGATAATATTTTGTGTATGTTATTTGAAAATATTGTCTGATGTTCAACTTTGTAGATGACCAAGTTCATCCGCAAGTTGTTTGGAAAGTTTTTGAAAGTTGCAGCACTGCAGAGACAAGAAGTGCATGAGATCCACTACAAGGACCCATCAAACCAACTGCCAGGTAATGCTCCCAGTAGTTCCCATATAGAAATGAACTGTTTGTGAGATGATAGCTCAGTTACATGACACTGAGGATGTCAGTGAGGTCAGTAATTAACTCTGTAAAGAAACTAGAAGAACACTATTATTGTGAACTTAGCTTTTCCTGAGGTTGAAGTCTCTGATATTCCATCTCTCTCATAGGACAAAAGCTGCATATTGGCTTCATCACTCGAGCCACGCTGAGCAGGCTCCTTGAAGCAGGTGACATTACACCACAGCAAGTGGAGAGGTTCCACCAGGCAGCGCTGGCATTTCTGGTTGGGGCTGTGGAGTATGCCATTAAGAAACTGCCCCTGAGAGAGACCCTGCTCAAACATGCCAGGTTTGTTGATGTCCAGCAGAGGGCAGAGTGTGAAGTGCAGGATGCTATCTACTTTGTGGAAAGGTAAGGGTTTAATATTTTAATAATCGATTATGAAGTTAAATGATCACATCTGAAAAGCAAACCCTGTTTCTTCTACTCAGTTCAGTATACATTGTGTTCTTTAGGTTCCCTGAACTGCTTCCATACCATGGACCCCAAGAGCAGTATCAGCTTAGTGAGGAGTTCATGGAATATCAACTAATGGACAACCCTATGCTCCAAGACCCAGTCAGGTTTGACATTGAGGCTGTCTGGGGGAATATGGAATCTCTGAAGAATAGGGTAAGACATATTCCGCATGCACCCATTGACATGAGCAACTGACTGCTAAAATATTTAGGAGAGTAATTAGGCTTCTTTTGTTCATTTTTTCAAAGGTGACTGGTATGAGCAGATTTGGAAGGCTAACCAACATTGCCAAACTGGTGTTGGTTCTCCCATACTCGAATGCAGATGCAGAGAGAGTTTTTTCCATGGTGGGACTCACCAAAACCAAAATGAGGAACTCCTTGGCTCTGGATGGATCACTGTCATCCATCATGACAGTGAAAATGGCTGACATTGAGCCACAGTGCTTTAAATGGGAGCCCCCAATCACTGTCTTGAAGGCATCAAAATCTTCCACCAACATTTACAACAAACAACATCATTCAACTGCATTCTGAAATGTGCACACGCACACACACACACACACACACACACACACACAAACGCACACCAAGAACCATAAGTGGTAATTTAATTGAATTAGACTCCTAGGGCTCTATCTTTCACACTGCCCTACCCGTTGCTACTACCCGCTACCCGTGAATTACGCATTTAGCAGCTTCCACTATCCCTAAACGGTATCTTGCGGCCACATTACCCGCTATACATTATGCCGAATCCTTTATTTGCGACTGGGGGTGTGCCCGTGGGCGTGTTTATGCGCTTTCCCTACAATTGCTATCTTGACCACACACGTTAGGGAAAGCGTATAGCGGGTCCTCAAACCACCCGCTACCCATTTGGCAATTGAAGACACGGCTTCTCTCCCCCTATGCAATCTAACAGCGACAAATGGGCTACATTCAGTTCAGAAAAATATTAATTATAATTAGGTCTATGCACTGGCACTCAGCGACGTAACTTTTTTTCCACCGAGAGCATTTCAGAACTCTTCAGCGAATGAAGGTAATTCTGGTGACAAGTTCGTGGTTTCGTCCGTTTACATTTTCCAATCGGACAGCTGTCAATTTTTTTTTACAGCAAGTTGCGTGACCGTGCTGCAAAAACAGATGTGCGTACTTGTCTCCGAAATTACCTTCATTCGTAAAAGATTTCTGAAATGCCGCTCTCGCTGGAAATACCGTTGCTGAGTGCCAGTGCATAGACCTATTTATAATTAAATTATTTTTCTGTACTGAATGTAGCCCATTATTTTGTCGCTGTTAGATCGCATGGGGGAGAGAAGCCGCGTCTTCAATTGCCACTTGATTATTCTTGAATTGGAAAACGTGTTAATAAGGGAAAACCATCTAGAATTAGCCAGGACTAATTGTAGTCAATAAAGGGAAGGTTATTTTCTCCCAAATTTTCAGGTCTAGCGCCGCCCTGAGTATTATTTCCCACAGAACGAGAACGCGTGACAAAACTGCGCCTCTCCCATCAGGCAGTGATGGAATTATGTCACCTGGTTGCAGATGATGTTTACACCGCTGCCAGCTGTCCGTATGCCTTGCCCGTTGCTGTTAGGGTTACTGTGGCACTGTTTTTCTATGCTAGTGGGTCATTCCAACAAACCACTCAGCTCAATTGGAGGCATGACCCAATCATGGCGAAACGCATTTTTTTGCTTTTTTTTTTTTTTTTTTTGAAGTTTCTATCAGAAAAGGGGTAGGCTTGATGTTTTTTTTATTACATTCCAAACATTAAACAATATGTCAATGTCAAATAATAATAATAATAATAATAATAATACAATTCAACATGATTAACTTAACAAAAACAGATCCTCCCCTGTCTGGATTTGACCTCATGCACGAGCAATTTAACTGCGTCTTCGGAGAAACGTGGCAACCTTCCTCTCTCCATCACGGGTTTCGGTTTGAGGATTTGGGATAACGCAGCCTGCTCCTAAAGGCAATGGCACCTAGCACACTGATTGGTTTAACTGGCGTAAGGCCCAAACCACGCCTATGCATAATATAACGGGTAGCGCAGGTGTTTTAGGGATATAGACAGGTGTGCAAGATAGCAACTTTTGCGGGGGAACGCCTCTTACGCAATGCTAAATCCCCAAATAACGGGTTTAGGGACTCTGGCGCAAGATAGGGCCCCTAGACTCCTCCAAGGGTCTCATTGTCTTGTTTCTTATACTGGAGGTACCAAGTGAAAAAAAGCTACAGAAAACAGATGAGAGAGAGAGAGAGAGAGAGGGACAGGGAAAGAGGAGAAAAGAGATGGAGGGAGGGAAAGAGAGGGACAGGGAAAGAGGAGGAGAGAGATGGAGGGAGAAGAAAAGAGGTGAGGGAGGGAGAGAGAGAAGGACAGGGAAAGAGGAGGAGAGAGGGAGGGAGAGAAAGAGAACTCATTAGATTAGAACAAAGCATGAGTGCTGTTTGACAGAGCAGGAGGAGGAAAGGGAGGCGGGGAACAACTGTAAAACTACGGCTTGGGCTATAAATTAATTGCGTTTCTGATTTTAACTGCCATGTAAATGTACACACACATATGCTGTCTGCATGTTCAGGTTGAACCTCCTAGAAACACAGGAGTTAATAAATGCAGCCAGGGCTGTTCAAGGGGCCCCTTATAATGTTGTCTTTTTGTTGTCTTTATTTGTCCTGAAAGTCGTAAATTAAAACAATTTATTTGGTTTAAAGGAATTTGTCCTTTATGAGATTAATATACTAAAACATTATCTTCAAACACACTTCACCCTCGCGTGCCCCCCCCCCCAAAAAAAAAAAAAACAAAAATCTCACTCCAAGCTAAGTTCAAAACTTGAGAGCCCTGATTATCGCGCTTATTTCTCATTGATTCCAATGCATAAGAGCATTTTTTTTCCCCCCAAAAAGGGGCGCGGCCTTTGCGCTGAGCTCTTGATGACGTTGAACCGGTCGTCTCTATTGTTTGGTTTAAAAAAAGTTAAAATTGATTGATTGTCAATCAGACATAGTACGTGGAAACAGGTTGACAAAGGCCTCATTTACATTGTCAGTGTCATGTGACCCAATTCTGATTTTTTGCTCTTATGTGGCACAGATCGGATATGCTCGTTGACAGTGTAAAAAGGAATAAGACGCATGCATTCGGATATTTTGAGATCGGATACCGGCCTCATTCGTATGTGGAAATAAATCAGATATGTATCGGATATGTGCCAATGCGACCGCCGTGTAAACAGGCTGATCGGATTTTCTTACATATTGCGTCTCTAACGTCATCAAATTTGCGACCATTTATCTTATTTTGTCGCAGAAACAGTGACCGCACGGTAAATGAACGAGATTTTATATTTGAGAAGCTGGCAGACTGAACATGGAGGCTGTCTCGCACCCAGACATTCCTATGAACACCTGAAGAGGCAATAATTGCAGCATATACACAAGATGCAATTGTGGCCCTTTTCCTACTTCTCTGCCTAAAAATCCTAGCAATGTTTGGCAAAGTTTCCACGCACCGCAACATTATCATCAAACATATCGTCGGCCTGCTGATAAAACCTTGTATCTTCAAAATTATAAACTTTACAGGAAAGTAAAAAATAAATATAAAATTAAAAAAATAATAAAGTTATATAGCCTAAATATAGGTTAAAATAAAAAATGCTAAATTTTGCATGTAAGAATAGTGGACATACGAGTTTTTGTTTCTTATCAATTTGGAGATACAAGGTTTTATCAGCAGGCCGACGATATGTCAGCATCATCCATTTTTTTGGCTTAGCAGTTAGCGCTTTGTGCAGAGGTAGGTGTGGCCTAAAGTTTAGTAAAAACTAAAAGTAGGCATGCGCGATGTTTCAGATGTTGTAGGCAAGCGTAATCGCGTGAATCAGATATGGGTCACTTGATAAAATACATGTAACTGCACGGTAAAAAAAAAATTGGATTCAGGCAGCAAATCCGATCTGGGCATCAAGACTCACAGTGTAAATACGACCAAAATCTAGCGATAAAAAGGAAAAGTCACTGCCTGCCCTGACCGCACATCTCTGCACTCAAGTAAAGCTGCGTCTCCCGCGAATGAATGTGTACTATGGTCCGTGAACGAACACACTGTCCCTCAGTAAGTGAACGTGTTAACAGAGTGAATGTGAACCTCAGGCCAGGGCTGAATCATGACCTGAATGACGGATCGTTTGGCTGTTTATCAGTTCAGGGAGTCGGAGAACAATGCACTATGCAGTCAGGGCTCCTGCTAAGCACTGAACAATTCGGTGAACGAATCTTTTGAACGAATCATTTTAATGAACTGATTCTAGGGATTCAGTACAGGCAAAAGAACTGCCGTTCCCATCACTAAGCTGGAAGCTGCCGATAATGTGAAGTTCAAATTGCTGACAATGTGAGGTTAAAGCTGCTGGAAATTAGTTTAAAGCCTCTGAAAATTAAAATTATTCCTGACAGTGGGATATTGTATTGTTTAAAGGAATACTGGTAGTTCGCATTTTTTGACATTAAGTTGTATGAAAGCACTAATTTAGGAAGACCTCGGCAAGATGCAACATTACCACACATCAAACCTACTTCATATATTTATTTGAGATAAATTGATGACGTTGCCGACTGAAACATTGCCAAAAAAATTTGCAGGCTACGTAAGAAAAACTATGCGCGACTTCCAAAAAGGAAGTGGCAATTCGCCCTGCAGCGGGGTGAGTTGAGGGAAATATATCAGCTATCTGCCCCGCAGAGGGGCTGATAAGAGAAGCAGTTCTGCTATTCGCACCACGGCATGGCGGATAACAGAAGCATTTCTGCTATTTGCCAAGCAGCTGGGCCAATAAGAGATTTCATTTTATAATCCGCCCCATTCTTTGAAGTTTCACGCGGAAGTTCTGCGGGGCAAATAGCCTCTTCCTAAAAAAAAAAACACGCTAAATAAAAGGCTACACATTGTTGAACTTTTCCAATGAGTTTATTTTCCATTCAATAAAAAGCAGAATTATTTTTAAAATCAAAAGCACATTTAAAATTGAGTGAAGGTTTATAGGTACAGAATCATCAAGCCCAATAAATATTTTGACCAATGTCATTAACTGGCATATAAATGATTAAATCAATTTATTTTAGATAATGTTATAGCCAAGATAGGCAAGATGACCAGAACGAGCAGCACTGTAAATTGTGGTGTCATTATTTACCAATAGAAAATCCCGTAAAGTGATTGATCTCGTGTTCCAGCAAGAGTCAAGTGATAATGTAAAAAGTAGGCCTAATAATCATAATAATAATTGAGCAAGTAACGTTAGATGACAACATTGATCCATTTATGGAAAGCCGAACTACGAGGTGCTACTGCGCTGTTATCAATGGACTGCATTTATCAGTTAAATTAACACATTGTCTCCTTGTTATTTTAACTGCACGCAGAGTCCTTCGTGCATTTAACTGTGGTTTACAGTTAACATTCACAGAACCTCTGTTATGAACTGATCGTAAAATTACAGTTAAAATAACTGACAAAAAGGTGCCAGTTAAAATAACTGGCAAAAAAGGTGCGAGTTTATAACAGTCTGCTTACTCCAGCCTTAAACCTGGATATTTTCAAACTCAGGAAAAATTCATAAAAAGCAATGAACAAACTGCGACTGGGGACATCACTTTTATTTCCTTGTACTTAACTAGCTCTATACCAATGTTTCGCCTATTTTATACATGATCAGAAATATATTTAGCTAATGCAAACAGTTGCTGGTATATACTGGAATAGGATCTCCAGCAATTTTTTTCTGCTTTGCAATTTTTACTGTTATGTGTTCGTTTACAGTCGTATCAATCTAAATACGAACAATGATAATGTTGAGGCCTGGAAAAAGGCCAGCAGAGGGAAGAATTGAACCGTGAATGATCCATGTCTACGATGCACCCTACTGCTATGCTACAATTCCGCTGAGTCACGCAGAGCCATTTGAGTTAATGGCTGAATCATTTAGTGCAACGGAGATTTTAGCTAATGCGTTTCTTACATATTGCGACTTCTAACTCAAAGATGGTAAGTATAATCTACGAAATGGAGCCATACGAAAAATGGTGCCATAAGAAAGAGGAAAGTCTGCTGAGTAAAAATTGTCTGTGTAGTGTCAAAAATGTGGGAACACGAGCAAGTTAGAAAACTGTGCGTTTCGCCTTCGCAACCGGAATTTTCGTGTCTCATTTAACATTGAAGTTAATGGAGTTTCGGTGACCGGTCTCGTCGCTTTTCGACACATACAGCCAAAACCGTTTGTCCAATTGCTTCCATCGTTACATTTTCGTGACCAGCACAACTTTTGCTACAACTTGGATATAAAAATATTTATGTGGAGTGAAAACTGTGGGAGTTAGAGCAAGTTTAAGAGAAGACTTCTTGACGGTTTTGCAGCTGTTTGCCACTGTAATGGTGATGTCACCACACTCTAAGTTCCCAGAATTTATTGTAAAAAAATGTTTTTAAAAAATTAGAATTAAAAAATTATAGAAGTTACAAAAAATTTGAATGGTAAAGAAATTATCCAAGCTTAGCATAACAATTTCCAGCTTGACATTTCTAGCTAAAAGTATAACAGAGTAAAAAATAGCTGAAAATAGCTAAATTTTGAAAAATCTGTTTCATTGTTTCCTCTGTGACAAAAATATTGAAATAAAAATTAATAACTCAAAAAGTATGAAAGAAATCAAGAAGATGAATACGCGGGGGTTGCCGGATAGCGAACTCTGTAAAGCATTGCGTTGCGAAGCAGAAGTGACTATCACATCGCGGGTTCGATCCCCGCCTCGTATCAACCGGCAGTGGTCGGCAGCTTTTCCAGAGTAGCGCACAATTGGCCATTGCGCTACAGGGTTGCAAATTGGGAAGGGACTGCCAGGGAGGGGAAATAATAGTTGCCTTGTTCGTTGCTCAAGCCCCTTCTGTTGGCCAGACGGGCGCTCGTCAGGAAGATTCTAAGCTTGTTCACGTTCGGGTATCCTCCGCCCTCGTTCTGAACTTGCAAAGATTCAACCAATGAGTGTATGAGAAGCGGTGGTTGACGGGCACGTGCTTCGGAGGAGAGCCGCAAACTGTCTACACTCTCCTGAATTGGTAGCAAGGGGTCGCAAACAAGCAAGCCTTGTGCCTTGTACATAGTTCACCAATTGGGCATGCCAGATTCGGGTGGGATTGGAGATGCCAAATTTATTTAAAAAAAAAAAAAAAGAAGAATATGAGCAATACAATACTTTTGCAAACAAAAGTAATGCAATAATATTGCTTAAAATGTTGAATAAAAGTGTTTTATCTTTAACTTAATGCCATTCAGAAATTAGCTCTACTTGTTTAACTATTGTCAGTAGCAGAAATTTTGACGAGGGGTGCCTACTTTTGCATGCAACTGGACATTATCTGTAACAAGTATATTTAATGAAATACAAAAATTTATTCATTGAACAATTTTTTTCAGTTAACATTTGGAATTTCAAATGTACCTTTCATCTTCAGCAACACTAATGTGGAAAACAAAAAGTAAACATCTAAAGCCAGATTTAAATGAAAAAAGTGCGGTGCCTAAGACGTTTGAGCAGTTCTGTATTTCAGCCCTTTTAATAGGAGTTATTTTTGTTTATGTTTGAATTAGCATTTATTTATTTATTTTTTTGTTTTTGTTTTTCTCCCAATGAAAACCTCCAGGTTTCAGATGAGTGCACTCCTCTGTTATCACAATCATTGCCTCAATGCACTTCATATACAGCTTTGTGTATGCATCCAATCAATTGGAGGGAGCCCTTGGTGTACAATAATGCCAGTAGCAGAATTTCTATCCTGGCCTGGTATAAACACATGGACCCATCAGTACACTGCTCAAATGCCTGTGCAGAATGTGACATCTGAGTATGGTATGGCTTGTAGCCTAATTATGAAATAACAACTAATTATCCAGGAATTTCCAATCCCTCAGCTGGATTTTTAAAGATACCTTGTATGGAATGTGGATCTGCATAGATGAGAGGAACAAAACTCCAATCATCCTCAGCATCCAGTGAACTCACAGTTTTAAATGTATTATTTTTTGGCATATAAACTTGCTTTATTAAAGCTGTAATTGGACTGAGCTACCACATACCATCTGTCAATGACTTATCTAAAACATTTCAATGTATACCTTTGGTCCTAATGTGAAAGAGCTCTTCAATTAAATGGGTCCCTCACATGGTTCCACACCGCCTTTAATTCATAAGTTCATGAGGCTTTGCTCCTCAACTTTCACACCTGTATTTCATTAAAAAAAACTTCTGGTTTGCTTCCACAATAAAAATGAATTTTCTCATGTTTACTTTATGGATTTTGAAACAGAAAACGGCATCCAAATACCCTTTTCATATTCTTAGCTGAAGCAGCTGGCAAGGGGTTTTAACCACCCCAAACTCTCTTTTTTGGAATTTCTGAACCAGCAAGAACAGGATATAAATAAATAAAAAATAAATGAATGTGAAATCCAGGCAGTGTACTTTTTCCTTTGTAGTTGGCACACAGTCTCCCTCTTGAAAATTATACTTTTAATCATGTGGCTTGGTGGAGTCTTTTTTTCCTCCAGTTCCCCTTATTGCTGAACCACTGTTTTGTTTTACAGGCTTACACTTGAAGGGGATCAGACTTAACTTTAATTCTAAACAGTTCTCAATGTTTTTCCTTTCTTTTGTAATGCACACTGCGCCATGCAGCAGAAGCATGCGAACTCCGCAGATTCATTGACCTTGAATAAAGTCACCATTTTCAACAACACAAGAGAACTGGCAACAATATTTTCCCCTGATTATGCTTAGCCGTTTGGTGCTTGGGACATTCAAGATGTTATAAGGCAACCTGAATCATCAACTAAGAAGAAGAAAATGTGCACCTTCCATTCCCCTAATGGGGCTGTGCCAATTTACTCATGCCGCCTTTGGCTCCCATTGCAAACCTGACAATTCGAAACTGAAATGAAGGCCCCTTTCTCAGCTTAACGGCGAGGGAGCTTAATCTTTGCACCTGTATGTTTAGGCCTTTGCTCAACTTGACTCATTCAAATGCACCTGCATTTTGGATGCATTTTCATGGCAACTTAAAATGAAAGAAATTCCGGAGATACAGTACATTGCATTGTCTGACTCACAGATAGCCAGTCGAGGGTGGCTTTTTCTAGTAAACAGCTGTTTGCTGAAGGTGAACATCAGTAATGCTGCTGAATGATTAATGAGCTAGTCAGATCTGTTCTCAGGAGATGGTAAATGATATTTTATATACCAGTAAGATCGGTTGAATAAGTGCAAATGTGTAAGCGATTGAAGATGTCCATACCAATAAATACCAGTCTCTTCAAAAGTAATATTCATATGTCCAGGACCTGTTCAGTAAAATGGTCAGTAACTCCTTAGAATATTTATTCATACCAACTCAATAAATTGGCACAGGAAATCAATAGTTTTTCTCAAAGCCCATTTGGTAACTCTTTGCTGGTGTCCAAATCACTAAAATTAGTACAACTACACTACTAAATTTTCCCTGACTCTCTGCTTCTGGGTCATTACAGACAAGTGTAAAAAGGGCACTCCCTGTGATATAATTAAGAGATGACTTATATATTGTAAATGTTAATGATACTGTCTTAGGCCACAGAGACTGCAGTCTCAGCAAGGAAGGCGTGCCAAACTGTAGCAAATATGTCTTCTTTTTTACAATGAAGGGCCTCTTTCTTCAACAAGAACAAATTTGCTAACAATTAAACAACATTAGCAGATGCCATGCTTTGACAGAAATTATTGCACTGCAGCTGCAGTGCATCGGAGCATTCCATTCCAATGTAACCCCCCATAATAATGTCCAAACCTCTGCCCCCATAATGGCATCTTCTTTTCATTTAAAATTTTCATACCACCCAGAAGGGGCACTGTTTGTGTTCTAAACACTATACAGTCACTTCATTGTCTAGAGCATGCAGGTTCAGTAGAAGAGGAGATAATCAGCAGCTGAGGTTGGATTTCATTAATTATTTTCCAATGCTAATTACAGTCTTGCAAATACTGTCAGCTTTCTTTTCTGACAGCATTCTTTTCGTGCGAGGACAGGCCATGCTGCATACACTTTCTTCAGTGTTTCCTGCTGCTTCATCTGCCTTTCATTTGTGCCTTTAATTGTGACTTAAAATCACAACAGGCACCCTGACTGCACATCTTTCAGCCACACATGAGGCTGAACAGACAGTCCTTGTAAAACACAAATAAAAGAAAAGAAAAATACATTTTAATTACATATTGAATACACAATGTTTTTTCTATATAGAGCATTAGACCATGGATAATGTCAACCCAACGACAATGGAGCTATAGGACCATGTACAACATCTCATCCACTGACAGCAGGGCTGTAGGATCATGAACGGCATATCATACACTAACAGTAGGGGAATAGGACCATAACAGCATCTTATCTACTGATAGCGGCTGGACCAGATTTATGCACAGGTATTGTAGGCACATGGCTAAGGCCTCCTGGCCATTAAAGGGCCCTGACAGTGTTAAAGAACATCAACTTTGGCTGCCAATATGAATTAATAATATTTAGCTTAAATTTTAAAATGTTTCAATCATTGAATAATATTGAAAAAAAAAATTATTTTTTAATTTTTAAAAATATAGACAACAGTCTGGGCAAGAGTATTTCCGGTTCAGTGGAGTTCATGTACATAGACTACGAGATATTTGAAGCAGTGGCATAAGCTAGCAGCTTTTCATCATGCTTTCAGGTTGGAGCCAACCGTACCAGTTTGCTAGCTTGCTGGTAATGCATTACTACAACCAGTTTACAGGGTAAGGAGAACAGCTAGCATTAACGTTATATGGCGTTCTGGTAAGCAACTTTTTTGTAGTTTAAATTAAGTTAATAGTGAGGTTAGCTGCCTTTTGTGCTCGCTGTCTTATAAAAGCTTTGCTAGGAAAGAGAGACTAAGGAGGTTAGCAAGCTAAAACATGAATTATTGTTACCTAGATAGCAAACTGAGTGAACTACGTACAGCCGAAAGCAAGTTACTTCCCTGTGAGCAGTTGCTGGCTTACTGACAAAAAACTATCTGATTTATCGTTATAAATTTTCATTAAAATCAAGTCTGTAGATGCAGTGGTATTAATCTTAATGATTAATAGCTAGCTGATTCTCAATGGCAAAGTCATCAAATTGGCTAGCCAATGCCTAGGGGTAAATCATTGACTTAGCTAAAGAACACTGCAGAGCAGTGTTTAAAATATGATGAAAAAGTAGGACTGCCCATGCAGACTCAATGAATGGAGTGATTTTATTTTCTGAGCTTTCTGACAACCAGTTTAATTTGTATTCATATAGCGCTATTCCTCTTGTCACACCCCGATGACAATCTCCAAAAATACAGTCTGACTCATGTAAGCTGTCCATTTAATCCGGCCCTGGATAGCAGGGCTGGAGACCCATGAGTAGCATCTCACCCACTGACACCTGGGCTAGAGGACCATTAATAGCATCTCACCCACTGACTGTTTGGTGAAAGGACCATGAACAGCATCTCACCCACTGACAGCTGGGCTATACACTGTTGCATATTTTTTTGCCAGTTATTTTAACTGTAATTTTACTATAGATTTACAACAGAGTTCCACGTATGTTAAGTGTAAACCACAGTTAAATGCGCACAGGACTCCACTTGCAGTTAAAATAACCAGGAAACAATGCGTTAATTTAACTGTTAAATTCAGTCAGTTTATAACAGTGTAGGACCATTAAGAGAACCTCATCTACTGACAGCAGGGTGATGGGACCATGACCAGCATCTTACCTACTGATGGCAGGGCTATGGAACCTAAAACGGCATCTTAGTCACTGACAGTTGGGATAAAGGATGATTAACAGCTGACAACTGGGATATAGTACCGTGAACAACATCTTTTTGACTACTCGGCTATAGGACCATTAACAGCATTTCACCCCCTACATGCCTGGCTAAAGGTCCATTAGCAACATCTCATCCCCTGACACTAGGACTATAGGACCATTAACAGCATCTTACCCACTGACAGTTGGGTTACAGTACTATTAACATCATCTCAGTCACTGATGGCTGGGCTATAGGACTATTATCAGTATCTCACTCGCTGGCAGCTGGGCAATAGGACCAGTAACAGCATCTCACCCTCTAACAGCTGGGCTAGAGGACAATGGACCACTTCTAACCCACAGCAATAAGGGCCGTAGGACCATAGCCAAGATTCAATCCCACCCATGAACTGCGTGCAGAATACTTATCAAACAAGCAGTGATTAGTACTAACCATGCAATATGTGCACAATCATAAAAAAATGACATGAACTATATTATTAATTAGCATCAATGTGTAGCACCCGTACATATATGCATACTGCACTGCAGAATACAGGCAATGAGCAACGTCCATGCATTTTCATGACCCATACCCTTAATTTGCATTGACTAACAGTATATACATATACACAATTGAAAGCAATTGCAATAGTTACCAGGCCTCACTGATTAATGAAAAGAAACCAAGGGGCTCTTTGCCTCAGGATTTGACTGGTAGTGCATGAAGTTTCAAATCATTAAAATTATATTTCATTATGTTTCTGTTAAGTTTTGATAGAAGCCAAATTACATTAGTTCCAGCACAGGAAGCCATTTTAAATAGCGGTGGGCAGGGTGATTTGAATGTGCAATGTGGAGCCTGGGAAAAGTAATATTACAGAGCATGCCTCGTAGGAACATAAAACAACATCAATCAGAGTTATGGAAACCACCCCTCTGACACGGAGCTATGAAGATGGATAACCTGCTACACTGGCGTATAATTGCACCTCGTATTATAGTTTTTCCCTTATGATGGTAACCAGTCACAATGCCTTTTATGAAAAAAAAAAATCTGGGACTATTTCTTTATTGTAATCTGTTTCTCCTTACTAATGGCTAATAACAGCACCCACTAAAGTTACCCAATGCTAACTAGCCATTTGTTTCCCAGTCAGCGATCATTTATGACCCTCTCTCACCACCCCTGCAAACAGACTTCTGCAGTAACCAATTCATTCAAACTCCCTCTTGTGCTCAGCTGATATTCATTACATGCTTTTCAGAAACAGTTCAAAAAGCATGTTAAATGGTAAAAGTGCTGGCTATTAGGTGTCAATACAAGTGAACCGATAATTGGTCGGTCACTGAAACCAACTGCATTAGAAGTCAATCGCAAAACAAAGTTCAAGCCAACTCAGACTGCAGTCAAATCACCCAAATGTAAAAAATAAATGTTTTCAGATTAATCAACTCTTACACAGCCTATTTTATCCCACTCAGTGGGCTCAAATGGACTCTGTGAGAGTCCGAAAGACTTTGTGAAAGATGATTAAGTTGGGTACATTTTACTGTGTCTGGGACGTGGTATTCCATAGGTCACCCACAAATTGACAGAAAAGCAAAAAGACAGACATATTTAAAGTACAATAACACTGCCCTGCATCATTTTTGCTGAATACAATACAATATTTATTTCTTACTAATGTTGGGCTGCTTATTCCAAAAATAGTGACTATTTTGCTCTGGTGCATCACATTTTCTGACAGTGTATGATGTGCATTTCATAGCATTGTCATTTCGACAACTACTTGTAAGGTTAAGAAGTCTTGTATCATCCCTTAATCACCAGAAAAAACTGCCACAAGGACCTGATTTCAAACTCCCTGTGAGATGAGAACTGTTTCTTCTATTCTCAGCTTATTTTCAAATGTGTGAATGGTTCTAAGGACTGCATGATTCTAAAGACATTATTTTATGCCTAATCCTGATTTCAGCCTTAGTAATATGGCCACTGACAGAAAAAAATGCAAACATGATCCAGATGTTATCTGCTACGTCTGTGGGTGTTTCACTACACCCAAACAGCATTTGTTGCTGTTTTGATCACTGAATAAAAGCCGATATGTCTATGATATAATAAGGAAAATCTTCACTTATTTTGTGAAAGAACTGTACGTGATAGAAACTTGTTACTTGGGTTTTTTTTTTTTTTAGCTCAGCATCCTCAAATTAGTTAAAGGAGGAATGATGTCAACCAACCGGAAAGCCCTTTACTACGAGGTGCCATGCAGGCGCGTCGTTAGACCTGAAAATTCCGGGGCTAATATCCCTCCCTTTATTGAAAATAATTAGTCCTGGCTAATTCTAGATGGTTTACCTTTATTAACACTTTTTCCAATTCAAGAATAATCAAGTGGGAATTGAAGACACGGCTTCTCTCCCCCATGCGATCTAAAAGCGAAAATAATGGGCTACATTCAGTACCGAAAAATAACTTGATTATAATTAGGTCTATGCACCGTCACTCGGCGACGGAATTTCAGAACTCTTAAGCGAATGAAGGTAGTTTCGGCGACAAGTACATACACCTGTTTTTGCAGCACGGTCACTCAACTCGCTGTAAAAATAGACAGCTGTCCGATCGGAAAATGTAAACGGACAAAACCACGTACTAGTCACCAAAATTACCTTCATTTGCTGAAGAGTTTTGAAATGCCGTCGCCGAGTGATGGTGCATAGACCTAATTATAATTAAATAATTTTTCTGTACTGAATGTAGCCCATTATTTTGTCACTTTTAGATCGCATGGGGGAGAGAAGCCCATCTAGAATTAGCCAGGACTAATTATTTTCAATAAAGGGAGGGATATTAGCCCCCGGAAATTTCAGGTCTAACGACGCGCCTGGTGCCATGTACACGCTCGCGGAGCACTCGGGGACTAGACCAGACGTCAGCGGTGAAGGAAGGTACCGCTGGTCAGCCAACCGAGACGTCGCTTATTGAGCAGCCTGATAGACTTGACGCAGCAATTGTGGCTCAGTTAAAGGAAGCGCTTTGTTCCCCAGATGTGATCAAGGAGCTGGTTGCTGCTGTAAAGAAAACGTTGCTGGAACAATTAAGTCAAGATGTCTACAATGCAGTGAAGATGGACATACAAACGCATCAGGAAGAGACACAATTACTGAAAGCACAGATTGAGAAACTCAAGGATGATCTTGCAAAAGTGAACAAGGATCAAGGATCAAGAATCAAGGATATCTTTATTATTACTTGTTTCGCAACCAGCAGCAAAAACGACGACAAATGAATAGATAAATAAACATAAGCAGAGAATACAAACAATAAATAACAAATAACAGGAAAGCTCACATTGCCTTGTTTAGAAGGCCAATAGCAGCAGGAATGAAGGAGTTCTTGAGCCTATTAGTCCTGCATTTTGGCACAATATATCTGCGGCCAGAGGGAAGCAACCTAAACTCTTTAAAAAGCGGATGGCAGGGGTCAGTTAGGACAGCACAAGCTTTCTTCAAGGACCTTATATCATAAAGTTCATTCAAGCTATTTAAGGTCACACCAGCGATCTTGCAGCAGACTTTAACTATCCCATGCAGTCGATTTTTATTCTTGATGGTGAGTGACCCAGACCAGCAGATAAAAGAAAATGTGAGCACAGATTCAATAAAACAAGAATAAAACATTTTTATAAAAGTTTTATCCACATTAAAATTACGGAGCTTGCGATAAAAATACATTCGCTGATGTGCTTTCTTACACACAGCATTGACCTGTGGCTCAAAGGTCAACTTACTATCAATTATGGTGCCAAGATATTTATACTGGTTGACGACCTCAACTGTCTGTTCCCCAGTGACTACAGGGGAGATGACTGCAGGATTCTTCCCAAAATACACAATCATCTCTTTGGTCTTGGCCACATTTATGTTTAAAAAGGAAGACTTACACCAGTCAATAAAATCTGCCAACACAGGGCCATGGTCAGAATTGTCATGATTAACTAGAGACAGGATAACAGAGTCATCAGCAAACTTAATTATGTGATGCCCGGCATGTTGGCTCTGGCAAGCATTCGTATATAAAACAAATAAAAGCGGTGATAAAACGCAGCCCTGCGGTGACCCAGTGGATGATAAAAGAACATCTGATAAAACGCCATTGACCTTCACACGTTGCGACCTGACGGTTAAGAAATCCAAAAGCCAACATATTAGACCATGATCAACATTGTGGGTTGTCTTAAGTCGTTGTGCTAAAATATGACGCTGGATACAGTTAAAAGCCGTGTTCATGTAGAACACCACTCTACAAGATCACGAACAGTATAGTCGTAGAAACTCATTACGATTTAGTGGCGTGAAGGAGATGCAGGATGAGAACACGGACAAAGTAGTCATCGGCATCATCAAGGACCACTTGGGCATCGGACTGAAAGAGCATGACATTGACAGAAGTCACAGGATAACACCCAGGCGGAGTGAGCAAGACGCTACATCATCATCGAAACAGAAATCTGAGAAGGTCATCTTGGTGAAATTCGCGACTCACAACATTAAACAGCAGATCTACCCGGCGCGATCGAAATTGAAAAGATCGACCATTTTCGTCTATGACCTAACAGCACCTCGCGCACAACTTCTGTACATGGCTCGCAAACATCCATCGGTCGTTTGGACATGGACACAAGATGGGAGAATCTACGCCCTGACTGGAGACCGAAATATGAGACGGAAGGTGGTTATCCAAAGTGAACGGGACCTCAAGAGACTAAACTGAACACTAAGCTAAGTACCAACACTAAATAGCACTAGTATTTTTATGTCTATACGATACCCATGTGTTATGTGCAAAAAACCTGTGCGACTTAATCAAAATGCTTTACTATGCGTTATGTGTAATCATTGGTGCCATTTAAAGTGTTGTAAAGTTAGCTTAAATGTTTTTAACTCTACAGACGACTGGGTATGTGACTATTGTTTATTGCTTGAGCTACCGTTTGCATCTGATACATATGACGAGCAATCGTTTGATTTAGAAACTCAAAGAAATGAATCTTTATATTGTTCTCTTGAAGATAAAGCTAGGTCAAGACAGAAACTGGAATTTGATTTTTATAAAGAAATATGCAATCTCTCACTCCGGAAAGGTTTTAAGTTTTCTCATCTAAACTGTCTGTCTTTGTTGAAAAATATTGAAGAGTTACGTATTTTTTGTAAGAAAGCTGGATTCGATATTTTCTCTCTCAGTGAAACGCATCTAAATGAATATATTGATGATTCAGAATTGTACATAGATGGGTATACTTTGATAAGGAAAGAAAGAGGTAGCAAAGGTGGAGGTGTGGCCGCTTACGTAAAGATGGAATCAATTACAGATTACGAACTGATTTTGATTTTAATCTGGAATTATTAGTTTTCGAAGTAAATGCTCCAATGGTGAAGTCATTTTTTGTTATAGTGTGGTACAGGCCACCCAGTGCTCCACTGAATGTATTTCAAGAATTTGAGAGATTCCTTGTTGAAATAGATAATATGAATGTGGATTTTGTGATCCTTGGCGACTTAAATTCTGATATGTCTCAGGATCGTACAACTTGGCAAACAAAACACTTGCGTGAGTTGTTGACTTCTTTCAATCTCCAGCAGGTGGTTAGTACTCCCACTAGAGAAACTATCCGTACAACGTCTATTATTGATCTTATTATTACTAATAGGCGCGAAAAAATTCATGATACAAATGTTATTCCTATATCTTTAAGCGACCACTACTTAGTGTATTGTATTTGGGGTATGAAAAACAATAGCCTCAAACAAAATGTGCATAGATATAAGGTGTCTCAAAATGTTGGTAAATGCAATATAGAAGCATATATTGAAGCAATTTCAAAGGTACCATGTGACCATGTAGAAACACACTGTAATGTTATTGAAGCATATGATGAGTTTGAGCGTAAATTATTAAGTGTTAGGAATGAGTTTGTACCGCTTAAAAAGAAAGAGTAAAGAAAAAGGAATCCCCTTGGATAACAGAAGAAATTTTATATTTAATGCGCCAAAGAGACAGCCAAAAAGCCATTTCTAAATTAACTAAGACCCAAAGTGATTTGCATTTGTATACAAAGCTTAGAAATGCAGTTACAATGAAATGTCGTCAGGCGCAGAAAGACCATGTAAGTAATACTATCCATTCTAGTAATGGTAACTCCAAAAATGTCTGGAAAGCTTTGAAGTTTATTACTCCTGCAAAGAATACATCTAATCAAATAGAATACATTGTGAGTGACATTACACAGGTCAAGGATAAAGTGGCAATGTCAAACTGTTTCAATGCCTATTTCACTGAAATTGGAGATTTTATTTGTATGGGCATTGATAAATCCAGAACAGGGGAAGATATTGAGGAATATGTGTTGAGAAAGAGCTCCTCGTTCTCATTTGAAGATGTGACTGAGGAAGATATTGTGAATGTGGTTAAAAGTATGCCAATGAAAAATTCTTATGGAATGGATACTGCACCGATAACATTGATAAAACCTGTCATAAGCATAATTGCAAAGCCACTTTGGTATATATTTAATCTTTCTTTGCAGTGTGGTTATATTCCAACACAATGGAAGGTCTCAAAAGTTACACCAGTGTTTAAAAATGGTAGTCGAAGTGAGATGGGAAATTATAGACCAATATCTATTTTATCTGTCATTACAAAGGTTATTGAAAAGCTGATCTCTGATCAGTTATATGATTATTTGAATAGATGTGATGTTATTAATCCAAATCAATCTGGCTTCAGGCCTGCCCATTCAACTATGACTGCCTTATTAAGGAATGTAAGGTCCACCTGTATGCCGACGACATGTCTCTATCTAACTGGCAAAGAACTTGGTCAAATACAAAGAGTTATCAATGAAGACTTGAAGCGCTTGTCACAGTGGTTGAAAGTAAACTCACTTGCTTTGAATGTGAATAAATGTGAAGCGATGATTATAGGCTCTAGAAAGAGGATTAGGAGGAAGATGTTGAGAGTTAGCATTGATGAATCTGAGGTTCCCACTGTTACTTGCTGTAAATATTTAGGGGTTTATCTTCACCAACACCTTGACTGGGGCCAACATATTGATAGTGTGATTAAAAGCACTGTAAAGAGTCTATATTCATTGAAAAGAATACGATTCTGTATAACTGAAAAAACTGCTCTTGCATTTTATAAATCTATTATTCAAAGTAAATTTGATTATTGCAGTGTTGTATGGGGTAATTTATGAAAAACAGATTCT
This sequence comes from Gymnothorax javanicus, assembly GCA_029692085.1. Classification (NCBI taxonomy): domain Eukaryota; kingdom Metazoa; phylum Chordata; class Actinopteri; order Anguilliformes; family Muraenidae; genus Gymnothorax; species Gymnothorax javanicus. The sequence continues at coordinate 86,536,855 of CM056195.1, forward strand.
GAGAAGCTTCAAATTATTCAAAATAGAGCTTTGAAAACTGTTCTTATGGTGGAACCAAGGTACTCAACTACAATAATCTATGATCGTTTGTCATTGGATACATTGGAAAAAAGAAGACATAAACATTTATTACGTTATGTATGAGATTTCTAATGGAATGCTTCCAGATTATCTATTGCTAAAATTTGAAGAACCTACATTGAATTATTCTTTGAGAAATAGTATAAAGAAATTCATGTTGTGTAAGGTAAAAACAGATTTCGGGAAAAGAGCTCTTTCTTTTAGAGGCATCTAAAGTTGGAATCAGTTATCTCATGATTTGCAATGTAAGCTTTCTTTGTCCAGTTTCAAACGAGCTCTTAATATTTCTATGTCAGTTTTAATAACTGCCCAGGAATTTGTTGTATTATTATTTTAATCTTGTTTAATGTTAATTTGTTATTAGTCTTTGAAGTTGTGATTTTCTTTTTTTATATATTGCTGTACTTTTTATATTGTTCACAGATTTGCAGAAGAACTGCTTTGCTGAAGCAAATTGCCGTGATTAAATAAAGAAAAATGAATGAATAAAATGAAAATGAGGCATTTTTGGGATAACAGCAGAATTTTTCTTCAACATGCAGGGTGATGTAATCACTCTGCTATTATGGTGGAAAAAGAAACTGGAAATCAAAGAAACTGGAAAACACCCTTTGCAAAGCACCCTTTGCCATGCCAGCCCAGAAAGGCCTTGATCTCTACCTACTCCAGCCTGAATCTTCTCCTGCCAGGCCAGAATTGTCATGCATCTGGCCTGAAATTTTTGACTATGTGTGAAGTGGGGCTTTTCCCAGGTTATGTTTGTCTGTATGCAGTTTTATAATCCCCACACTGTTAAAACCACAAGATCCCTAAAGAACTTCTGGAGGTTCTTCAATTTGAAACTGTGGAGGAACCTCTTAAGGTGCTTTGAGGAACCTTCAGGAAAAGGTTTTTGGAAGAACCTGTTCTTGGGGTGACTTGAGAAACCTTTTGAAGCTCTGTGAGGAACCTTCATAGGTTTTACTGTGAAAATGGAAAAATAATAATAATAATAATAATAAATGATGAGACAGCAGCTGTCTAAGTAAAATTTTATTTATATATTTTCTTTTATACACACACACACACACACACACACGCACACATATACATACATATACACATCAGACTTATGAAAAGTTACCCGAGCATTTATCATTTGCAACGATACAAACCTCAATACAAAATATTATACAATAAATATTATATGATAAATCCATCAATTCAACAATTCAATACACAGGACATGACTGAACTAGTGTGTGTTTGTGTGAGAGGACTCATGTATATGAGCATGTACATGACTGACAATATTTGCGATATCTAGAACAAGAAATTTGCCATTTTAATGACCCCTAATGGAATTTTGTCATTTGTTTTGATACCAACCATGCACTGTTCGATAAAAATTAAAGTCTTTCTTATATTTTTTGCAAAACAAACAAAAATGAAGTTGTTCCCCAATAGGGCCCCAACTCCCACTGAGATATAATCTGGCTTCGCAATGTTGACTCCATCCATGTGAAGAGAGATTTTGCATCCGGCATTGAAGGGGTTCCCTCTCACCAGCAGCACAGGTGTAGGAGCCTGAGTCATCTATGACTTCTGTCACTAAAAAAACAAACACAAACAGAAAACTGTTAAAAAATTGGAAAGACTTTCTGAATTAAAGCAAAAGAGCTTCAATCTATGCGGTCCACAATATCATCTTTACAACAAACATGAACCATGTTTGGAAATGCACAGGAAATTTCTTACTTATTGGACAATTTCCCAGAGTGTAATTCCATTTTTCTGTGGAAACAAGTCAAAAAGACAAATGAGAAATATGCAGTACAAATGACAGAGCTTTTTTAAGTATTATGGTGCAAGTCAAAGTCCAGTCACACGAGGCAAGTCTTAAATCAAGTCTTAGTTCTTAGTTCAGGGCAATTCCACCATGATGGACGTTACATCAGAAGGAATTTTTAGCCATTTCAACTACCCTCACAGCTTAAGTTTTACTCCAAGGAATTCATCCTTATGGATATTACTAGCTTAGGCCTGAGGCTGTTTAATGGGGGAAGAAAAGCCATCCAGTGATGTTTGTGTGTTTCACATCAACCACAATTATGAACGTGATGGACGTTACATGAAAAAGACATGGAAAAAATTCAGCCATGTTTATTTCAAAATTCTCTGTGTCTCAAGAATGGTACACATGAATGTTTATCCCAGAAATGTACGAGAACTAGGCCACCTAATACACAAATTATAATACAGCGCCAAATGAGAGTCTCTTAGCAGGCAGTTGTAGAATTGCGCGAAATCCTCTGTGACGGACGTTGCGTGACAGATGTTACATTTTGTCCACTGAAGTAAAACGAAAATTTCTGCTGAAAAACTTCAATATTGTCCAGTGGAATGATGAAATAACCACATTTATGCATGAATGTAATACAACCCCAATTCCGAAATAGTTGGGACGAAGTGTAAATTGTGAATAAAATCAAAATGCAATGACTTTTAGATCATGAGCCAATATGCTATTTACAATAGAACATAGATAACATTTCAAATTTTGAAGCTGAGATATTACATTTTTATCCACAAAATGAGCTTATTTCAAATTCTCTGGCTGCAACGGGCCTCAAAAAAGTTGGGACACAGGCAAAAAAGGACTGAAAAAGCAATTAATATATAAAAGAATCAGCTGAAAGAACATTTAGCAGGTAATTAATTTAACTGGCATCAGGTGTGGAACATGATTGGCTGTAAAAGGGATGTCTTAGAGAAGCTGAGTCTCTCAGAAGTAAAGATGGCCAGAGGCTCTCCAACCTGTGAAGGCTTGCATAAGAAAAATTGTGGAATACTTTAAGAACAATGTTCCTCAACGTCAAATTGCAAAGGCTTTGAAGGTCTCATCATCGACAGTACATAATATCAAAAGATTCAGAGAAACTGGAAAAATCTCTGTGCCAAAGGGACAAGGGAAAGACCTTTACAGGATGCCCGTGATCTTCGGGCCCTCAGACGCCACTGCATCACTCACCAGCATGATTCTGCCATTGACATTACTAAATGGGCACAGGAATACTTCAAGAAACCACTGTCTGTAAACACAGTCCGCTGTGCCATCCATAGATGCCACCTAAAACTCTATCATGCAAAAAGGAAGCCATTGTTGAGCATGATCCAGAGGTGCCACCGTGTTCTGTGGGCCAAGGCTCATTTAAAATGGACTGTAGCGAAGTGGCAAAGTGTCCTGTGGTCAGACGAGTCCGAATTTGACATTCTTGTTGGAAATCATGGACGTTGTGTCCTCCGGGCTAAAGAGGAGAAAGATCACCCCTCCTGTTATCAGCGATCAGTTCAAAAGCCAGCATCTCTGATGGTATGGGGATACATTAGTGCATGTGGTGTGGGACACTTGCATAATTTAAAAAGCACCATGAATGCTGAAAGGTATATAAAGGTTTTAAAGCAACATATGCTCCCCTCCAAACGACATCTATTCCAGGGAAGACCTTATGTATTTCAGCAGGACAATGCAAAACCACATACTGCAGCTATTATAACAGCATGGCTTCATAGTAGAAGAGTCCGTGTGCTGAACTTGCCTGCCTGCAGTCCTGATCTTTCACCGATTGAGAACATTTGGCGCATAATTAAATGAATAGTCCGTCAAAGGGGACCCAAAACTCTCCAGCAGCTGGAAGCCTGTATTAAACGAGTGGGATCAAATTCCAATGGCTAAACTCAAGAAACTTGTCTCCTCAATGCCCAGACGCCTCCACTCTGTGTTAAAAAGAAGAGGAGTTGCTACACTATGGTAAACAGGCCCCTGTCCCAACTTTTTTGAAACCTGTAGCTGCCATCAAATTTGAATTGAGCTCATTTTGTAGATAAAATTGTAAAAATTCTCAGTTTCAACATTTGCTATGTTATCTCTGTTCTATTGTGAATAGAATACTGGCTGGTGTGATTTAAAAGTCATTGCGTTTCAATTTTATTCACAATTTACACTTTGTCCCAACTATTTCAGAATTGGGGTTCTAAAATATCTGCTTCCCCAGCTTCTGTTTCTGTATGAAAGCACTCAGCTTTCGTTCAGCTGCTCCAGTGTCCAGCGGTACGCATTTATTTATTTATTTTTACATGTGCATGCGTTGATTTATTTTATCGTGACCTTACCTAGGACCTGTCCCAAGTTCACAAACTTTAATTGCGCCCTTTATTGTCCAGTTTCTATACTCATTAATCTAATGACATCTGTCACACACATAAACTTCTCTTTCTCGGAAATGATGATGATGGCTTAACAATATTATATCTGCAATAATTATGGAATTCCCTTATTTTTGCTAGAGGTAGGCCCCCATAAACTATGCAATAGTTTTTTTTAATGTTCATGTAAGGAATCTCACTTGTCCGAGTGAAGGCTTAACAATAAAACATAAAGGAGTACACAGTCCTCAATATTTATTCTTAAAAAATCTATGGGTGATCTGGCATACAAAATATTTTAAAGAGTATTCTTCAAATGGCAGCATTCTCAGCCAGGACCTCAAATATCCTGTCCAGCCCTGCAAAAAATATACTGTATGACCATGCAGTTGTAGACTGATCTGCACATTGATGTTCAAAACATGGGAGAAGGATGCGATTGCAGAGCAGAGGTTTACTTCAGTGAGATACAGTTAAGAAGTTCCTTCTATCCAAATACAGCAGTCTGAAGTTCCTCAACCTTAATTCAAATGGCTTCTTTGAGAAACCAGATTTCATGCTGAAGAATGCCAGAAGTTCTTACAGGCACCTCTAAAAACATTGAGGAACATCTGAGTTCTTGTAGGAGCCCCTCGGTTCTTGGAGTAAGCGAGAGGTTCTTCAAGGAACTTGCCATTTTTTACAGAGCAGCAGTGTTTATAAAATTGACGAAACAATTCACTTGATTAAAATGTTCCCACCTATAGCTAATATTTGGGAGGTGTGATCATTGGAAAAAAAATAGTATTGTCCAGTTTTGAACAAAAAGCAAGCAAAATAGATTTTCTAGAATGGCAATTTGCTGCAAATGCTTTTCACGCAATGTCATATTTTGAGAGAGTGGTAATTAAGGTGTTCATTTTCTTAATACAGTGACTCTGCATGGTGATCATCTCACAGGCAACAGGCAATGTTATTTATTTGTTATTTGTATACTGTCTTAACATCATAATCCAGCGTAACATTTTTCATGAATAGCACGGGTGGAAGGACTGACATGCCACATTTACCAGCTCTGTCAAGAAAATGTATTATGACTGCAGAAACAAAACAATTGCACGATAGATGATCTTTAGGGTCATGCATTATGCAGAAATCACAAAATTAAACATATGCAATAAGGTAATTATCCTATTATTTTGATCATGCTGTCTGCCTAAACACTAATGCATGCACTTTGTGTATTTTTTTGTACATGCTTGCATGCATGTTCAACAAAAGACCATCTTGCAATGAGATCACACTAGCTGCGCTTTCCACCCTTCTATTTCCATTGCCCTTGCTCGGAGCACAAGCACCTTTGAACTTGGCCCTCATTGTGATCTCATGACTGCACCTTGATATCATGCTATCACAGACAGAAAAACATATAACCACCTGTACTAAAAACTGCTTCTGTGGGTTTTCCCTCTACCATATGCATTTCCAGGATCACATTTTCCCATGATGGAACACAGACAAACATACACACACAAATACACACATTCACAGCACGAAAAAAGTATCAGCCCATGCTTCTGTGGCCGGTAATAAATCAAAAGGATAGTAATCCAGCTCCTGAGTGTTCTGTACAAGCTCTCTTGTTTTTATACACAGGAGCACTTATTTGGTGTAGTGCATGCTTTTTATTCTCTGTGGTGTCAGATTTTTTCCGAAACAGCTTAAGTAAGTATGTAAACACACATTTTCATAAATACAGAAACTTTATTTTGATGTATAGACTCTCAAGATGCTGTCTTGTAACTTTAGATTATTCAAATTATCCTGACTTGCCTGTTGAGACTTGCCCCAGATAGAGCCAGTGACAGACACATAGATTTGTTAGGCCAGGAACGCTTAAATAATTCCCGAAAATGTCATTTGGACACATTTAAAAAAAAAAAAAAAGGAATAAAATGTGGAGGGCCACGTTATTTGCATTTGTATGGAGGTCAGTTTTGGATCACGATATTATGAATATACTATAAAAGTACTCTTCGAGGTAAACTAGTTTTTGAGACTCATTTTGGGTGAAATGAGGGCCAAACTTCATAAACCAAAAACCATCCATCTATGAGCAAGCATTTTTTTCTCAACATTGCGAGGAGATAACAGTTAAAAAAAAAAAATTGTGGCAAAGCCACTGCGCCCGCTTGGCCAAACCTGGCCAAAATGGAACGCCCCCTATTGGCGAAAGTATCGGTCTCATTGGGCTCAAAATCGAACTTGGTCTAGACCTTATGACGCTTTATACACATATGAAATATGAAAAGGATCAGTGAAAAACTGAAGACGCTAGAGGGCGGACAAGCCAAAAGTTTACACATGCATGCACGGACACACGACAGACCACAACTAAAGACCCCAAACAAAGCATAACCCCCTTGGGCCTTTTGGCCAAGCGGGCAAAAAATTTGAGCATCTTAGCTCGTAGAATAAGGGAGCTAGGGCTGCTTGAAGTTATGCAGAAAAAGCCCCCTGGTGGCCAAACTGAGAATCGCAGCATGCTCAAAATACAAACTGGGGCTAGATCTTGGGCCCATATACATGCATATAAAGTCTGAAAAGGATCCGTTGAAAACTAAAGGTACGATTGCAGTGAAACAAAATCTGTGCATTTTATGACCTTTGACCTACATAACATTGAAATTAAGGTCAAATCAAAAACCCATTTTATATATGATTAATCCTTGGCAGAACCACCAACAGTAAAAATTTGAGCATCTTAGCTTGTAGAATAAGGGAGCTAGAGCTGTTTGAATTTTTGCAGAAAAAGCCACCTGGTGGCCAAACCAAGAATTGCAGCATGACCAAACTCAAACTCAGGCTAGATCTTGGGCCCATATGCATGCATATGAAATAGGTAAAGTATCCATTAAGAAATGAGGGTGCTATGGCACTGAAACAAAATCAGCACATTTTACGACCTTTGACCTGCATAACCTTGAAATTAAGGTCAAATCAAAAACCCGTTACATATATGATAAATCCTTGGCAGAACAACCTACAGTAAAAATTTGAGCATCTTAGCTTGTAAAATAAGGGAGCTGGAGCTGTTTGAAGTTTTGCAGAAAAAGCCGCCTGGTGGCCAAACAAAGAATCGCAGCATGCCCAAAATCTTATTTGGGCTAGATCTTGAGCCCATATACAAGCATATAAAATATGAAAAGGATCCGTGGAAAACTGAAAGCTGTATCGCGCTGAAACGACAATCGTGAACGCACGGATGCACGGACGCACGACAGACCACCACTAATGACACCAAGCACAGCATAAGCCCGATTGCGCCTGTCGGCCAAGCGGGCTAAAAAGCCTCAGAACAGTTTTATATACGTCTATAGCACTCTACACATTGAAATAAGAACATTTCCAAATAATAACGCAATCTCATTTCCAAAACAATTGGACAGTATTTAAAATGCAAATAAAAAAATAATTAAGTGATTTGTAAATATTTTTTTACAACCCCATTTCGAAATAGTTGGGACGAGGTGTAAATTGTGAACAAAATCAAAATGCAATGACTTTCAGATGACATGAGCCATTGTATTATTTACAGTAGAACTTAGATAACATTTCAAATGTTGAAACTGAGACATTTTACATTTTTATCCACAAAATGAGCTTATTTAAAATTTTCTGGCTGCAACAGGTCTCAAAAAAGTTGGGACACAGGCAAAAAAGGGCTGAAAAAGCAATTAATATACAAGAGAATCAGCTGAAAGAACATTTAGCAAGTAATTAAGTTAACTGGCATCAGGTGTGTAACATGATTGGCTATAAAAGGGATGTCTTAGAGAGGCTGAGTCTCTCAGGAGTAAAGATGGCCAGAGACTCTCCAAGCTGTGAAGGCTTGCGTAAAAAAATTGTGGAATACTTTAAAAACAACGTTCCTCCACGTCAAATTGCAAAGGCTTTGAAGGTCTCATCATCAACAGTGCATAACATCATCAAAAGATTCAGAGAAACTGGAAAAATCTCTGTGCGTTAGGGACAAGGCCGAAGACATTTACTGGATGTCCGTGATCTTCTGAACCTCAGACGCCACTGCATCACTCACCGGCATGATTCTGTCATTGACATTACTAAATGGGCACAGGAATACTTCAAGAAACCACTGTCTTTAAACAAAGTCCGCTGTGCCATCCGCAGATGCCACCTAAAACTCTATCATGCAAAAAGGAAGCCATTGTTGAGCATGATCCAGAAGCGCCGCCGTGTTCTGTGGGCCAAGGCTCATTTAAAATGGACTGTAGCAAAGTGGCAAAGTGTCCTGTGGTCAGAAGAGTCCAAATTTGACATTCTTGTTTGAAATCATGGGCATTGTGTCCTCCGGGCTAAAAGACCACCCCTCCTGTTTTCAGCGTTCAGTTCAAAAGCCAGCATCTCTGATGATATGGGAAAGCATTAGTGCAAATGGCGTGGGACACTTGCATGTTTTAAAAAGCACCATGAATGCTGAAAGGTATATAAAGGTTTTAGAGCAACATATGCTCCCCCCCTGATGACATCTATTCCAGGGAAGGCCTTGTGTATTTCAGCAGGACAATGCAAAACCACATACTGCAGCTATTACAACAGCATGGCTTTGTAGTAGAAGAGCCCGCGTGCTGAACTAGCCTGCCTGCAGTCCTGATCTTTCACCGATTGAGAACATTTGCCGCATAATTAAACAAAAAGTCCGTCAAAGGAGACCCAAAACTCTCCAGCAGCTGGAAGCCTGTATTAAACAACAGTGGGATCAAATTCCAATGGCTAAGCTCAAGAAACTTGTCTCCTCAATGCCCAGGTGCCTCCACTCTGTGGTAAAAAGAAGAGGGGATGCTACACCATGGTAAACAGGCCCCTGTCCCAACTTTTTTGAGACCTGTAGCTGCCATCAAATTTGAAATGAGCTCATTTTGTGGATAAAATTGTAAAATTTCTCAGTTTCAACATTTGCTATGTTATCTCTGTTCTATTGTGAATAAAATACTGGCTGGTGTGATTTGAAAGTCATTGCATTTTGATTTTATTCACAATTTACACTTTGTCCCAACTATTTCAGAATTGGGGTTGTACATACATTTAGTTGAAAACTGCACAAAAGGAAAATATAACATTTCACCCTCTCAATACTGATTTTTGTTAGTATTTGCAAATTCATAATTTGGTGCCTGCAACACATCCCCTCCCCCACCCCCTTGTGCCTTCCAGCCCGGCTGAGAAAGAACATTGACTTCCACCTGCAGCCCAGCAAGGCATGTTGCTGTCTGTGCATGGAAATTCATACCTTGAAATAATTGACAGCAAAGTAGTGATGAACATCTGTACTATAAGGGGCTTTATTTAATGATTATTTTCAATTTCTTCTTGCCCTCCCCTTTTTTCTATATTCCCCCCCAACCATCACCTTTTATATTAAAAGAAATCAGAAATGAGAAAGAAAATAAACAACAAAAACAATGACAACGGATAAATAACAGAAAAAAATAATAACAAAAAAAACTAAAACAAGTAGACATGGTCAACAACATCCCCCGCCAAAATGTCTTCTTTAAAGATACTATGAACAGAGGCTCCCAGAAGTGCCACAAGGGCAATAAGTGTGGGAAAAATAATAGTGTGCTTCTTATTTTCGAACTCCATCAGGGTCTTTATGGTCTTAAGCTACACACCAAATTTGGTTATCCTATCTGGAATATTTCCCGTGAAAAGTAGTTCCCCTTTCCATATACTGTGAACAGAGTTGAAGAAAGTGAATCAAGGGCAATAACTCCGGGAGAAATAATCACGCGTGTCTCATTTTCGAACTCGATCAAGGTCTTTATGGTCTTAAGCTACACACCAAATGTGGTTATCCTATCTGGAATATTTCTTGTGAAAAGTTGTTCTCCTTTATAGACACTGTAGTCAGAGTTAAAAAATGCGAATGAAGGGCAATAACTCTGGAAAAAATAATTGCGCTGGTCTCATTTTTGAACTCGATCAAGGCCTTCATGGTCTGAACCTATATGCCAAATTTGGTTATCCTATCTCGAATATTTCTTGTGAAAAGTTGTTCTCCTTTATCCCGGACGGACGGAAGCACGCACGGACGGAGGTCAAATCAATATCCCCCGGCCACTTCGTGTGGCAGGGGATAATAATGACATAAATCATTTTTAGGGGTCTTCAGGGTAAAGTGTAGAAATAACCATAGTAATGTGAAAACTAAGAAATAGACATACTCAACATGATTTTAACCTCTTAAAATTTAGCATTTTAATAAAAATTTACACGGTTGCCATGGAAACAGCACTTTAATGACAAAATCTGAAAATATTTTGCGGCAGTGATATTTCAAAAACCCATGGTCAGATTTTACTCAAATTAGTCTCATCTGAAAGATTTAAGATAATTCTATGAAATGACATAGGATTGTTTTGTTTGGAACATTTATGAATATTTAATGAGCTTTGTTATGTAACCAATACGAAAATCGCTATCATCAACTTGCTTCATTTTCAAAATTAACCCCCTAGGGATGCACCTATCTAGAAAATCCTATGTCATTTCATAGATCTCCAACAGATACAACTTCAATCCAAATTTCAAGTCAATCTGATGAATATTAATGATTTTATGAATGCCACAAGGTTGAAAATCAGTGAAAATTGTGATTTTCGGTAATTTGCATTTAAAGTCACAAGTGACAATTGAGTCAGAGGAAAAACATAGATTCTTGGTGTTTACTGGCATCTCACTGCATTCCTTTATTTATTTTATTTATTTTATGTGAAAATCAAAAATATTGAAATTTTCGAAAAATATAGAAATTTTTACCCTGAGGACCCCTTAAGAATAGAAGAGAAAAAAAGAAGTAACCCCGTCCGATGCTAGGCCCGGGGTGGAAGCGCCAACCCCGCCACAAGAAGTACTGCTGCACTCAGGGTCAGTAGCTGCACACCCAAGGGAATCAGACAGGTCCCCGTCATCCCACCGCTTCCGCTAGGCAACACCCAACGTATGCCTCCAATCACCCCCCGCCAGCATCAAGGAATCTAGGACTATATGTAAACTTGAAATGCAACATCCCCCCTGACTGACCTCGTAAGCGCTCCGGCCATGTTTGTAACGTTATTAATAACCAAGTATTGTTGGCCACTGTTGGCTTGCACTGAAACTAGATATAGCACGTTACCTGTAGCCAGCTACTTAAACTTTAAAATGCATTGCTGATCTAACTAGCTACCCAGCCTGCTACCAAGCCATTTAGGTAGCTAGCTAAGTAATCGCCATCCACTGATGTCGATTCATTTCTATGCACCATATGCTAACCAGCTAATGAATGATACCAAGCTGTGAGTTAAGCAGACTTAGCTAACCAGCCACCTAGCTAAGGCATAACTGACTAAGCATAGCTCACAATATTAGCAAGCAAGCAACTGACATAACATTAACCTGTATATTTCCAAGGCTGGACTAAGACAGTTAAGGTAAACCTGCAATCCCCACTACATCCAGTGCATTTAACTGCACTATGATATATAACATAACATAACATAGCATGAATGGCGAGAACAGGCCGTTCAGCCCAACTAGGCTTGCCAGTTCCTTTATACTATTGTGAATATATCCCTTCAGATACTCAATGACTCAATGGTATCTAGCTTTAAGTCAAGCCTACTTTTGAAAACACAAGAAGGACTTTTGATACAAGAAGGACTGTTTAATAGTAATGCGAACTAGAAAGTGATTGAATGCGCACGCCAACTGTATGATGCTGTCTGACGGCAGCCAACAGGGCAACAATGGGAGTAATATGACATGCTTATGAGTAGCTGGGGAGCTGTTTTTTTTCTTTAAGGTGTACCATAGCCATGAGGATCACAGCGCTTGCTTGCCACATTGTGTAGTAGAGGTAACCGTTATCCTTTGCTAGTAATACTGCATATGGCGGCATTTTGCTCAATGAAGTCATGTTTTCGAAATTGATACCAGAAGTCACGTTACACTTTCTGGCAAAAAATTCTGTCATAATCAATTATTATCCATCATTGTAATTTTATTTTTTTAAATGATAATCCTTTATTTTTAAAAATAAAATAAACAGAATAATTTAAAGATTACGCATTAGCTGATGCCGACAGTGATTCATTGGTTAAATACAGCACTGCATGGATTTTCGAACTTACTGCTGTATGAATTTTATAAAACAACATTGCAATGATTTCTCCCCCACACAGTAACAGCATGCAAATGAAAAATGCTTTCAGTTATTTTTCACTAAAACCGCAGCAAAATGATTTCTCCCCTAATCAACTTGTTAGTACCGGGCTGTCAGACCTAGATATCTGCGTGTTTACACAAATGAAAAATGCTTAGCATATGACCAATTATTACTGGCAGCAGAGCAGCATATTTTACAAATAAAGAGCAAATGATCATAACAAAAAATATGCGGAATACAGATCTCAGAGATGCTAAGTCTCGGTCAGTCGGCCTAAGTCTCTCGCCTCTTAATCAACTGTGTAGTCAGCAATTATTCAATCGGGGCTGTCCCGACCTAATCATATGCATTACGGTGTTTCCCACAACGGAAATTGATTATGCGAATTTCACGCTTGTCTTTACTGAGGGATTGAAAGCAATGGAATTGCATATGACGTTTCAAATAGTCTTATTTCATTGAAACAATTTAAAGATCATGAAACACGCATTGTTTCCAATCCCTGGAGTAAAGAGAAGCAGTCCATCATAATTTTCCACCTTCAAATAAAACTGAAATCAATCATTTTAATTGAGAAAAATAAGCGTTCATTGAATACAGGATCGGTGAATAACCTAAAAGATGCTGAGAGTCTCACGGCCAGACTTGGCATCTCTGTCATACAGATCAAAGACAATCTCGAGACAATATGACACCCTTAGTGGCATATGAATCTCCGTAAATGTGACCAAACAATTTCTTCTTGTAAAATTATTGTAATAACATGTTTTAAACTGAAGAAATTCAACTCCTGTGGGAAACCCTGAAAAACCTTCAAGCTTGGGTACCGAAAAAATGATCGAAAAAATTGATTTTTTAATCGGGTTAATCAGGGGTCAAATCAGGGTTTTTTCATGATTCTTAGTTGATTGCTAGCATTTATATTTCACCACAAACACTCCTTTGTGGAAAAATAATTTTTAAATATATCTCATATTCTACTTTGCAGGACATTGGAGTCTAGCAATATGGATGAAGACGTTATTCCACCTATGCTCAATTGCTTCATCTGTGCAGGCCCGGATACACCAGCTCAGAGGCTCATACAGGCAACTCCAAAGGGCTACTCTACTTTTTTGAAACACGCAGAAGCTGTCAAAAATGCTACAGTTGTGGAACATATGAAGGAGGCTCAAAAGGAAGGAAAACTGAGGTACCACATGAAGTGTAAAAATGATCTGTACAACAACTTTGTTGAGATCACCAAGAAGTCAGATCAAGCATCAAAGGCAGAGAAAGAGTCATCAAAGTTGAAGACGCACTAGCTCTGAGTTCAGTGCATCTACTGGCTGTAGTTCTAGAAGTCCACAGTCAGTTCACCTCCTGCATTCTTTGCAACCAACCCACTCAGTTCTACAAAAATAATCCAGCACAAGCTAGAAAGAAATATAGAGTGCCAGACAATATGACTGCAGCTAAACTGAAGGCAAGCTTGCTGAAGACAGCACGGAGTCGCGGGGATGACTGGGGCACTGAAGTCACTGGACGCTTGGAAGGGATCAACGACTTAGTAGCAGAAGAAACACTGTACCATTTGTGCTGCAAACTTCTTTTTGAGAGAGGTGACCATTACTCCAAGACTGAAGAGGAAGGAAAAAGGAAGAGAGGACAGAGTAAAATTGATGAGGAGCAAGAGGCAGTTTTTATTGAATTCTGCGAATGGTTGGACTCAGAATTAGAGCATGGGGTGATGACGCTTGACTAAGTCCATGAAAAGCTGCAGGAGTTTGATCAGTCACCAGATAACAGCCTCTCTTATTCAAAGTATTGGCTAAAGATAAAACTCCAAGAGAAATACCATGACACCTTGTATTTCACAACACAGGAGAGAAGGGCAGATGTGCTCTGCCTCAAAGATGGCACTGACAACATTCTGTGATAGCATCATGCTAATCTTGAATATGGAGATGAGAAGACCCAGATCATAACGACGGCACTCAAGTTCATATGCAATGACATCGCCATGATTGATCTAGATCCGAAGTCATACCCCACCACACACAGTATGACTGACATCGATAGTCAGCTAGCACTTGTTCCTGCGAGCCTTCAGATGTTCTTGAGACCGATTGTCAAGACAGACGAAAGAGTTGCCGTTTGGGGGCAGAACTTTATTAAGGCCTGTCGACCTTGGTCAGGAGTATTGCCACACAAAATGGGGCTTGCCATTCAACTTGATCATAGATTTGGGTCAAAATGGATGCTCACCAAGTTACACCAGCTGGGATACACTGAGTCTTACTCGGAGACACAAAACTACAAATACTGCTTCCTTAATAGCAGGAGTGGAGATGATGCCCCAGATACTTCTGGCACTCTAGACACCATTGTGGAAGAAACCGATGATCAGATCAATGATGAGGTTGCGGTTGATGCAGCACTTGAGGATCAATCAGTGATGACAGCCAGTGAAAGTGAATTGTCGAATAACAATCAGGTGGTCTCTATGGAGGTTGGGGAAACAAACAATGCAGTCACTCTGTTTGTTGGAGACAATATAGATTTCAACATTGTCTCTATTCATGGAAACACTCCCTTCCACTCAATAGGTTGGATCAAAGTCACCTCTCTGGCACCACCTTTGCCAGATCCACAGACAACAGCAGCTGTCCCCAGGGTGAAGTTGAAGGCACTCCACAAAGCTAAGATCCTGAGAGGAGCTGAGGTGAAGATTCTTCCATTTACCAACAGGAAACAGACAGGAATAAACACCATCATGTTTCTCCCCATTGCTGAGCTCTCCTCCTCCCTGGCTCATGACCAGCCACTCCTCACTCTGGGCGACACACTCCGGGCAGCGGGGTGGGTGATCAAAGCCCATGATCCTGAGTTCCCACACTCCAACTGGAATGGCTGGATGAAGAGAATCCATGCATATGATGCAAAGCAGAGCACACAGATCGACTTCCTCCCAGTCATTGAAGGTGACCCTAATGAATTCAACACCATCTTTACCACTCTCAAAGAGTGCATACGGCTCTCTGCTGACAGAGTCACTATATTGACCTTTGATCTTACGATTTGGCTGAAGGCTGTGGATATCATAAAGTAGGCAAATCTACCCGTCATTGCAAGGTTGGGTGGATTTCACCTGCTGAAGTCTTATCTTGGATCAATGGGTAATATCATGCAAGATTCTGGACTACTAGAGGTGACCTCTAGAGGTGATCCAGTTGATCTATCCTTGAAGTACGACAACCAGCCACATCACGGATGGTGGATGTTTTGACAAGGCAATCCGTGCTCACCTCCTGATCGATGCAGCCATCTATCAGCACATCATGAAACTTGCCTTCATTGCAAGATTGCAGCAACCGGCGGTGCAGCTGCAAGAAGAATGGGGTCACGTGCATCTCCGACTGTGGAGTCTGTAAAGGCATTACATGCAGAAACTGCAGTCATGATGTTATTGAGTCTGAAGAAGACAGACAATGACTCTTGAAGCTTCTGACATTGTAAATGAGAAATAACCCTGAGTATTATATAAGCATGTGAAATAAAAGCTACTTTGTATGTAAATGTAAAAGTGAGTCTGGCCTTTTTCAACAGTGGAGTGTTTATGGTGAAATATAAATGCTAACAATCAACTGAGAATCATGAAAAAACCCTGATTTGACCCCTCATAAGTTACTTAAGGCCCGATTTTAAAAAATCGATTTTTTGACAATCATTTATTGGTACCTTAACTTTAACAGGTTTTTTCAGGGTTTCCCATGAGAATTGAATTTCAACATTTTAAAACATGTTATTACACACCTTTACAAACATATTGGTGAAGAAATTGTTTGGTAACGATTTAGTTGGCAGATTTGTGAAATATCGCATAAATATCTTCATTGATGCTAACGGAACTCGGCGCAAGCGCCTCGTTCCTGGCCGCATCATTGTCGTCACAAGAATAACGGTCAAGCACACCCTCGCGTGTAATAATGCTTAAAAAAAATACATAAAATCATTTTAGGCAACTTCATTCCAATATTTTTTCTTTACATGATTTGTTTCATTTCTACCGAAAAGAAAATGTCACTCCATAGATTCGTTCTGCTTTTTATTCATTCCTGACTTGCGAGCCATTTCTCCTTCTTGGTTGTTCCAACCTGCAAGGAAAAATAGAAAATAAAATTTGTTATAAATAATGCTGCCGTTTCATCGTAACTGCACCGGTTGCGATTAGAATTGGCCGGGGGCTATTGTGGACATTTAGCAGAAATTTTTGGTAGTAGAACCAATATATTCCCGGCCAATAGATAGTGGCATATGCGTGGGCATACGCGCTGTCGGCATATTGATTTATGTCTTGCGTCTTGCGCCTTCCATTTTTCGCCAATGTCCAATGAATAATCACTTCTCATGGAGGAAGTTGAAAAGGAAAGGAAAAAAATAGGACAAATACATGTGGCATTCTAGGAAAATTTTGAGGAGAGATAATATGTATGACACACGCAAGATTTGGGTGGGAATTTGTATGATTTTTTTTTTTTTTTTTGACAAGTCCCAAAGTCGGGGTGCGCCTTATAAATGGGTGCGCCATATACACGGAACTTTACGGTATGTTCTATTGTAAATAACATATTGGCTCATGTGATCTGAAAGTCGTTGCATTTTGATTTTATTCACAATTTACACTTCATCCCAACTATTTCGGAATTGGGGTTGTACATGCTGCTAGTGTCTTGTTTCATTTAAGCCATTGTCCTTCTATCTGTGAAGCACACATCTTGAATTATAAAGCCTTAAATCAGGTAACAGATATTTTGCTTCTGCGCAAAGGGGTCAACACAGGTGTCTGAAAATAGTAGATCTTGATACTTTCATCTCCTCACTTCTGGGGCTATGAATATCATCACAAAGTTGTCATGCAGTCAACTGCAAAATTTTTTTTAAATTGCCATACACAGAAAACCAATTAGCCTGACATGCATTTCTTCCAACTTTGGGAGAAAATCGGAGTACCCAGAGAAAACCCACAAGAACACGGTAAAAAAATGCAAACTTCACGCAGAAAGGCCCCAGGCCAAATTTTATGAGGCAACAGTACTAACCACTATGCCACTATGCCCCCCAGACAGGCTAATTGTAGACGCTAAATTGCTCGTAGGTATGAGTGTGAGAGCAAATGGTGTGTGAATGGTGTGTGTGCCCTGCGATGGATTGGCGAGCAGTCCAGGGTGGGTCGCTACCTTTCACCCAGAGTCAGCTGGGATAGGCTCCAGCGCCCCCGCGACCCTAGTGAGGCAGAAGCAGGATAGAGAATAGATGGATGGACATTGCCAGTTAGTTTCTGAACCAGAATTTTGAGCATCAGCTGCAATCAACAAAAAACTATTCAACTGACTGCTGGCGAATTATCGGAATGCCAAAGATCGATTTCCAGTCATAGGGCCCAAAATTGCCAGCGTTGCCCCTGCTGCCAGTTGTTTTGTTTTCTTCATGGTGCTGGATGAAAAAGGGATATTGCATGGGTGTTGCCTCATTTTATACCCTAGTGAAACAGGAAGTGATGTAATGGCTCAATAAAGTTCCTTAACACTTAGATAAAACTTAAATAAGTGGAATCTAATACCTGGTTTAATTTTGGTAGACGTTATTTATAATAAGTATTAAGGGTGCCATTAATTCTGAAACCTTGATTTGGAGGATTTTGAAGGATTTGTAATGAAATCAGTAAATCATTTTATTTGGTACCATTGGAACATTCATATCTTACAATTTTCTCGTGCTGTTATTTAGAGTTTCTCTATTAATAATTAATATATATTTTAAGAATTTCTTAAAGTATTATTTTTGCATTGCCAATCAGGGGTCGCAGTAATTTTGGAGCCCAATGTAAATGGCGTGTAGACAGAGAAATAATGCATATGCCAATTTGTATGCAGATTTTAAATGTGTTGAAACAAACTTGAACTTTAAAACCAACATGCAAAATTACTAAGATTATACCCATTTGAAAAATTCCAAATTAATCGTGATTAATCAATTAAAACATGCTCACAGTTTAGCTTACCCTCAGTATTATCAGGATATTCAGTGAAATTAATGTAAATTTTAACAAATAAAGATCCGAAAATTAATTAAAGTCCACCTTGATTTAGGTGAATCCAAGCTATTAAATGAGTTTGGAAGTAGGAGTACAGCTCTCCCCAAGGTAACTTCAATTTAGGAATGTCGAGACCATTCTTTGAGAAAATGCTTTTTTCAGGAATACCCCTCTCCCTGTCTGCCACAGTTGTTACTGTCTGTACCTGACATCACTACATGATGCTTTTCCGTGGCGATGGTAATTTGCTGATTCAAGTTTCTTCAATTATCCCACCTTTTCTTTTTTTTTTTTTTAGAATGGGTGAAGTAATAAGCAAGAGAATGTGAAGGCTGTAAAAACCAGTGATTGGAATAAGCTGCCCATGTTGTTGAGTCCACAATATCCCTACACTGGCATCCTTGTTTCCTCCAAAGGAAGCTGATTAGGGAATGAGTGAATAGCGCTTGGATAAAGAAGGGAGGCAAAAATACGTGGAAATGCTGGTATATTTACAGTACAAGTAAGTGTAGGTGAGCTCAAATAGTGACAGAGTGATATAAACACATTTCTTTACAAAAAGGGGAAAGAAACAATGAAAGAACGTCCATAGAACAATGGCTTGCCGAAGTTCCACCTACTTACGGTAGAGTGATGTTGTCGCGACCCGTCATCGGTTGGACTTGATGAACAGAATGTTGTTACACTGCCCTCCATAATTATTGGCACCCCTGGTTAAGATGTGTTCTTTAGCTTCTAGTAAATTCAGTTTTTTTCGAAATAATATAGGACCACAATGAAAAAAAGAGGAAAATCCAACCTTTAATTCAAGTGCATTTATTCAGTGGGAAAAAAATCCCACATTAAGAAATAATTCTTTTACGTCAAATCATGTGTGCCATAATTATTAGCACCCCTGATGTTAATACTTTGTACAACCCCCTTTTGCCAACAAAACAGCACCTAATCTTCTCCTATAATGTTTCACAAGATGGGAGAATACAGAAAGAGGGATCTTCGACCATTCCTCTTTGCACAATCTCTCTAAATCATCCAGCGACCTGGGTCCTCTCCTCTGCACTCTCCTCTTCAGCTCACTCCACAGGTTTTCAATAGGGTTGAGGTCTGGGGACTGAGATGGCCATGGGAGGAGCTTGATTCTGTGTCTGGTGAACCATTTCTGTGTAGATTTGGCCACATGTTTAGGGCCATTATCTTGCTGAAAGACCCAGTGACGACCCATCTTCAGCTTTTCGGGCAGAGGCCACCAGATTTTGATTTAAAATGTCCTGGTATTTCAAAGCGTTCATGATGTCATGCACCCTAACAAGGTTCTTAGGGCCTCTGGAAGAGAAACAGGCCCACAGCATCACCGATCCTCCCCATACTTCACAGTGGGCATGAGGTGCTTTTTCTGCATACTCATCTTTTGTGTTCCGCCAGACCCACTTAGAGTGTTTGTTGCCAAAAAGCTCTATCTTGGTCTCATCTGACCAAAGCACACGGTCCCAGTTGAAGTCCCAGTACCGCTTAGCGAACCTCAGACGTTTGTGTTTATGATTGTGAGTGAGAAAAGGTTTTTCCGTGCATGCCTCCCAAACAGCTTGTTGGCATGTAGATAGCGCCTGATGGTTGTTTTGGAGACTTTGTGACCCCAAGATGTTACCATTTGTTGCAATTCTTTAACAGTGAGCTTTGGAGAACTTTTTATTTTTCTTACCATCCCCCTCACTGTGCATGGTGGCAAAATAACCTTGCGTCCTCGTCCAGGCTTGTTTACCACTGTTCCAGTTGTTTTAAACTTCTTAATGATTTCTCTGACAGTAGATATGGGCAGGCGCAGGCGAGTGGCTATTTTCTTGTAGCCATTGCCTGACTTGTGAAGGTCGACACACATCTGCCTTACTTGAATGGTGTGTTCCTTTGTCTTTCCCATGTTGAAGAGTGGATAAGAGAAATGTCCTCGGTGTCACGTCATATTTATACCCCAGGGAAACAGGAAGTGATGAATTACTAATTAAATCTTCCTAGATACTCTGATCAACTTTGTAAACTACTGTAGAAATGACAGAAATACTTCAATTACATTTATTTCCTAGGAATTGTTAGGGGTGCCAATAATTGTGGAACAGGTGATTTTATGAAAAATAATTATTTCTTAGTCAGATTTTTTTTTTTTTTTCCCTTAAAATTCACTTGAGTTGAAGGTTACATTTTTCTACAATTTTCAGTGTGAGAGTATGCTTCTGCAATAGAAATTGAATTTATTTTAAGGCTTTTAACACATCTTAACCAGGGGTGCCAATAATTATGGAGGGCGCTGTAGTTTGAAATCCCTGGCTTGAAAAGAAGTGAAGTTATCAACCAGAATGTGTTTTTAACCTTTTTGATGACTTAGACCTTGGCCTTGATGATTGGATCACACAAAAGTATAGGCTCTAGCCAAGACACTTTCGAACTCGATGACATAAAAACGAAGACAATCACTGCAAGATAAAGTGCAGTTAAGGATGAGACTAACAGATTGGCAAACAAACAAGCATACTAACTGAACTGACTAACATGGTTGCCAAAAGAATTTTGTCAAGTAAAAATGGTTGTATGGACACTGCCAAAGAAACAAACTAAACAAAAACAAACTCCACCACCAAAACTGAACAAATCTATCAGAGTGACAGAAACACTGTAAACAGGTGTGAAATACTCTGATCCCCCGGATGGCTGATATCTGGCTTGGAAACAAAATGTGGTGCAGGGACAGACAGACAAACGGGAGGACAGACAAAAATATGAAAAGGTACATCTGCATGAAATGTATATGTTGCATCATATATAAATGCAGATGTATCCTTTTATTAAATTTAGTTGAGAAATACAGAACACTTTAGGAGTTCTGGCCCGGAAAAGAAGCATGATGGATGGACACATGGACGGACGGACGGACACACAGAACAACATCACTCATTCATATACCCCTCTTCCACTTCGAGGTGTGGGACAAAAACTAGAAAGGACTCAGAAAGAGCATACCTTCGCCAGGAGTCAAAATGGCATTTCCAAGATGGCTGCCTTAGCACCAAAATTTGAATTTGAATCCATCCCAAAGTTTATTCAATTGTTCCTTCACCCATGGCCCACACTTTCACAAAATATCATTGATATTGATTGGGAAAATTGAGGTTTATTGCCTGGACAAGGAACAAACAGACACACAAAAACAGACATGGGATAATACATAACATCCCATCAACTTTGTTGTCGGAGGTAAAAAAAAAAAAACCCACATAACTATACTAACCAGAATGAGTAAAAAATTACAGTGGGTAGCTGCTGTCCTTAAACTAATGTACTGAACAAGATGGCTAATACCTGTGTGGAGAAAATATAAGAGGGCCCACATTTACCCTTGGCCTATTCGTGCTCCTGCACCCCAGTCACACGCACCACACTACAGACTACAATATTCTCAGAGACACATGGAATGCATAAACTGAGGTGCAAACCAGAAGCTGAAGATGAAAGTGCCTTGATGAATTTTCGCTAATGGTGCTGAATGAGGTGATATCTGATTGGAAGAACTGACCAGTGATTATGACACTGATGAAGAGAGGGGATGGAGAGAAGAGTGGATGACAGACCGCTGAATTCCCAAATGATGTCGATGGAAAACGCAGCCATACACCTGATTAGCAGAAATATACACACACATACACATGCAGGCACGCACAGACACGCACATACAAACAAGCAAAACAGAGAAATAGACTCCTACTTCATGTAACAACCCTCTAGAGACTACACATAAGAAAACATTTATTAAACTTGCCTAACCATTGACTATGTATAATGCTGTTAATGAAAATTGTGCAGTCCATTGAATTGCAAATGACAGACAAAGTGGCGCCTCTCACTCAGCCAAAGGCTTATTTGAGAGCAGCCTACTATTCATATTTTACTGCTTGATTAAGAGACTAATTGCATCATGCTGATAACACTGGTCTCAGACAGGGAGTGGCATTTAACAAAATTAATGTTGATTGAGTGGATTCTGGACCTCCAAGGGATATGTTTTTGACTAAATTGCATAATGAATCTTAAAGTGAAACGACATTTAAGATGATTTGCAAAAGTAAGTTTTGCCACTAACTTCGCTGAGTATAGAAAGGTAACAGAACATCCACAAAAGGTCACAAAGCTTTAAAAGACAAGAATTATTGCAGAAGACTAGCTTCCATGCATACCATGCACAACCAGGGAGTAAACCTAAGGAACTCAGTAAAATACCATTACGGGTATATAGGCAAGAATCTATTGGTCATAGTAAATAGCAAATTGTCGGCCTGCTGGTAAAACCTTGTATCTCCAAATTGATAAGAAACAAAAACTCTTATTTCCACTATTCTTCATGCAAAATTAACTATTTTTTATTTTATTTATATTATAAATTATATTTATCTATATAATTATATTATTTTATTATTATTCTATTTTATATTTATTTTTTATTTTCCTGTAAAGTTTATAATTTTGAAGATACAAGGTTTTATCAGCAGGCCGACGAAATATATCAGTGAATTAGTCACATAAAGGGCCAAGACTGCAGCCTTGCACATGATATCATGCAATTATGCTACTAGTCTCGCATTATTCATCAAGAAACTACATGTTATGAAACAGTTTAATGATTTAAAAAAAAAACTTTTTTAGACCGTGTTGAAAATTAAAATCATTCTATACATATTTATGTCATGTTTTTGGATTTTGTTCTTTTGTTACTTTGGGGTTCGGTATGTTGTTGTTGACTTTTGTACTTATTCCAAGTATTTGTGAATCTGTTTAGATATATACTTGTGACTACGACTATTGTGTAATTAAATATCCTGCTTCGTGCACTAACTGCGCGTCCTCCGTCCCGAGGGTCCCCTGACAACTTAGAACAGCTGACTATTTTTGCCTCTTATGAAGGTTGTGGGTTTTAATCCTGCCCGGAGCCTTTCCGCGTAGAGTTTGCATATTCTCCCACATTTGAGTTGGGTTGGTTCTAGTATTCTGATTTCTTCCCAGAGTCCAAATATATGCATATCAGGTTAACTGAAAGCTCTAAAATTGTCTGTGGGCACAAGTGTGTTAGTAAATGGTGTGTGATGAACCCTCTTGAGGATAATGGATGATGGATGGATGATTCCTTTTTTTTTTTAAGAATTCATATGGTAGGGCCAGCCTTATAGTCAAGTGGTTAAGGAATTAATATGGATAATGTTGCTTGGTACCTCAAGCCTCAGTACTGTCAGCCTCTGAGCATGGATTTGCACCTAAGATCATCAAATATTTGATGAACTATATATGTCTTTAGTAAAAAAAAAAAAAAAAAATGTCAGCCAAATGATATTTATGAGTGTAAGTTAATTTGCTTACTATCTAAGGGTGGAATTTTTAAGAACTAGAGTCTTGAAGAGAGCAGGAGCCATACATTTCATTTCAGGTCCTTCAAGGCAACATACAGGTTTACTCGCTGTGCAGCTCCTGCTGCCAAAGTCCAAGAGCTCAACCAGAGAAAGTGCTGACAGTGTTCATTTGTCAGTGTGGGGATATAATCACTGTCCCATCCCTCCATATTTATTACAAAGAACAGTAATTTGTCCTCCATCTTATTAGCTTATTGCATTTTCTGCATGATAAATAAATTACGTGCCAATGAATAATTTCTCTCTATTCACCTAGATGCAGCCAAGATGGATGCCTTGGCAGCTGCTAGTTAACTAAGCAAAGGAACATAATTCTAAATGGTAAATGACTCAGAAGTAAGTGTCGATGTCCACTTCACAATAAAATGTAATGGATTATCATGGGTTCTCAACAAATACTGAAGCCTTGATCAAATAAAGTAGCTTAAATCACTTTATAAAAGTGCTTTTATGCATGAGGCTCCAGTTGGTGGTTTCGGAGGATTAACTATGTAAGACAGCTCAAGTGATTTAGGGAGAAAGGATCATTCACACCCTCCTTTCCCTGTCAGTGGGACTTGTGGCATGACAACAGTTAGTCCAAGGATATTATAAAAGTGTATGAGTCCTATCTTTCGGTGCATTAACCAATAACGACGGTTAAAGTGAAATGTTGCAGTCATACACAAATGACTTTGCATTCTTAGTCAACAATATCTTCTATAATACTATTATGTTTCAATTTTATGCACGCTCTCAAATTTGTTGTTGGTAATATTTTCAGCCAAAGATAATGAGACAGTAAGTGGAGGGATGTGGTGAGCGCCCTCCTCTCCCTCACCCACCTCTCCCTGACTGCACTCAGACTGTGGAGCCAGCCCTCCGGCAACTAGGGGTGGCTGAAAATGGAGGGAATCCTAGACCGGGGGTGGCTGTGTGTTTTTCCAGAATGGAAAAGGGTTCTTCATGTAGTTAACTTAACACAAGTTAATTCTTCAACACAGGTCCCAAGTAGTCAGGATGCCGGCAATAGAAAACAATACATTATCATAAAATATGAACAATATACAAAAATATTCACAATAAAATCATCATACAACGATACAATTTATGGCAACATTAATCAAAACAATCACAGACCACAACCTCTGAATCCTTCATCACCTTTTTGAATTTCCTGAGTGAGATTAATTTATTCAGTTTAAAGGACTATTGGAACTTTGTCCATGTCCTTGGAGCACAGTAGCAGAGAGCTGTTTTTCCTATTTCAGTTTTAGCGTGAAGGACCTCACCTTAAGTAATGCGAGTAGCAGGCAAAAAATAAATTAAAAAAAATAAAAAAAATTGACATTGGCCAGTAAATATTTTACCCGCTAGAAGAGCAAATAGAACACTTCAATTCTGACTGTAAAACACAGCATATTCTAACACATTTTTTTTCTGCTTGTGAATGTGTGGTGACATATACAGATGGGTGATAAATTAATTAAATAATTTACATAAAGACTCAAAGTAAGGTGTTGGTTCTCCACAAGCTGCCAGATCAGCTTCAACATACCGTGACATTGAGTCTAGAGTCTATTCCAGTAAAACTTTCCTGAAGGGACAGAGTGCCTTTCTTCTAAAACATATTACCTTATTTGGTGTTTTGACAATGGTGACAGAGAGCTATGAGGGGCTGTATAGACCATAATTCAAATTTACTTCTCAGACGCACTACTGAAAATTTAACTTCAAGCACAAACTACTAAAAACCTCCCTCACACAATACAGAAAAAACCTCCTCTCACACAACACACAAAATGAATACCTGAATACCTCTCACTCATATTACTGAAAATGAAACCTTTCACATACAGTACTGAAAACATCTGACATATACAACTGAAAATGAAACCTCTCATATTTGCTGCTCAAAAAAAATGCTTGCATACACTCCTGAAAAGCTCTCATTCTTACAACCCCAATTCCAAAAAAGTTGGGATGCTGTGTAAATTGTAAATAAAAACAGACTGCAACAATTTCCAAATCTCGTAAACCCACGTTTTATTTACAATAAAACATGGACAACAAATCAGATGTTTAAAGTGAGACATTTTACCATTTCATGAAAAACATTAGCTCGTTTTTAAATTTGATGGCAGCAACACATCTCAAAAAAGTTGGGAGAGGCTGCGGGTTATACTCGGTTAAGGCGCCGCTATTGCGATGCAGTAGTGACTACTACGGCGCGGGTTTGATCCCCGGTCGCACCAACCAGCAGTGGTCGGCAGGTTTTTCAGAACAGTGAAAGCGATGTGGGAATCAAATTGGGAAGGACTGCTGGGAAGGGAAATTAAAAAAAAAAAAAATGATTGCCTTGTTCGTTGCTCAAAGCTGGCACCGGCGCTCGTCAGGGATTCTTGCTCATGTTCAGGTATCCTCCGCCCTCGTTCTGAACTTGCGATAGTTTCAACCAATGAGTGTAAAGATTGGTGCTTTGGAGGAAAGGGCGGACTGTCTCTCTCCTGAGCTGGCAATAGGGGGTTTTGGCAAGCCTTGTGCATAGTTCTTGGATTGGACATTCCAAATTTGGGTTGGATTGGAGATGCCAAATTAAAAAAAAAAAAAAAAAAAGTTGGGAGGAGGCAACAAAAACCTGGAAAAGTAAGTGGTACTAATTGAAAACAGCTGGTGGAGCATTTTGCAACTAATTAGGTAAACTGGCAACAGGTCAGTAACATGACCGGGAATAAAAAGAGCATTTTAGGGAGGCAGAGTCCCTCAGAAGTAAAGATGGACAGAGATTCAGCAATCTAAAATTGGTGAACACGGATTTTCAAACTTAGCTTCTAAATACTACCTTTTGGATTTGGGAAGTCGCAACCATCCTCGTTTATTGTTCGGAAAAAGCATCTATCATCTAGGGCATTTTCCAAAAGCGTAGATGCTCACTTAGTTAGCAACCTACATGATTTGTCCATTCACAGTCAATAGTTCCAACTATGTAAGCTAGCATCTGTGACCGTTTCTGTGACCGTTCCGGGAAGCGCAACCCAGGAGAATTCAGAAGTTCTTAGTTTTATCTGCACATGTAATCTGACCTGTATCTCTCTGATTTTTCACAGATGAAACTATTTGTGTTACGAATGATGGGGACTTCACAACGCAATGCTTAACAACAGTTGTTCTGAGAAATGTTCTGGTTGCGTTAAACAATGTGAGAGCTGATCGATGGAATGTGAACCCCACAACCAATGGGTGAGAGACAAAAAAATGAAATTTCTGGATTTATTTTTTGTTCAGTCTCAAAATTGAGAGAGCACTCGGTGACAGAGTTGTCTAATGAGTTTCTTCTGTTACCACTATCCATGCATAGTTTACGCTTTACGAGTCAAACTTGGTTGAACAGGTACTTGCTATTTTGCCCGACAAAACTTACGAGAACATGCTCTCAAATCCCCGATCGCTTGAGTAATATTTGAATGTTTTTTTTTGTATAACAGTGGACTACAATACGCTGCGTATAGACAGTTTACGTGGTGTGTCCACAGCACACTTGGTCCAGGGCGACGGAGGGTGATACCAACATGTGCCATAGGGCGGGCTTTCCCAAAGGCTCCAGAGGAAGAGTATGAAGATACCAATCTGGCAACAATGAAAGTGACTGAAAACAAGACATTCATTTTGCAATGAAAGTCGTTATTTTAAAGACTACAACATACATTTATTTCTCAGAAAATAGTTTCAGTAGATTCGTAGTCATTTGTTCTTACTTGTTGATTTTGGATGTGATGTACGGTCTAAGGAGAGTTATAAAATTTGAAGCATCACATCAAGGAATATGTTCAGTAATTGAGCCTTTGCCTGATGGAAATTCAAAAAGTTTGATAAATACAATCCAGAAAACAATTTTGGAGCCTTATTTGGAGATTTAGGGGGGTGTTTATGCATATTCTTCTGTGATTTCAGTTGCAGTACATCCAGATATTGTAGGTGATCAGAGAGCAAGAGATCTCAGTTATCAAATGTCAAGGCCTGATTAAGGCCTTGTTACCACAATGTTGTTATTCATGAAAAGTAGATTGGAAACAATGAAATGTCCATTCAACAAATATTCTAGGTCTCTGTTACATTTATGCAGGGTTACCCATGAAGTTGAATATTTTGAAGAAAATTGTGGGAAAATAAGTAATTAGGGTGAATTATTACAAATAGCTATGCCCCCTTTTTGCCTGTGTCAGAAATTTCAAAGGCCAGTCCACTGCCTGAAATGACCCAAATATCTAAGAAAATAATCAGAAAAGTAACAAAGGTGAAGATAAATGTGGAAAGGCAGTTGAACTGGATTTATATTTCATTTTAAAACCTTCACAGTTATTTTGCGAAAACAGAGAAAATTAGGAAAAAAATTAAGATTTCATTTCCACATGAGCATTCACTTATATTATTTGGTCATATATTACCCATAATATTTGGGAGTTTCACATGATGAATCAGAATTAAACATTTTTGACTATGGCAGTGGCAAAAGGTTAAAGCCATTTAAATTAACATACATGTCCATACATGTAAATTTGAAATTCTTTTTGGAAACCACGTATGCCGTGTCCTGCGGTCTGAAGAGGAGAGGGACCATCCAGCTTGTTATCAGCGCACAGTTCAAAAGCCCACATCTCTGATGGTATCCAGTTGCATTAGTGCCAATGGCATGGGGAGCTTACATATCTGGAAAAGCATTATCAATACTGAAAAGTATATAGAGGTTTTACAACAATATATGCTCCCATCCAGTCAACGTCCCTTTCAGGAAAGGCCTTGCATATTTCAGCAAAACAATGCCAAACCACATACTGCATCCATCACAACGGCATGGCTTGGAAGTAGAAGAGTCTGAGTGCCGATCTGGCCTACCAGCAGTCCAGACCATTCACTAATGGAAAACATTTGATGCATCATACAACGAAAAATCAGGGAAAGACTCAGGACTGTTGAGCAGCTAGAATCCTACATCTGACAAGAGTGGGACAAAATTCCTCTCCCAAAACTTTTCATTTGGTCTCCTCACTGCCCAGACGTTCACAGACTGTTGTTCAAAGAAGAGGCAACACTAAACAATGGTAAACATGGCCCTATACCAACTTTTTAGCTTACCGGCCCTATGGGCCGATAAGCTATTGTCGTGGTGTGGCGTCCGGCGTTCGTCGTCCGTAACATTTTTTTATCTTTTTTTTGGCCTGATGAATTTTCATGTAAATTTGCAATAACATACCACTAGACCATATCTCCAGACGTTTTTCTGGGATTTTTGATTGAATCATTTTTGTTCGTTTTATGGGCCCTTGAAATTTGACTCTAATGTTAAAGATAGGACTGAGAAATTTTTAAAATAATTTCTCAAAAACTGCATGATAAATTTTTTTCTAAATCAGGTCAATCAACTTACCTTGGTACCATCAATGTACAGTGCGAGTGCCATTTTGATTGAATTGATGGAAGTGGGTCTATTGGGGGCACTGTACTATATGAATATGCAGATGGTTGCAGATAGAGATTAAGTTTGTATTATCGACATATAGGAAGTCATATATGACCTATACATTGTCTATGTTAAAGTTAACCTCAGATGACTTTGAAAGGGAATATATTAACAATATTAAAAGATATGACTTGAAATTTCAAAAAATTATTTCTCAAAAACTGTCAGATAACTTACTTTCTAAATCTGGCAATCAACTCACCTTGATATACTTTATGTACAGTCGCGAGTGCCATTTTGATTGAATCGACGGAAGTGGGTCTAGTGGGGGTGCTGCACTTTAACATTGGGTCTTATGGAGAATGGGCCAAATCGCCTGTGGAAGCTAAATGGTTGCAGATAGAGATTAAGTTTGTATTACTGACATATAGGAAGTTATATATGACATATATTTTGGCTGTGTTAAAGTTGACCTCAGATGACCTTGAAAGGTCAAACTTGAAGTCAAGCAAAATGTTACAATTTTCAAAGGTTTCTAGGCTTGTAAATATTGAAGATTGGGAACATATGTGCATTGAACACTTATAGGAAGTCATACATGAACTTTCATTTGGTGACCTTGAACTTGACCTTTAGTGACCTTCGAAGGTCAAACTTCACGTAGTGAAATTTCAATGACTTCTATCACCAAAACTATTACAGATAGAGCTTAGGTTTGTATAGTGGCCATATAGGCAATCATGTATGAAGTTTCATTGGGTGACCTTGAACTTGACCTTCAGTGACCTTGAACAGCCAAACCATACAGTGAAATTTCAATGACTTATATCAGCAAAATCGTTACAGATTGAGTGTAGGTTTGTATTGGAGAAGTATAGGAAGTCATGTATGAACTTTCATTTGGTGACCTTCATATTGACCTCCGAAGGTCTAACTTCACCTCGAGAAAATTCAATGACTTCTATCACTGAAAAGGTCACAGATGGAGCCTAGGTTTGTGTTACTGACATTTGGTGACATTCAGCTTGACTGTTGATGACATTTGAAGGTCAAACTTGACAAAATACAATTACAATGACTTGTCTTGCCAAAACGGTCACAGATGGAGTCTAGGTTTGTATTAGAGACTTATAGGAAGTCATATATGAACTTTCATTTGGTGACCTTCGTATTGACCTTTAAAGGTCAAATGTGACCTAGTGAAAATTCAATGAATTGTATCACTTAAACGGTCACAGATGGAGCCTAAGTTTGTGTTACTGACATCTAGGAAGTCTCATATGAACTTTCATTTGGTGACATTCAACTTGACTGTCAGTGACCTTTGAGGGTCAAACTCCACAGTGAAATTACAATGACTTGTGTCACCAAAATGGTCACGGATTGAGCCAAGGTTTGTATAGAGACATTTAGAAAGTCATATATGAAGTCCATTTGCTGACCACAACTTGACATTCTGTGACCTTTAAAGTTCACAATTGACATATTGAATACATATTGTTGACATATTTTAATGACTTGTATAACCAAAACTGCTTCAGAGCTTAGGATTGTATTACAGAAGGTCTTATAAATGTCTGTGAACTTTTATTTAGTGACCTTGACATTGATTTTCATTGATTCAAATGTCAAACTTCACATGAAATTTTCATAACTTGTATCATCGCTGTAAGACTGCTGGCCGGTAAGCTACAGGACCCTTGGTCCTATTTTTTTGAGATGTGTTGCTGCCAACAAATTCAAAATGAGCTAATATTTTTCATGACATGTCTCACTTTCAACATCTGATATGTTGTCTATGTTCTATTCTATATAAAATGTCAGTTTATGAGATTTGCAAATCATTGAATTCTGTTTTTATTTACATTTTACACAGCATCTCAACTTTTTTTGGAATTGGGGTTGTACGACTGTAATGCTTTCACAGACACTACTGAAATGCTCTCACCTCTGACACTACTGGGAACCTGTCTCATAAACTACGAAAACTTTCTCCATAAATTCTTCAAAGTCATTCAGATACACTGCTGAAATTGTTCACAAATACTACGCAAACTCAATTACACGACTCAAACTCTCACATGCACTACTGAAACCTCTCAGCTCTTGCATCACAATTGAAACCCTCTTACAAACACTCCTGAAAACGTTTTCTCTCACATATACCACAAAAAACCTGTAAAACCTGTACCTTTAAGAACAACTTGCAGGTTAAATTTTTTTCATTGAATTTATTATTAACCATGTGTTACGGCTCTCCTGTTCAGCCGGCCTGTGCTTGATTGCTAATCCCCAGGAAATGTGCCCACAGAGATCTGAACTTAATAATCAGATCTGATGGTTTAAATCAAATTATTTCTCATTCTTGGCCTGTCCTAGGTGGAGCTGTGAAGAGCCATTTGAAGATCATGAGGCCCACCGGTGTAAAGCATTAATAAACTGACTTCTCCCATTTTGATAGGTCACTTGTTGATACCTGATTTTTTGCTGCACTTTCCTGGTTTTACTTAGTTTTATCAACAGTTATTTAATGTACACAGTTCAATTAATTACTTTTTACTATATTTCCCAGTGTGATCTCATTTATTGTTATGGCTTTTGAGCTGGGTCGTAACACCATGTCTGAAACAGAAATTGAATAGTTAATACAGGATTGAATATGTTTTTATGGAAACAACTCATACAATCCCATTAGTCACAATAGAGACTGTAGAAAATGTTTTCAGTTATGCAGTAGTGTGCAGTAATGATTATACACCACCATTTTTGTCTATAAGGGGTCCTGATATATTACTTCTCTATAATTTTTTTGGTGAAAATGTATTGAAAAATACCATCGTACTGAAGGCAATGAGAACAAAAAAATTATTCCCATAAGTGTATTGCAGTAAAAATATGGGTAACTAGAGGGCACTCGGTAGATCACATACCTCCACAATGGCATATAACTGTTCTTTTGGTGACAGAATATGTTGCGGATCACTTCCAAAATTAAATCAACACATCCTTGGACTACCATTTATCATCCTGCAAAATTTTGTGCCAAACTGTTCATAGCTTTTTGAGTTATCCTGTTAACAGACAGACAAACAAATGGGGGGGCATAACCTCCGTGGCAAAGGTAAAAAAGAAAAACTCTGAAAACATCATTTTTTTATAACATTTGAAAGGTGTTGCAAATTTTATTTTTTCAAAACTTGCATATGCATGTTTGAAGGCTTATTCCATGATTATTCATGCTAAAAATATTATTTCAACTGGTTTGAGGCAACATTATTCATCAAAATTACCTCTGATGGTGTAGGACCCTCACAGCTCGACCAACGACGGAGGAGCCGAGGGGTGAAGGCTTATGCATGGTGATTCCAGCTGTTATGAGGCAATGGAACACGTCAGTTAAATCTTTTATATGCGTCCCGCCTTGGACCTGGTCTGAGACTTACCTGAAGGATTCTCAGTTAGTCTCCGTTCTAAAACGGGTGATGCCGAAATCACGGAACCATCTAACTTAATGCTTCCCTGCGATTAATCCAAGGTGCACGTTGGAACACTCGCAGAAACTGGACAAAACATCAGACATATCAGTGATTAGGGCAAACTTAAGCATAACGATTACAATGTTACTCTCGTTTAGAATCTGACTCCATTTAGAATTAGAATTTATAATTTAGGGAGAACCTGCGTGGACCTCGGGGTGATTACCTCCCGGACTCGTAAATAAAGGCCTGTGTCACTAAAATATATGCCCCCAGGTTTTGGCATTATTTCCGCAGCTTAGGTTCGTTGGTAATACTTGAGGATTGGAAGCCAGACATCACAGCAACAGCATCTTTTGGCGTGAATACTGCGAACCCAGATCTATGCACGCCCATGGGTTCCTTCAGTGAATTTTAACAGATAACCGACTCCTCGTCCATGGGTTTCCTTAAGGTTAAAATCCCAGAACCGGCAATTCATAAGCCCTTTAAATAAGTAGATCATGATTGTCTCTCCAACGTAATAAAACCAATTCTCATCCCAAAGCCGCTGATCAGTCCGTCCTTGGTTGAGCTTAACCCCTAAGTCTCCAGCGTAACGTGGCTAGAAAGAATGTACAACTGTTCAGAGTCACTGATACCACGCAAGTTTAAAAGATATAACAATAGTTTATTCACCAGGTAGGCAAGAGCTTAAATCAAACAAATCACAGTTAGATGAATCATAAGTTACAAACGATTTAGAAAATGAGAGTGAAGTCATACCTGGCGAAAAAGGCTACACACGAGGCAAGCGTACAAGGAGTTCGAATTACGAAGCTTCACTAAGATAGAAATACCGTACGGACCAATCGTGTGGGAAGTCGTTTACGAGCTTCCCCGACTAGGTCGTCTCTCTTAGATTTAAGGCTGATGATGCCTTTGATCACGGCGGCTCAGCCCGCACAGATGGCCCAAATTGTAATTTAGACTTCCTCCTCGGAGGAAATAAGAAAACAATTATTATTCAAAGGAGATAATAAAAGTTCTTAGATAAGTGAGAGAACCTTGGAGACAGACCTCAGGGGGGGTCGCAAAGCACTTCCCTCAAAGGGGGAGAGATGATTCTAAACACACCTCAAGAGATAACTCTGGTTCAGGACAAATTATTGCTGGGGAACAGAAACTATGTTTTCTTGAAATACAGCGGATGTGAAATGCATTTCGTTCAACTCCTTGAATTTAACTGAAGAGACACATACCAAACATGATTACATAGAGAATTATGATGATGTAATTGGCATGAAATTTCATCCAAACTGAACCATTCCCCATGAAATTCACATCACTATTACCCCAGATATAATACAGTAATTCAGTGATGACATGCTAACAGTTAGAACGGTGTAATAGTGGGTTTTTGTTTAAATTGAAATTCTCAACTCAAAACAGTTACAGTGATGAAATGAAAGGGTGCGGTAACAGTGTGTCCAGAAGAGGTCACTATGGCACTAATCAGGCAGAGGGCACAGGTCACACCCCGCTGTGAGGGAAATTCCTTGCAGCAACCAAGCCAGGGCGCGCTTCCTTCCCCACCTTTTGATGTGCTCAAGACACACACACACCCATGCTGAAGTGTCCAGTATCAGGCCCCCTTATCTCTGTGGTGTAATTGGGGAGGCAGCTGCAGAGGACGTCTGGACCCTGATGACTTTATTACCCCACTGTTCCCAGCCATGCCTGGCTGGAGACGATGCCAGCTGTAGAGGAAGTATAGGCTCTTATGCCTTTATTACCCCATTATGTTAAGAACAGAGGGCAACAGGCACTCCTGGTCGCATGTCCATGTTATCTCGTGGCTTCCCCCTACAATGGTCAGTTGTTCCAGTATATAAGGTGACATGAACTTCAAGCAGAGTCACAATAAAACGTGATGGCATTACGGAAGGAGCTCTCTGAGATTGTTTGTAGCTGCATTGTGGCCTTACATGATGCAGGTTATTCACTTAGAAAAATTTATGCAGCCAGGGCTTTGCAAGAAACACCATCAAGTGTTTCAAAGGGACTGGTTTACTGAAAACTAGTAGCAATAGGCCTATCTCAGATTTCCGGGTATACAAACCGGAAAGCAGGTAAACTGACTTCTGCTAGTTTATGCTAGCTTGATGCTCCGTGAATCAACAATGGCAGTGTTAGTAGTCGGGTGTTCCCGGTCCCGACAGTTCAAACTGTAACTCAAAGAAGCAAGCCGACCTCTCTTTTCATGGTTTGCCCACCGAAGACGACGTGAGGAGATGGATTTTGTCCTTAAAAAGAGATGACGGAGGAAGATTTATGATTATGAGATGTAGCTAGCTAGGTACCTGAGTGTGCAATGCTCACTAAGCTGTCCCATTACAGATCCATGTGAACTGGGGCATGAAAAATACGAGTGACAGCAATGGCGAAGAAAGGGGTCTGCGATGGAGTTGGGTTGAAAAACCAATAAGAAAACGGATTCACCTGGTGCAGAACTTTTGGAGCAATGACTACGATTGCTGTCCTCCTGCAGGTAACTAGCTGTCTTGCTGCTTCTTGCAAATCACGCAGCGAACTTTAACCCTGCGTTTAAAAATTGAGGCAAAAAATAGGATCTGCAAAGCCAGTTAAACCGGAAAATTTTAGAGTTATTGGCCAATTGACACAATATTATGGCATCAACAATTTACTTAATGGAACATAAAAATACTAGCATTAGCTTGCTACCGATCGTTCATGCTGTAATCCGCGGCTAGTTTGCTAGTCTTCTGTGTTCGCTCGAACTACGTTAGTATCAAAGATATCTTGCACCATTTAGCTGGCGAACATACGTCTGTGAATTTGTTTTCTAGATATCACGTCTCTGAAGTTTCTTATTACCGGTTTAGTAAACGTCAGTAAGCTGTGGTCGAGAATGGCTTGTGTGGGTAACGCATTTGTACCGACCAGTGTTTGATAATTATGCTTAATAAAGTTTTCCAAAGATTAGAATAATCCTTTGGCAGTTTAACACTCGTCGTTCCTCTTTCTGCAATGCTGCAACGTGGTAAATTCAACTAAGAACATTGTTTTAATTATGTAAGTAAAAAAGTGAAATAAAAAATTACACTACTCTGAACTTCTGGGCTCGCTTTTGGCACATCCGGCAATGCAGGCTAACTGGCGCTTAATATTTTCAGTCCATTAGCCACTGCTTATGTAGATATAAGGGATCAATTTGTTCAACTGCTACTGTGATTTCAATGAAGACAAAGTGGTAACCTTTAGCTGCTTAATTATTACTTATTAGTACTACTTGCTTCAATCTTCGCAAATTTACTGAGGTGTTTTATTAGTATTTAGTGGTCCTTTGCACTATTACCTTGTAATATACAGTCCTTGGATCATACTCCAACTACTCATTTACTACTGCTCTTTTATCATCTAATCTCCTTGGGTTTTTACACTGTCTTTGTGCCATATTTCTTATTAATTTAAGAAGTTATATTTTTATTGTATGACATTCTATACATAAATTGCTTTGCCTTTTTTTGTTTTTATTTCATCAGGTGTACTTGCTCACCTTTGGAAAGGATCTGAGAACTGGAGGACATGGAGTACATCTTAAATCTCTTATTTGATACTTCCTTGCTCCTCATTTGAAGCAGAAGTTTTCATGTATCAGCCATCTTGCAGGTCTTATCAAAGCTCTCATTTCTGCTGCGAGGAGAGAGCTCTGAGGAGCCATGAGCTAGTATTCACAAGGGCAGCCTTCCTGGAAGACTTCAGCTGAAAACCATGCGGTCAGTCTGTAATGACAGACACTGGCAGCAGATCCAGCTGTGTCCCATCATCAGAAATGGATGTGGATTCATGTGATTCTTCAGAGGAAAGGATTCCTTGTGTCTTCCCTCCTCACATAGTTTCCTTGCATCTCTCCATGGTAGGAAGGACTGAGATGCTAGGAAAAGACTAGTGAGGGAAGCATGGATCCTATTTAAGAGAATTGGGATGTACCCATGATGTCGCATCTTATCCACTCAGAACCCCTTTTTTGTGGATAAGATAAGATGACAAGCCATCACTAATCTTTGCTGTAAGCAGCTGTGGTCGAAGGCCAATTATTGATGCTGTCGCAGTCAAGTTGTCCTTGTTAGCTCAGTGGTCCAGAAACATTTGTGTGTAAAGTTTATATTTTTGCAATATACAAATTTGGGATAGTTACTTCTGTATGCACAGTAGTGTTGACTGCACAGAATTTGTGCCTGAGGCTTTAGAATTGAGCAGTACAAGTGCATCAGCTGGCTCTGAAGCAGTACCCTAACAAAGTACATTTTTTCAAATAAAATTGGTTTTATTAAAGTTTGTCATTTTCATTCATCTTTGTCTGGTAATGATGTGAGTTACTCCCTTTTTACATGAGCATGGGGCCTGTGCCAAATCTGTTGTACGCTCATGTAAGCAGCAGCAGGGACATATTTGGAACCATGGGTGCTGTAATGGGCTATGATGTAAACTTTGTTTGACATCTTAATTTCACAAGTCCTGGAGATTCATTGAGTACACCCGGGGTAAATTTAATAAATAAGGTGGCCAGGCTTCTTAAGTCTCAGACTGGGACACCTGGCAGTTTACACATGCCACCCAGTTGGGCTTTCTTAGCCTTACTCATAGATTTTACCAACAATAATGATATTATAGTTATGATTTCATTCATTCACTGCTGTTAGATGTCTGGATGTGAAAAAACCACGGGTGTTCTATTTCCTTCATGGGGCATTTATTTCAGTATGTCCCACATATGATAACTGACTATAAAAAACATCACGAGCAAAATAAGATTTACTCTTGATCGACATTTCTAATACATAAAGGGTATTAAAAGGTAATTTTGCTTTTCATTTTTGCAATATCTCTGTAGTCTATATTATAACGTACATCAATTTCATATTTACCAAGGAAGCAATAAAAATCATTATCACTGTGTTGTTCCGAATATAAGAGGATTTTGGATGTAAGACGACCCCCCTTTCTCTAGACAAATTTTTGGAAAAAAGGGGGTTTTCATGACATCTTGTTTTAATCACGAATATATACATTTGAAAATACTGATAAAACCTTGAGAAAAACCAATATAAAACAAGGCAGACTGTTGTAAGGCGCCATCTATTGTTGTCAACGCATATTGACTATAGACTCTAAAATACATAGAATCACTGATTTTGACTAAAAAGCCGAGACCCCAAAAATAAGACGAACCCACTTTTTCAAAAGGGATTTCGCGGGAAGAAACAAAGTTTTATATTCAGAACAGTACGGGTAATTTTTTTTTTTTTTTTTTTGGTTCAAGGCTACACTTTAACCAACTCTGCGCAGGTATGGTCTATATTAATTTTGTGGCAGTTGCTACGGGTACGGCAGTTTTCCAATGCATTTCAGTGTAGACAGGTACGGCAGTCCCAATTTCAAACCCTGCCCTAATTAAATTTTAACCCTAATTTAACC
The DNA here is from genome assembly GCA_029692085.1 of Gymnothorax javanicus. Lineage (NCBI taxonomy): Eukaryota > Metazoa > Chordata > Actinopteri > Anguilliformes > Muraenidae > Gymnothorax > Gymnothorax javanicus. Next base: position 86,575,244 of record CM056195.1, read on the forward strand.
AGTTAATGTTTCCCTAACTGTTCATGTTTTTTTATCCTTAATCCCTTCAAATCGAGCTCCTTTTGTGTTTACCCATGAAACTTGTTTCTCATAGACACTTTTCCCCGTTTTTTTGTTGATAATCGGTGCCTTTTCCGGAAAACTGTCTGCACCTGAGAATAGTTTAGCTGAGGCACGGGGGAATACTGCTTCTGGAGAAGAAAGATTGCTGTTTTAGCAGGGCACACCTAAATCTGGTTACCATCCTTTGCTGTTCTACCGGCTACCCCAGCTGGAATGCTAAACACTCTGATTACGGGTCACTTTGTTGAAAAGTGTCGAAGTTCCTTTGCTCAGTCTTGGTCGTCTCGTCTCTGCCGGTAATCAAAAAAAACGTGTTTCATTGTTTCTAGTTGATAGGTAATGGTGGATTCTAGTCTTTAGCCAGCGTTTGTTAATTTTCTTTGTCTCCCTTTCCCCATCCAATTATATCCTTAATTTCCCTTAGTTTACCCCTTTGTTTCTGTATTTTTGTGCTGACGGATTTTCTGGTTAATAGATAGCTGTCCCTGGTTTGCGATTCTGATTACCTGTGATATTACTGATTCTGGCTTCTGACTTGTTTCTGTTTTTTCTGACCATGAGCATTGAACATTCCCAGTCAATAAAAACGCTCTTCAAAGCTTGATTTCTTTGCATGATTGGCTCGTATGTTCATTAAACCTCAAGCTCCTTATCCTAATCTTCAAATACCATTGCTATAGCGTTCTAGCCTGGATAAACTGCGTAATTTTGTTGATTCGTGACAAAAAATAAAACTGCATGGCCTCAAGCCCAACAGAACTCAAAGTGCTAGAGAACCCCCAATCTTGCCTGGCTACCTGAGACGGAAACCACAGGGTTGGTACAATTAGCTAGCTAATCAAAAAAGCTTCTCAGTGACTGAGCCGCATGCATTTAACATCCAACCCTAGTAGATACCATCTACTGCAATGTTCTAGCCAGACTTTCTTTGCATATCTTGGTAGGGCAAACCTCAAGCTCCCTCTCAGAAAAAAAGCGTTCAAACAAACATTCAAAAATAAAAAGATGGCCTAGCCCAAACAAAGCTAGAGGGCATTTATAAAGTCACAACCTTGGTACAATTATTTAGCTTCTCAAGCTTCCTCAGTGAAATGCGATATAACACAACCCTAGTGACCACTATGCAATGTCTCAGAGTAGACATATCTTGGTAAAGTTAAAAAAAAAACAAACAAACATACAAACAGCGAGTTTTACAAACACGGGCATTTATTAAGTCATAAAGTCCTATGCTAGCTAACATTTTTACAGGCAAGTTAGCTGAAATGCCAGCTATCATAAGCCATACCTATACAATCAAAAACGAATTAAAAGAAAAGGCTAACCTTATAACCTTAGACAAATTTATACCTGCTCATGCTCCCCTGTAATTCCAAAATACGGACCACAACTGTAATCATCTCTTAAAACAAAGAAAGAGGAGATTGCAAGAAGACAAACTGACAGTACATGCCTCTACGCTTCTGTCGTGTTAGCTGCAAGAAGTGTTTTTACCTGCTTTCTGGCAGGCGTGGCCATCTTGTGAAATAGGCTAATGGAGGTGCAAAACAGAAGTTAAAAGTCTCTGATGTTTGGTATCCGTGTATGACAAGTAAAAAAATTTGGCAGTTGAAAGCATGACAACTCTGTGATGACATTAAGTGATGCCAGAAGTGAAGAGATGAAAGTATCAAGATTATTCCAGACGCCTGTGTGGAAATGGTTTGCTTGGAACAAAACCACTTCATACAGCTGGGAACATCAAAAAAGACTTGAGTTTGCTAAGAAAATCAATCAGACTGGGAACCAGGTATTGGGCCAATGAATCAAAATTCAAAATTTTCTTATCCAAATGCAGAATTTATACGTGCTGTAGAGTTGAAGAACATCTCAAAACTGACCCTTTTTTAACCCCTTAAGTAAAACATGGAGGTGGTAATATTCTGGTTTGGGGATCAGTCTGCTTGAAAGGAGCCGGTCTTCTCATAAAAATCGATGGAATCATGGGTCAAAAGAAGTATCACCAGATACTCGTGAGGCACGCATTACCATCTGGTAAAAAACTGGTCCAGATTTTATTTTGAACAAGATAATGACCCTCAACACCCTTCTAAGTTGAGCATGAATTATCTCAGTCGTAAAGGATCATCTGGTGACATAAAAGTTATAACTTAGCCTGCTCAAACTCCAGACCTTAATCTAATCAAACAAATCTGGGATTTGCTTGACACTAAGTTAAACAAATCTGTTGTACCATCAAAAGAATCTCTTTGGAATGATTTTCACAACATATGGAATGGTTCAGCAAGTGAGAAAATGAAAAAAAAAAATACAAACACTACAGTATCTCACAAAATTGAGTACACCCCTCACATTTTGACAATTAATTGATTATATCTTTTCAAGGGACAACGTTACAGAAATAAAACTTGAATATATTCTAAAGTAGTCATTGCACAATATGTTTAACAGTGTAGATTTACTGCACTGTCCAAATAACTGAACAAACAGTCACTATTTCCAAAATGGGTGGCAACAAAAGTGAGTACACACCCCAATTGGTAATGGTCAACCAAGCAATGAAACATGTCTTATTCATCATGTTCATGCATTTGTCTGTTCAACTGGGCCATATGAGGTTGTGTAACATGTTGAAGATTTAAATTGTGGTGCTTTGGATGCAATGCTCTCTTTCTGGTCACTGGATGGTCAACATGGCATCTCATGGGAAAGAACTCTCTGAAAAAGAGAATTGTTACTGTCCACAAAGATGGTCTAAGCTACAAGAAGATCTGTTAAACCATGAAAATGAGCTACAGCACGGTGGCCAAGGTTATTCAGCAGTTTTCCAAGATGGGTTCTGCTCGGAACAGGCTTGTCGGGGTCGACTGAAGAGGTTGAGTCCTCGTGCTCTGCGTCAGGTGCACAAGTTGGCTTCAGAAAACAGACACAGGAGTGCTGGCAGCATTGCTAATGAGGTTGCAGCAGTGGGAGAACAGCCTGTCAGTGGTCAGACCATACACTGTGCACTGCACCAAGTCGGTCTGCATGGCTGTTAGCCAAGACGGAAGCCTCCTCTGAAGCTAGCCCACAAGAAAGCCCGAAAACAGTTTGCAGAAGACAACCAGTCCAAGAACATGAACCACTGGAACCATGTTCTTTTGTCTGATGAGACCAAGATAAACTTGTTTGACTCAGATGGTGTCCAGCATGTGTGGCAGCGCCCTGGTGAGGAGTACCAAGACAAGTGTGTACTGCATACAGTCAAACAAGGTGGTGGCAGCATCATGGTCTGTGGCTGCATGAGTGCTTCTGGTCCTGGGGAAGCTGCGCTTCATTAATGGAATAATGGATTCCAACATGTACTGTGACATTCTAAAGCAGAACATGATGTCCTGTCTTCGGAAACGGCAGTTTTCCAACATGATAACAACCGGAAACACACCTCGAAGATGACAACTGCTTTCCTGAAGAAGCTGAAGGTGAAGGTGATGGCGTGGCCAAGTATGTCTCCAGACCTGAATCCCATTGAGCACCTGTGGGGCATCCTCAAGAGGAAGGTGGAGGAGCAGCAGGTGTCCAACATCCACCAGCTCTGTGATGGTGTCATGGAGGAGGATCCCAGCAACAACCTGTGCAGCTCTGGTGAATTCCATGCCTAGGAGAATCAAGGCAGTGCTGGACAACAGTGGTTTTCACACTAAATATTGACGCTATGGACATAATTTGGCATGTTGACGGTGAGGTGTACTCACTTTTGTTGCCACCCATTTTGGAAATGGTGACTGTTTGTTCAGTTATTTGGATGGTGCAGTAAATCTACACTGCTACACATATTGTACAATGACTACTGTAGAATATATTCAGGTTGTATTTCTGTAACGTTGCCCCTTGAAAAAATATAATAAATTAATTATCGAAATGTGAGGGGTGTACTCACTTTTGTGAGATACTGTATGTCCGAATCAAAGCAAAGGGTGGCCACACTAGATATTGCATTTTTCGATTAAAAAGACATTATTATTTTTGTTTTTACTACATATCCCAGATAGCAATAGGAAATGGTCCGATTCCGTTTTTAGTGTTGGCACTGTCGGCAAACTGTCAAATCCGGGCAAGATCAACTCAGCCATAATCTTGCCGATTCCATCTCGACATGCCCCAACCTTCTCCAATCATTTTTCACTTAACGGTACTGCCCCTTTTCAGCTTTGGGCCGGGGGCTTCCCTCTTCTTTTATGGCATTCCTGTCTAAAAATGCTCCCTTGGGAATTGTTCCCTGAATCTGCATTTGGTTCCTTGTCTGGATCATAGCAGTATAATCCAGCCAAGTAATGGAACCAGCAGATTCGCCTAACCCCATCAATGCCCTGAGTGTCCAAGGGATTTGGACTGCTCAGCAAGAGGCAGAACTCTGCCAGCTACTCCAATCCATTGGCGATATCACCAATCAACTTGGAGCCATCACTAACATCTCTCAGGATTCCGCTGCCACTGCTCAAGCAGTCAGCTCTATCCTGCTGCAGACTCCCTCTCAAGCTGTCACCCTACAGAAATCTTTCCATCCACCTGTAGAAGTTTCCAAGACCAGTGATGGATGGTCTTTGAGCTCCAGCTATCTTCATTCCCCACTAACCGCTTCCATTCCTGGCCAGAGGAATGGATGTGGCAGATCCCTCTGCTCAGCTACTGGTTCATACCTGCTGATGATGGAAGTGAGCCCATTCTGCTCAAGTATGTCTCGGCCTTATAGAAGCAGGGTAACTACTGTGGCCGTCCAGAACCTGACTAACAAGAGGGGCAGAAGGATATTCCTCCCCAGGAAAAGCTGAAGAAGCTCATCCCCCAGGACATCGACCCAGTCACCATTACTTGAGTATTATCATCATCTGCTGTCTGGCTCCTCTTTCCACCCTAGTGTCAAATTCACCCAGTGTTTCCTGTGTCCAGAAGTAAACCTGAGTCTCTTCCTCATTGCAGTCCTCCCTCCCACACCAGATCCGGATCCTCTCATTACGCTGACCCTCGAGCCAGTAGAGCCCATGATGCGGAGCTCAACCGATGTGCTACCAACCTCGCTCTCTGTAGCACGTGACCCTGAAGTTCTAGCTGATATCAACTGGCAATTAATTCACAAACAACACGGTTAGACTACTTCTTTAAAAGAAGCATTGCCAAGCCTGGTCAATGAGCTAGGTGCCCTGTCTAGGTCCGTGCTAGACATTAAACATGACAGACAGGCACTCGTGGCACATCTTCAACAACTAGTTGGAGCCATGTCAGGTTTGGCAATGTCCAGCAGGCGGCGGATGGTTCAGGCAGGAGTTCGGCCGGAGCCTGGAGACATGGAATACCGGGTGGATCCTGCTGAGGATGGATGGCAGCCTTAGGCGGACAGCGATGGGCTCAGTACCTTCTTGATGCTAAAGGGACCAATGAACCAGGACGCCAAAAGGAGAGACACCGGTGCCAGCAGCTGGTAAGGAGTTGTAGGCATACTGTACCCAGGGGAGTTGCCGGCTCCAACCCTTCTGGTCCTGGCCGCACAGGCACCTCAGGGCTACCTCCAGCTGTTGGTTGGCTCGCTCGGTCTGGTTGTTAGTCTGAGGATGTATATGAATTGAATATGAATTGTGGCCCTCTATCCGACACCACATCTGACAGAATTCCATGTAGTCATACTATATGAAGGATAAACAGTTTTTTTGGTCTCCTTAGCAGGGGAAGTTTGGACAACGGGACAAAGTGAGCTGCCTTAGAGAATCTGTACACAAAATTGAGGATAAAGGATTTACCTTCAGAGACTGGTAATCTGGTGAAGAAGTCCAGGGCCACACACGTCAAAGGTCTGGAGGGCACAGGTAGCGGCTGAAGGAGTCCCTGGGAGGGTTAGTGTGATGCCTTGCTTCTGCCGCAAACCGAGCAGGCAGAGACGTAGCTCCTGCAGTCCCTGCACAGGGTGGGCCACCAGAACCTGGAGGACAATTTGGCCAGAGACCAACTTATCCCTGGGTGGGCTGCCAACGGGGAGTCATGGGTCCACTGGAGAACCTCCGTCCGGAGGGGCTGTGGCACGAACAGGTGGCTGTGGGGACAGCCTGCTGGGGTGGTCTCTTGGGCGGCAGCCTGTTTCACTTTTTCCTTGATCCTCCACCGTAGTGTTGCCACAGCACACCATTGCTGGGGCTGACAACTGGGAAACACCTGGAGAGGGCGTAAGGTTTGCCGTTCTTAGATCCGGGTCTGCAAGAGAGGGTAAGTTGAATTGATCAAACAGAGCCCACCTAGCCTGGCGAGAGTTGAGTCGCATGGCAGTCTTCAAGTATTCCAGATCACAGTGGTCCGTCCACACCAGAAACGGTTCCTTGGATCCTTTAGCAAATGGTGCCACTCATCCAGGGCCAGTTTGACCACAAATAACTCCCAGTTGTTGATGTAATAGTTCCTCTCAGCGGGCAAAAGGCAGTGCGTTATGTAAGCACAGGGATGAAGCTTATTGTCGCCAGGGTCCCACTGAGAGAGGATAGCCCCCACTCCTACTTTTGAGGTGTCCAACTCCACCACGAATAGGCATTCCGGGTCGGGCTGGTGCAGGATGGCCGTGGTAGTAAAGCGTTTTTTCAGGGCCAGAAATGACTTACGAGCCACTGGAACGTCATCTTGGTGGAGGTGGGGGCCGTCAGCGGTGCTGCCAGCGAGCTGAGTTGCCGGTAAAAGTTAGCAAATCCCAGGAGGCACTGGAGCTATCTATGCGATGTGGGCACCGGTCAGTCCTCCGCTGCCTTTACTGTCTCTTGGTTCATGGCAATGCCCCCTGGAGAGATGACAGCCCAGAAAAGCTGTCTTAGATGAGTGGAATTCACATTTCTCGACTTTGACGAAGAGTTGGTTCTCCAAAAGGCATTGTAAGACCGCTCGGACACGCTGTCTGTGTTCCTTCAGGGTGCGGGTGAACACCAGGATGTCATCAAGGTAGATGGAGACGTTGATCATGTCTCGGAGGACATCGTTCCACAAGTTTTGAAAGACGGCTGGGGCATCGGACAGGCCGAATGGCATGATAAGGTACTTGTAGCAGCCCTGCGGGGTGTTGAACGTTGTCTTCCACTCGTCACCCGAACGGATTCTGACCAGGTGGTAGATGTAGTGAAGGTCCAGCTTTGTGAAGATTGTGGCACCCTGAAGGAGCTCAAATGCAGAGGTCCTTAGAGGCAAACAATTCTTTACCTTAATAGCGTTGAGACCCCAGTAGTCGATGCATGGACGTAGGCCGCCATCCTTCTTCCTGACGAAGAACCTTGCACCTGCTGGGGAGGAGGATGGGCGGATTATGCCAGCAGCCAGAGAATCCTCGATGTAGGTGTCCATGGCTTCCCGCTCCGGGCGGGGAACAAGAAGTAAAGGCGGCCTTCTGTTGGTGTGGAGCATGGAAGGAGATCGATGGGACAGTCATATGGCTGGTGCGGAGGCAGGGAGAGAGCTCTGGACTTGGAGAAGACCTGCGCTAAGTCATGGTACTCCTTGGGAACCCCGGTTTGGTCCACAGGATCCTCCACTTAATCCTGAGCCACCGCCATTTTAGACGCCCTCCACAGGTAGTTGCTGTGGCAGATGGGGCTCCACGCCAAAACTCACCTGGTTGACCATTCCAGGTGGGGGTTGTGCAGCACCAGCCAGGGGAGACCCAAAACTACAGGTGTGTGAGGTGAGGACAGAACATAAAAATGAACAAATTCTAAATGATTACCAGAAACACAAAGGGAGATGGGGGAAGTGTTTTGTGTGTTTTTGCCAAAGGCCAGCGTGTGGACACTGAAATGGGCCGAAAGGTTGTGCAGGGGAACTCTTAGCCTGCTAACCAACTCCCGATCAATGAAATTCGTATCTGACTCTGAATCGACCAAGGCCGAAGCGCAAAGTGACCGGAAGTAGGCAGCATGGCTGTGGAGAGCGAGTGGAGATAGCACCCAGCCGTGTCTCTCCAATCATGACTGGGCATAGCTTTTACTGGACACTCCTAAGGGTAATGTCCAGCTTGACCACACCTAGTGCAGCAACCGGACAACCGCGGCTGACGCGCTGATATGGAAAATCGGAAAAGGTGTAGCTCCATTGGCACCTCCACTGGAGCTTCTGGTCCCTGTGAGGGAGAGGCGTTCATCGATTCAGAGGCCCGGGACAAACTCCGAAATTCTCCTCTCTCCCTCAAGCGCTGAACAACACGATTATAAATGTGGATGGCCTAGTCAGTTAATTCCTGAAATGAATCAGGCAGTTCACAAGCCGATGACTCATCCTTAACGGAATCGCGGACATGTTCCCACCGGTCTCCAAATTTTTCTTCACTTTTTTTTCCCAAACGACATATCTATTGCACCTTTTATTCGTTCTCTGATTGGTAAATCATTTCCAAGGAGACGCTGAAACTTCTGAATGTGTGCGGTCATGTGGTAGAGTCCCCGACTAACACGTAAGTGTGTTGCTGCCATTCCTGAAAAAAAAAAAAAAACCCCGGTCAGTATCACATTAAAATGTGAAAAGTTTGTTATTACAAGATGTTTGTTATGTTATTACAACATATTTTCACATTTTAACAAGATATCTTTGCATTATTATAACATACTAACTTATCACGTTATATAATGACCAAAACAAGAAATGAAATTACGTAATCCAGTGCCAAATTTGGACAAACCCATTGAGAAAGATGCTTTTGCATTTATTTTTGGAGGTGAGTACTTCTACCATACAAATTTTTGCGGTCACAGCGCGTATTCTAGAGCCGCCATTCCTCTGGAACCAAACATCGGCAGTGCTTGGGTTCGAGTACTATCATTTTCCCAACACTCCCATTATGTTTTGAGTTCCTCGTAGACACCAGGGCCCATAAAAGTCCAACCGAAAATGAGTAAAAATCAGACGGGTTATAATGCCATGACTAATGGAAGTTCAACAAGAAGGCACGATTGGGATGCTACAGGCCAGAAGTTCGGTAGATAGAGTTGCCCTTCAATTCGGCATGCATTCTGCGACAAATAGTCGCCTCAGAACCAGGTTAAATGCCACTGGACACACGGCCGATTGCCCCAGATCCGGTAAGGCACGTGTTACGACTCCAGCGTCTGACCGTCGTATCCGCTTGTTGCATCTGCGGGATCGCTTCTGGTCGGCAACTCAAACTGCAGCTGAGATGCGTTTCTCAACGCCCTCCGTTACCGTGATGAAATTCTCCGTCCAGTCGTCCTTCCGTTTGTCCGACTTCGCCGACTGACTTTCCAACAGGACAACGCTGGCGTCAAGACGCGGGCACGATCTGTATGGAGTTCCTTCAGGCCGAAAACATGCAAATCCTTCCCTAGCCAGCGTTTTCTCCAGATTTTTCACCTATAGAACACTTGTGGGACATTCTGGATAGAGCGATCCGGAGATGTCAACCACCGCCAGCTAAGACAAGCACTGTTTACTTTGGCGCCGGATTACTTTGGGTCGCGGTAATACAGCGGAAATAAGCAATTAATAACATATAATAATATTTTTATTAATTGGATAAGTATGTTGGGCTATCATGACAATATTATGACTATGACTTCTGAAGTACACCACTTCAAGACTCATTAAAGAGCTACATGGTAGGTCCGCAACTGTCGTCTGCTTCTCTGAAGAGAGCGAATCCCACAGTTGCCAATGGTTACTTGTGCACGTGCTGAACTCGGCCAATACAGGTCGGCCAAAACAAAATATATTGGCCGGCCGTTTTTTCTGTATGCGGGCAATAACATACATAACCAATTAATGATGTATTATAATCTCACCTTCTTACTCTAACAGGATATACCAAGACAGGGGGCCTCCAACAACTGTGGGGTGTTTGTGCTCATGGTACTTTGATTGCTTGATATCAATCCTTTTTTTTTTTTTTTTTTTACAGTTTTGCTATTGGAATTATCATTACAAGCTGTGTGTGTGTGTGTGCATGCATGTGTGTGTTTTCTCTCCACAGTATTCTCTCTACATAGTGATGGAGTCAGCTTTTGATTTCAGTGAGGTAGGCCACAGAGATACACCTATAATTAACCCTTGTGGTGTTCCCTTTTCAATGAATTGTGTGTCCTTTTTGCCTAGTTGGACATGGCGTATTTAAGAAGATGGTGGTGCATCGTACTCAACTCAACTTCCCCATTCCGTAATTATTCTTACCATGTCAAATTTTATATATGTAACAATTTGAATTTTCAGTTGTAGTATTTTATGTCTTAGTTGGGCAACAGTGGAATGAAATAATCAACTAGTCCTGTTAATATAATTCCCATATCACCTCTTGTCTCTGATAGACTGGAGGCCATCAGATCTCTAAAAAGACAGAGAGGGAAGATTGTCCCATGGTAAGTTATCAAGGATGTTTGGCACTTATTCCCCACAAAAATATTTATTACACATTAGGGGGACCCAAAGTATCAATATTGTACTCAATAAAGCAAATATCAGCTGAATGTGATAAATGTTTAAGCATCTGTTATGCATGGAGATCAATGACTGTGTTTACAAGGTCTTTAGTATCCTGGTTTTGAGGCGTATCCCGGCTTTGAGCATATCCGGGATATGATTTTTACATGGAACACAGAGAAAACAGAGAAACCCGGTTATTCATATCCCTGTATACATGATAAATACCAGTAACCCATTTTCTGATCACTGCATCTTATCTGCTGCATCACTCTGGCGCCTGCGCACACGGTGGGCAGCCGTCAGAGACTGGGATATGGCGTATACATGCTCCAGTATCCCGACTTCTATTGGAATACTCCAGGTGGTGAAACCGGGTTTCTTGAAACCGGGATAAGGGCATAACCCAGTTTCTGAATTCAGGATATGGTGTTTACATGCACAAACACAAAAACGGGATACTTAAAAAACCCAATCAAAACCGGGATACTAATGACCTTGTAAACACAGTCAATGACTCTTATGTGGATTTGATGAGGCATGATGACTCATAAAAAATGAAGAAAAGTTGTGGAGGTAAAAGCACAACGTAGAGTCTTAGGACAGGTACATGAAATAGAATATATTAAACCAAGTAAAGTCACCATAAACAGCTCCACAGCCTAACAGTTAGCTTCACCTCTTCCAGCAATTGGCACATGAAAAGATGTAAGAACAATTGCTTTACATTAATTCTCTTTCTCTGGTGTCTTTCAGAATGAGGGCCCTCCGGCAAAAAGGGCAGCTGCAGAAGAGATTCTTTTAAGCTCTGATGAGGAGGATGTGGCATGTGATATGCAATCCGTTGGACCATGTCTGAAGTATTCAGCACCTCCCTCTGTTAATTTGCACTTGTTTGATTGTTAATCAGTGTCTGGAAAATGTATTTTGTAAAGTCTACATTTAGATCATGTTGCTTGTGCAAAGTTCAAGTGTTAATATGATAACGTATATGTGATGATACAGCGATAATATATGTTGCAGATCAGCTGTTATGAAAATAATTACATAATCCTCCAGGTAAATGTACATAGTAGTTATGCATTACTAATTTCTCTTCTTCCTCTAAGAGGACCACCCCTTCATACATGGTGCTGTGGCTGCATCTCAGTGGTGCGCTGCGAGGAATTTGGACAACAAGGTAATTCTGCCCCAAATTCTCTTGATGCCCCCCCTGGAGAGAGAAGCAGTCATCCAGAGGTGCGGAGAGGCCAGCAACATGGACAGCTGGGAGGAGGACAGCATGGAGCCATTCATGCTTAAATTCAAATTTAAAGACAATTACAATGATTTCTTGGAGGAATTTGTTGACCAAAAAAAAATCATAAAATTTGTGCCTCCTTTGACAATTAAAGTTTGAAAACACAATACAATTTATTTTATTTATTTTTTGTGGCTGCAAAAGCCCTCAACCCACTGGAAACAACTCAAGGATCCCAAGAGGTCCCTGGACCGCACTCTGAGAACCATTATTTGATGAATTGTAGTGCAGTGCAGCATTTACAATACAAGAAATGGAGTGTGCACAGTAAATAAAGATTAAAGGAGAATTATCACGCTTACCTGTTTCGTCTTATATTAAGTGCACTGAAGTTCAACAGCACCCCCTTCAAGTATTTCCGCAAGATAATTAGTCCTTTCCACGTAATTGGCGATAATTGCCCGTAATTTCCATGATAAAATTCAAAACGGAGGCAGCCATTGTTTTGAACTTGAGCTACGCGAGACAGAGTTTCAGTCCGTGAAAGCATGAAATCATGAAGTGAAGGCGGCGGCTGAGAGTGTAAACAAAGCATCCCTGAACAGTGATATGCATTGTGCCATTGTGCGAGTTTATAACCCAACAGCGAATTAAATCCCTGTCCTTTGGGAACGTGTGCATTGTCACACCGGCCATCTTCTGTTTAGTGTCGTTGACACAATCATATGCCTGACAATTCAGCATTTTCAAAGCAATTTCGGATCTGTTCACTGACGAGAGAATCTCATTAAATCGAATGCACCGGCCACGATGCCTGGAAGCGCCAAACCTCCGCGCTGACGTCATGATCTCGCACCCGAGAATCAGACGGGACAGGTGCTATGGAAAATAATGGCGCTGCCCAATGGACTCAATTAAATTCGATTTTTTTGTCAATTAGCCAACTGAGCTATATGAATGCAATTGAACTAGCAGGAGATTAACAAATTGAAATAACAGGAGGGCAGAAATTTTTTGATGATAGACTTTCTTTAAGTCATAAAATAAGGATATTTATACAGTTATTTATATATATATATATATATATATATATATATATTTGTAATTACACGGCTACGTTGAATACTCTCTTCTGATTGGTCAATCATGGCATTCTGCGGTCTGATATTTCTTGATAACAGACCATTGCTATGTATAACAGACCGTTGCTATGCACGCAGTTCCGTGTTCATTATTTGCGGAAGCAATGAACTCGTTTTTAAAACGATAAATTCATATGAAGAACAATATTTTATGCCAACTAGTTTTTTATTTTATTTTATTTATTTATTTGTTTTTTCATTTCGGCATGATTGTACAGTCGTTCCATGACAATTTCAACACAACATGTATCATGACCGAAAGGGTCGCGGGAGAAGCTTTAAATCGCTTGTCAAAGTCCGCCCCCAACTCCCGGAAAAACAGTTTGATTATGGTTAAGATATCATAAAGATTTATAAATCACAACAGAGCTGAGTGTCCATTTACACTACGATTTAAACGTCACAACATAAAATCATAGACATTTATGATCATCATGAAGAATTTTAATCACAATATAGCTGTGTGTCTATAAACAACCCCTATTGTTTATGCCCGTTATGGTTCCGTTTAATTTATCCAATGCCATTTTGTTGGATAAGTTTATAGTTATTCAAACATGCACATTTCAAAAGATATTTAAAGTCCTTCAGATTGTCTGCCATTCTAATATTGTCTTCAAGTATGTTCCATGCACTGACTCCAGCCACAGATAAGGAGTGCTCACTTCGAGTCGATTTGACCCTTCTAGTTTGCAACAACATTCTGCCTCTTAGGTCATGACTACATTCACGCTGGAGAAATAGGCATTGTATATTTCTAGGCAATTCTTTGTGGTATCCTAAATATACAATTTGCAAGGAGTTGAATTTTATTATATCCTGCAATTTAAGAAACTTTGCCTTAATAAACAAATCGTTTGTATGAGTTCCATAGGGAACGTTATGAATAATTCTAAGGGCCTTTTTTAGGAGTTTAAACAATGATTCTATTGTATTATTATAAGTGTGTCCCCATACTTCAGCGCAGTAGTGTAAGTGGGGTGCTATGAGTGCTGAATAGATTATTTTAAGAGACTTGTGTTTTAATAACTTCTGCATTTTCCAAAGAATAGACACGCTTTTAGCTAACTTTCTTTGAACCAAGTTTACATGTGGTTTCCAGCTTAAGAGATTATCTAACATAACTGCCATGACTTTATATTCGTTTACCCTTTCAATGCTGGTACCATTTACCTTTAAGTCTATGTCGTCCTTTAGGCCTTTTTTCCCATATATCATAAATTTGGTCTTTGTAAGATTTAATGATAATTTGTTTACATTAAACCACGTGTGAAGTTTAGACATTTCTTTATTAACCAATTTTGTCAATTGCTTAAGATCGACACTTGAGCAAAAAATAGTCGTGTCGTCTGCGAATAAAATTAGTTTTAGGATATCGGACACCTTAACAATGTCATTTATATAAATTATGAACAACTTGGGACCTATGACCGAGCCCTGAGGAATTCCACAGGTAATGTCCAAGCAATTCGATTTGCTATTGCCCATCTGCACAAATTGCGTCCTACTTGTTAAGTAATTTTTGATCCATTTTAATGCGGTCCCTCTTAACCCATATTTGTAAAGTTTTTCAATCAATATATCGTGATTTATAGTGTCGAATGCTTTCTTCAGATCAATAAATATGCCTATAGAATATAAGTTTGAATCTAGTGAATCTTTAATCATTTCAATAAATTCTGTTAGGGCTAGTGCTGTCGAATGCTTTTTCCTGAACCCATACTGACTGTCACACAGTAGTTTGTGATTATCAATGTACTTGTCCAATCTGTCATTGAAGAGCTTTTCTAGGACCTTTGAGCATTGAGGTAAAATCGAGACAGGACGATAGTTTGAGAAATCATATTTATCCCCACTTTTGTAGAGAGGGATAACTTTCGCTATCTTCATTTTATCTGGAAACACTCCGCAGGAGAAGGATAGATTGCATATATGCGTAAGTGGAGTTACAATTGCGTTAGTTAGTGTTTTCAGTAATTTCATATCTAATTGGTTTACATCAACAGATGTCTTAGCTGTACAATTTTTCAGAATTGATCTGATTTCAGATTCGGTAACAGGAGTTAGTGTCATTGTGTCTTGGATTTCCTCATCCTTGTCAAGGTAGTCCCATCTTAGGTGTGAGGATTTAATACCCTTTGCTAGTTCTGGCCCAACATTCACAAAATAACTGTTAAAATTCTCCACGACCAATTCCATGTTCTCTACCTTTTTGCCATTTATATTAAAGAATGCAGGGTACTCCTCCTCGGTGTCCTCCCAGAGACGTTCTTTATTATATTCCAGAGATTTCTGGTGTAATGTTTATTTTCTAATAAAAGCTTTTTTCATAATACTCTTTTTTATGTTTCCTTAGTAAATGTGACATTTTGTTTCGGTAATTTTTGTACCTAATTTCTGCTTTCTCAGTTCTTTTCTCTCAGAAACTGTTTATACAATGTATTTTTTCTTCTTACAGGCATTTGCCAGTACTTTTGAAACCCAAGGTTTTCTCTCTTTGTTTTGCTTCAGTTTGTTCGTTATTTTGACTAGACAGTGTTTATCATACAGGGAGTTTACTGTCCATAGAAAAGCCTCATAGGCTCTATTTGGATCTTTCTCTGTTAATACATGATCCCAATTCTGGTTCAACATATCTGATTCTAGTTTCTTTAGCCTTTTTTCGCTTTTAATTCTGATTTCTGTGTGTTCCAGGGTTTTCGATCTAGCCTGGTCCCTTCTATCTAATTTGCAGTTACAAATAGCAAAAACTAGTAGATGATCAGTAATGTCATTTATCATGATGCCACTAAATATTTCAGAATCTAATACATTAGTATACACATTATCTATCAAGGTGGCACTGTGTCTAGGAATCCTGCTTGGTTTTGTGATTAATGGTTGCATACCCATGGCATACATGGTGTTAATATAATCCTCTATTATAGAGCTATTATTTGGATTTATCAAGTCAATATTAAAGTCCCCACACATAAAAACATTTTTCTGGTTCATATTGACAAGTAATTCACCCATACATTTACTAAAAACATCAATTTGCGAATCCGTGCTCTGTACACACAACAAATAACCGTATTTTTTACCTTTCAACCTAGGAATCTCAATTGTAAGGCATTCCATTACATTTTCCACAACAATTGATTTGCATTCTAGTACCTGGAAGTTCATGGCCTCATCAATAAATAGTCCAACACCCCCACCAGCTTTATTCAGTCTGCTCTTACACACGAAGTTGTAACCCTCCATGTAGAAGTCCTTGTCCTTTTCTTCTTTAATCCAAGTTTCCGATAATGCGATGATGTTGAACGGATTAGCAAATGACATAAGGTATTCCTTTATTTGGTCAAAGTTTGCATACAGACTCCTACTATTGAAGTGGATAATGGACAAACTCCCTTCCATTTTAATGTTCTTGTTAAATTTGTCTACAGTAAAGTATCCGCATGCGTTTTTGTAGAAAAAAAATGGTTGTCCGGATCAATTTCTTCATTAGGGTCTATTCCTGAGTTTTGGTGACTTGTTGTTAAAAAAGCCAGTTTCCTGATCTACAGTTTGGTTCATCAGATAACTGCTCATAGAGATTTGTCAGGGATTTTAACCTGCCTCAGTGGTCAAAATTCTCCAGATCCCCGATCATCTTGATCAGCACCGGTCTGGTAGTTTCCGGTGACCCATTTGGTTTGATGAAAATTCTGCAGTTAGCCGACCAAGTGCTGTGTATCTTCCCCGCTTTTTTAGTTGACGAGCTTTCCATGCGATGGTTGCATTGTGCTTGGTGAGGTTTTCATTTATGAAAACATTGGATCCTTTGAGATTTTTCCCTGGCTTCAACAGAGAGATTTTGTGCTTGTTGCTTGTAAGTCGTAATAGCACGGCCCTTGCTGCACTCCGATCTCCGCTTCCCTCCTTTTCGGTAGCAGATAACATGAATCCACATTGCTGGGGTCCAGAGAAATACTTTTGGTCAGGAATTCCATCACCTGCATTTCCACAGATTTATTGTCCTCCTCGCCTCCATCGTCGTCCTTTCGCTGCTGCCCTGGCGTAACTCCTGGGTTTGATTTTTGAGCCCTGTCAGGATTACATCATTACGTTTCTCTTGTTGCTCCAGCTCCTCCAGTTTGTTTGATAAAGATTGAATCTGTGTGTCTTTCTTGGCAATCTCTTTTTTGAGATCACCGTTTTCCTTCAAAAGCTGGTCCAGCTGCTCCTTCATACTGTCCCACCTCTCCCTCATTTCATTTCTCAATTCTTCGAGGGTCTCCACAATTGATGTAAGATCCGGCGGGCTTGGTTTGTCGCTTGGTTTGTCGCTTCTTCCCGTTTTACCCATTTTCTTAGTTCAGAAAAAAAAAGGCTCTATTACAGAGTTTGTGAGAACGTTTATCACTCAGCTTTTCTCCTGACTCTGTTGTTTTCCTGTATTGCCTGTATTGCATGCAGTCGCTGTTCGGAGTTGTTGCTCCTTCAGTGACCATGACTCGACTCTGGTAAGTAGCCGTGTAATAAGCGGGATAATGTACAGCGAGTTGGTCATTATTGCAGCAAACCCCTTCAGGGCGATTACATTATCCTTTACATATATATATATATATATATATATATATATATATGGGTGGATCCAAGAAATGATGTTTGGGCCTATTTTAGGGTCTTTTGACTTCAGAGAGCTATAGAAAAAAAAAAAATAATGTACCATTCTCACTGTTTCTAGTCTCATTTGAAAGAAAACATTCAGGGCTTCAAAAGAAGGGCAAATTTGCATATGTCCGCCTATAATTTCGCGAGTTATTGAACCCCAAAGTTGAAAAATGGCCCAAAATTGGCATTTTTGGGCCATTTTCACCTCATTCCAAGCCATGTATTGTCAAGCCAAATAGTGCTAGACCACCATAAACTTATTTTTTTTCCTTAGTGGGGGGTCATATCTAACATTTCCATGCGGTTTAGCCATGTCATGACCTTCATTTTTTTCCCTATATCTTTTAATGGGAATTTCAACTAGTTGAAATGCGAGTGACAAAACTTTTAGACCATCAACTAGCTTACTAAGAAGGTAGTCCCACTGTTCATATTACATCCAGCCAAGAGGGTCCCTATAAGGGTTATTTTCATAGAAATAATTTTTACATACATTGACCTGAGCCTGTGCCAGCCTGAAAAAACTATTTTTCAACACCAGCCTCGTCACTCGCGTTTCACTGACATTTACCTAAATATAGCACAAACTACTGCTAATTTCTATACTTCCTACCATCCAAACAAAATTACACGGTATATGTAGCAACCCTAAATGTGAAATAATAAAGAAAATTCATTCAGGTTGGCTCTATGGGTTGTTGCTCGGTAAGTGAAATGCAAGTGCTAGTCTGGCGCCAGAAATGTGGCGAGAAGAAAAAAGCGACTTCCTGTTAACCGGCGGAAGTAACCTACATCCGGGTTCCTTCGTAAGCAACTCAGAGAATCTCAAGCTTCAATGGAGGGAAGTTCACGGCAGATTTTACTGCGAAATACAAGCGAAATTCTTCAGAAACGTTAGGAATTTGGATGAAATTCTAACAAAATATTGTTGAGGAGGTGTCTGGTTATACGCAGATGTCTCAATTGTACCGAAACGATGTATTTTGGGTTCCATGGGTTAAAACAAATCAGCGATCGAAATTTCCAAGCCGGTACAGCCATTGGTTTGCGTGTACGGAGCCATTCGCCGTGCCTGACGTGAGTTTGGGGAAAAGTGATACGCAAATGACCGGCCAGCTGCCTTGCCCAAAATGGCCTCTGTGGCTCAAATTCCTGTATCCTTGGCTGTAAATCGATGTTATTTCTGTAGAATGAGGTGCCTCACGTGTGTTAGTAGCTTTTTAGGCCATGTTTGGGCATTTTCAGTCGACTCCCCACCTCAAAGAGGGTCGAAATGGCGAAATCTTGTCAGAATTTTCACTTTTTGGCCCCCCAAACGGCCTAATTTCACTAGATTACATGCTTTTTCCATGTTATATTCCTTACCACACCTACCCTTAATTGTTTTAGTGTGTTAAACCTATCCTGGGTAGTATAAAGGTATTTGGCTACACCGTGTCGCTCGCGTTTTTTCATACGACGATTATGGCCGCCACACACGTCTATATGCACAGCCCGGGAATTTTCACTTGTTAGTATTTTAGATAGTCTCTAATATCCTGACCAGTAATAATGAACATTGTGCAATACCTTCACTGCTTTTAGGTACATTTTCCCATCGTCACTCGCGTTTCAATTTCTATTTTTTCGTCAGAAAGGGCACCTCCACTCCACCCAGCCTATTCATATTTCACCACAAGATGGCCCCATGGTACCCCTAACTTACACAACAGCCAATAAGTAGATAATGCATACTTTTTTTAAATCAAATTTCTGGGGGCTGTATTTTGGGTTTTGACTGGATATTTGGTCACTATTAATGTCCATATTGTCCTAGCCTGTTATGATTTTTTTCTAGTGCTTATGGGTCATACCCTGTCAGTGTATGGAAACAACATATAATGTGTAATTCATTTTATTTTGTATATAATGCACAAATTTTTTTTTGCGACAAATCTGTGCGGATCCTTCATTTTGTGTAAATACATTAAACTTGGTCACTATAAATGCCTTTATTGCCCTAACCTGCTATATATTCTTTGGGTAATTAGTTGGTGATGCCCTGTCAACATAATTTGTCAATATTCACTCAAATAAATCTTCTTATTTTGCAGATCTCTTCCAGTGAGGAGGAGAGGAAGAAGAAGGTGAAGGAGGGGAAGAAGAAGAAGGAACCAAAGTCCCATAAGGTCTCCCAGGCAGAGTCGAGGGAGCGGAAGATGGCAGTGATGGGCGACACAGCCTTCAAGGTGGCCCATGCGACTGAGTGCCGCAAGTCACGTGCGCGGCTCAAGGAGAGCCAACCCAAGTCCGGGTCAAGGCCAGCCGTGCGCGCAAGCGGGAACAGGAGGTATAGTATAAAACCGTTCTGAAATATAATACTTTTGCACTTATTGCATTCCATCACAGAATTATTTATTCAATATACACTATAATAAAATTTAAATAAAAATGAATAGAAAAATAAATTAATCTGTGTGATAAATTGAAAGTAGCATACTAGAATGACTTGTAATTATACCTAACTTACTTTTGGTCTGTTTACTGGCATACTTCTGGGCTCATCTGGCATGGGAAATGCTTATTACTACTTAGTCTCACAATGTATATGCCCGGTAGCTGGAGTTGACTGCAGGTTTGATGGGTTCCCCATGAATTGAATAGATATGTGGTGAATGTGGATACCTTGCTGTGTTGGAGGTTCTACCTCATGGCCAACGAAGCCTTCACTACATGCGTATGGGACCTCTCAGGCTCTGTCGTGGCTCAATCTGCGACTTTGGTGGTAACATTTAATTGTGATGTGAGATTAAGAAGGTAATAAGTACACAAAATCAATGGGTAAATATTGTCAATACTTTATCAATGCACTGCCTGCGAGTTACTTGCCAACGTTGCATTCACATGTCATTAATATGTAATCCCCTTTTGGAATTCAGGCTCGCGACAGGCTGCTGCGGTGGTGAAGACGCCGGCTGGTTCCAAGGGCAAGGGGAAGAAGAGCACTCCGCGTGCGGAAACACCTGCAGGCTGCCCAGCGCGTCGCGAGTGCCTGTGGGTAGCTCTCTTTCCCTTTGCCGCCCACCGCCCGAGGTTCCAGCGGGTGTCTTTGTCGTCCTCTGGCGACAGCACTGGTGTAAGTGTTATAAAGACAAGATTGTCAGGTATAGTACGAGTACCTTGCCAGCGCTCGCTGTATTGGTGCTTCATCATAAAGTAAAAGTGTAAAGTGTATTTTGAGTAACTCGCCAGCATTGCTGGTGCATCATGCCATATTATGAACTATCACTTAATCAACTTATAGAAAAGAAGACAGTGTATAAAATGCATCTCGCGTATAAGCCGTCTTAATGCACTCCTTGCTCTACATTTCTGGAGACTCCCATTTCGAGAACCCCGTCGTGCTGTGGTCGGAGGTGGAGCCCGTGGAGACCCTGGCACCAGCGGAGACCCCAGCACCTGCGGAGACCCCAGCGCCCGCGGACACTGAGGCGGCAGCAGAGGCGGCACCGATGGTGGTTGAGGGGGAGTCGAGCAGTGCTCGACCGGTCTGGCAGACTGCGCGGCGGCCTGCATCCCCACCGAGGCGGCGCAGCAGCAGATTGACTGGTTTGACGCCGCACGCCGCCTCCCCACCGCCACCGGACAACGTGCCGCTTATGGAGGAGGTTGTGTAAGTATTCTGATCACCCTTAAATCTAGTAGATATTTGATGTGTAATTAATATGCCTTAATTAAATCTATGTTTCGGCAGTAGTATATAACCTGACTCCCTATGTAACATATTTATTGCACCTATACTGAACTCAAACATTGCCGATATGATAACTTTGTTATTATTGCCATTAATTTACAGAGCTACAGTCCGCAAATCATTTGAAGGAAAGTAGTGAGAAGTAATTACGCAGTAGAATGATATATTAGAATAGAATAGTTATAGTGCATGTTGAATTTTTGCTTGCATGTTGAATCATTACTTGAATTACTGGTTATATTTACATTACAGTGCAAATAATTAAAATTCCAATGTACCTCATGTACACATTTACAGTGATATTACAAGTATTGTTATCATGTCGCCTAATTTCCTAATTTGAGTCCCCCAAATTTCAATGTATCTCATGTATTGACATTCACATTTCCAATGCAGCATGATGTTGACAAATGCCTCCATTGAACTTACCATACAATGTATAAATGCTTACTTGTTCACTTCCAGCCAGCGCGGATGCCCCGGACGGACCACAACGATGACGACCCCAGGACCGAACCCGACTATGACACCGACCACCCCATCAAACCTGAAGTACGTGGCCCGGAAGAATACTACACCAAGGACCAACCGCCGCAACTACCAGAAAAAGCTGTTGTGAGACCGGGCCAAAATAGGTGAGGCGGAGTTGGCCAAACTGCGCAAACAGGTCGCACGGGCCAGCCGACCCCCCGTGGTGCAGAATGAGTGCCAGGAGGCTGTGTGCAAGGGGCTCGCCAGTTTGCCCAGTCGTAAGATCCTGTCCATCCTCCGCCAAGCAGTTTTGCCTGAGATCCTGAAAGACAAAGCTAAGGACTTAGCAGGCATCATGGGGGTGGACAAACGATGACTGAGCAAAACTCCTTCGAACCGGCCTAACCAGCACATAGTTAACCACGAGGCACGGGTTGAGCGTGGTGGAGTTCTTATCAGACCCGGGGAACTCCACCATGATGGCAGGGAAAAAGGACTACAAAACAGTCAACGGTGTGCAACACCAGAAGAGGCTGCTGTTGGACTTCATCTATGTCCTCCATCAGCGGTACTCAGACGCCAACCCTGACATGCCCGGTGGCTGCATAACCTTCTACAACATCCGCCGAGACCACCCTTGGTTCGTGCCTGTGGAGTACCAGAACGAGACTGTCTGCCTGTGCCAGAAGCACCAGAACAGGCTGTGGGCTGTCAAGGATTGCCCGGACATGTACCACCATGGAAAGTTCACACAGAGAGAACAGTGCGCGAAGGAGACCATCGACTACTGCAACGTGGAAGTATGTGCCTGTTGGTATGGGAAAGACAAGAAGACTGTAATGAAGCTCCGCCCTGAACCCGTCATAGGTAAATCGACATCCGAAGTCATCAAGAGTACCACCGATGAGTTGCCACTATGGTTGTCCACGCCGGCGTAAAATCAATCAGCACTGCAGGAGAGCTGAGGGAGAACCTGTCGTCGTTGGAGTCGCCACAGAGTGTTATACGCCAAGGTAGCCAGTGACACTGCACCCTGCAGTCATCCACTAAAGAATAAAAGGATTAAGCAGTCTCGGGCCCTGTGCACCAACGACAGAACAAGAATGGTGCAATATTTTATTCCCCAGTTCTGGCAGCAGGCGAGAACCTGCCTGAGGTCAAATGGTCCACTATGCGTCGGACTCTCCCTCCAGCCAGTATCAAACATTTCGATGTTCTCAATACTGTGACGCCACGAGGAAACACGAGATGGACATACTTTGAGGCGGGACATGGAAAGGGCCCCTGCGACGGCGTTGGTGCTGCTGCAAAAGCGCAACGCAGACAACCTCATCAAGTTACACACAATTGATCCAGAATGCAGCGGAGTCATGGCTGAAGGCAAAAGGTCGCGCTCACTACACGATGGTGGATGTCACCTCCGCCCGCCTCGCTGTTGGCTAAGTAGCAGCAGACAAGTCAGTGAAGGGCACCCAGCGTGTCCATGCTGCGGTGCCGGTCGAAGCAGGAAGGTTATATCGTGATCAATTGAAAAAGCTGCTGGAGCAACTTCACGCCCATTTGTGGATGCTCAGGATGGATTGGAGAGAGCTGGAGTTCAAGAAGAATCTTCCTCCCACCAAAATGGATTGTGTCAGTGCTTGCTTTAAGCCAAACTGACGTCTTTGATCCACGGCGGCAGATGGCCAGGTCGGGCGCAAAAACAACCTGGAAGGGTGTCGGAGAACACTACTCCAACCCACGTGAGAGGACTGGGCCCATAAAGATTCCAAGAATTCTGTTAAGAATTTGAGAGGATGGAATTAATTTTTAGTTAAATTTCTTAAATGTGTATTCATGACCTTAAGAAATTCTTGTCTAAAAAAGTTTCATGTAAAAACATTTCTTAATGAACCATAATTTCAATGGGGAATGAAACAGTGGCATACTCCACTCAACTGTTGGATTCAATCAATGAATAACAAGACGTTCAAATTGTTTAAATGAAATAAGACCATTTGAATATGTTGACGAATATTGATGCAGTTGTCATGAAGAAAAAGTCTTAAGATGAGTCATAATTATTTATGTTACTAGTGGTGAAAATTGGCATGTGAAAATGATAAACCTCCAGAAGGACTTCAATTCCGCCAGAGAATCTCTTTCAAACGCGCTGATTGAGTAATTGCTTCCTAGAGGTTTAGATGAATATGCCACAGATTAATATTTCTGGACTTTAACTTGAGAGTTGGCAGGCCAGCTCTCTAAAAATGAAGGTTGCTTTACTACCGTAATAAGGGCATAATCAGTTGTCAGCGAGCAGAGCCATCTGAGCAACAACCCCCCGATAATGGTGGTGAGACCATTGTCACCTCCTGCTGAATATTCCACGTTCAAAAGTTTTATTGACTATCTGGCATGGCTCTAACTGATTCTTTCAGCTGTCATTTGAAGCCCTGAGGAGGAGGAGAAAAGATATCACAACATCTTTTCCGATTAAAGGGCATCTAAAGTCGATTCTCAGGCGGGACGTTGAACGTCCAATGTTTACAAACAAATCACTTGCTTTTGTTGACATCTTGCATTGTCACAGACCAATTTCATTCATGAAAACCAATAACCCAAAGGCACATAATGAATTTTACTGGTTTCAGGAATGGGAACAATCTTAAAGAAAAACAATGGGAATATGCAATGTCTTTAAAAGCTAAAATCCCTGCTCGTAACAGAGAGCTAATTACAACCGGTAAATTAAAATTTTTACCACTCTCCAAGCCCAGACGCCTTTCACAGTGGAAAGGCACAAGTAGGTCTCCAAATTGACGGCTCTGTGTATAGAGGATCTTACACGAATGGTCGTCGCATATTTTGTGCATGTAGGAGTGATATGGATACAATCCAAAGATGTATAGTGGTGCTGAGGTGGATTTTATAATATATTGTCAGAGGTGAAACGTGAATAGCGAATGAGAGGTTTTCGGTGGTTTTGACATGGTTAAAGTAGAATGCTTACCAGCTTATTGTATCGTCTTGTATGGTGTTTATCTCTTTTGTAATGCTTAGTAGACATGTGTGGCTGGTTAAAAACAATGTATATCAGGTATCCTGAGGTATTTTTATCTAAGACCTGGCCCGCGCGGAGTCGGTGATGTCGCGAAAGAGAGTTAAATTTTATTTTCAAAGTCATGGTAGGAACCCGCGATGGGCCAGATATGTGCATTTATGCCCTTAATTCAGTAGTAGAACATGTTTTGTTTATGTAGGAGTGATATGGACATAATCCAATGATGTATAGTGGTGCTGAGGTGGACTTTAGAGTATGTTGTCAGAGGTGAAACGCGAGTGACGAATGAGAGGTTTTCCGAAGGTCAATGCAGGGCCTAACTGAGCTGTTTAAGTACAACCCCAATTCCGAAATAGTTGGGAAAAAGTGTAAATTGTGAATAAAATCAAAACGCAATGACTTTCAAATCACACCAGCCAGTATTTTATTCACAATAGAACAGAGATAACATAGCAAATGTTGAAACTGAGAAATTTCACAATTTTATCTACAAAATGAGCTCATTTCAAATTTGATGGCAGCTACAGGTCTCAAAAAAGTTGGGGCAGGGGCCTGTTTACCATGGTGTAGCATCCCTCTTCTTTTTAACACAGAGTGGAGGCGTCTGGGCATTGTGGAGACAAGTTTCTTGAGTTTAACCATTGGAATTTGATCCCACTCTTGTTTAATACAGGCTTCCAGCTGTTGGAGAGTTTTGCGTCTCGTTTGATGGACTTTTTGTTTAATTATGCGCCAAATGTTGTCAATAGGTTAAAGATCAGGACTGCAGGCAGTCCAGTTCAGCACACAGACTCTTCTACTATGAAGACATGCTGTTGTAATAGCTGCAGTATGTGGTTTTGCATTGTCATGCTGAAATACGCAAGGCCTTCCTTGGAATAGATGTCGTCCTGGAGGGGAGCATATGTTGCTCGAAAATCTTTATGTACCTTTCAGCAGCATTCATGGTGCTTTTTAAAACATGCAAGTGTCCCACACCATATGCACTAATGCATCCCTATACCATCAGAGATGCTGGCTTTTGAACTGAATGCTGATAACAGGAAGGGTGGTCTTTCTCCTCTTTAGCCCGGTGGACATAACGCCCATGATTTCCAACAAGAATGTCAAATTTGGACTCGTCTGACCTCAGGACACTTTTCCACTTTGCAACAGTCCATTTTAAATTAGCCTTGGCTCACAGACCACGGTGGTGCTTCTGGATCATGCTCAACAATGGCTTCCTTTTTGCATGATAGAGTTTTAGGTGGCATCTGTGGATGGCACGACGGACTGTGCTTACAGACGGTGGTTTCTTGAAGTATTCCTGGGCCCATTTAGTAATGTCAATGACAGAATCATGCTGGTGAGTGATGCGGTGGTGTCTGAGGGCCTGAAGATCACGGGCATCCAGTAAAGGTCTTCAGCTTTGTCCCACACATACAGAGATTTTTCCAGTTTCTCTAAATCTTTTGATGATGTTATGCACTGTCGATGATGAGACCTTCAAAGCCTTTGCAATTTGCCATTGAGGAACATTGTTTTTAAAGTATTCCACAATTTTTTTTTACACAAGCCTGGGTTGGAAAGCCTCTGGCCATCTTTACTTCTGAGAGACTCAGCCTCTCTAAGACATCCCTTTTATAGCCAATCATGTTACACATCTGATGCCAGTTAACTTTATTACTTGCTAAATGTTCTTTCAGCTGATTCTCTTACATATTAATTGCTTTTTCAGCGCTTTTTTGCCCGTGTCTCAACTTTTTTGAGACCTGTTGCAGCCAGAAAATTTGAAATGAGCTCATTTTGTGAATAAAAATGTAAAATGTCTCAGTTTCAACATTTGAAATGTTATCTATGATCTATTTTAAATAATATATTGGCTCATGTGATCTGAAAGTCATTGCATTTTGATTTTATTCACAATTTACACTTCGTCCCAACTATTTCGGAATTGGGGTTGTAAATGAAGGGTGCCAATAATTATGAAACCTTGATATTGTTGAAATTTATTTTGTATTAAATAATTGCTATGATTTTGGTCGTTTCCATCGTTACATTAGCAAAGTATGTCACACGTTGGTATATTCCATTTCGCGATCATTATATTGTTTATATTTCTTTTGTATTGTTAGTGCATTGCCAGGCTGGGGCACCAGTAATTTTGGAGTGCACTGTATTTTGCACGACTCATGAAAAGAAATAGCAGTTACCATAGTTTTAGCTGTAAATTGCAATGTTGAGGGGCAAAAAGTTGTTTTTTTTATGCAGACATGTCTCACTTAACCAAAAGATATCAGGGTGAAAAACAACTAATGTATGACCTGGAGTTTGGGGTTACCACTTTTTCATAATGAACTGCATTCTTTTTGAAACTCAGCTGGGGGGGATTAAACCCAGTGATTTTCAGTTTTTACCCACTGGTCCCTTCTGGCATGAGTAGAAGGAGAATTATGGAGGATTTCTGTTGCGTTGTCCTCCAGATGGGCGTTCCTATGGGACTTAGGACAGTGGCATTTCAGAGAGCTGAACTCAAGATTACCTGCCTTAATAAGCAGAACTCCTTTAATGCCTCTCTGAAGCAGAATGTCTCCCACTACCTTTCCATTTTTACCTGCAGGAATCTCATGACCATGGGCTATGACTTCTTTCCTTCATTTCAGTCACTTTATGCAGTTCAACCACTTTTCCACCCTGACTCCCCCATCAAGAAACACCACAGGACACTAAACTGCAGCTGACATCCAAATCCAAGAATAGGAGCTTCTCTTGCTCAACCTCATTTCCATCAATGTCAGCATGCTTCAATGCCTTTGAGAGATGGATAATAAATATTTAACCTCTAAAATGACAAATGGGCTTGTTTAAGTGCACGCAAAGAGGGGGGATAAACTGCAATGTAGAGTCAAAGGGGGAGTACCTGTCCATATGTTCTCAGTGGTTGTGGACACAAGGTATTCAAGGCAATGAATAGAATATAGAACACTGAACTGAAAAGGCCATATTTGATTGGAGTGGTCAGTAATGTCTTGAACAAAGCAGCTTTTTTTTTTGGGAGTTTTACTTTTGTGATCAAATACAGTACATATGTGGTGAAATCACAGATTCTCAAAATGGAAGACAGTCACATTTTCAAGTTCATCTGGAATGCCAAGACCTTGGTAGAAACATTCTAGAATTTGCAGTAAGTTTATTTACAGATCCAAACCATTTGGAGTCATGGCATCAACAAATTTATTGAAATAATATTTGGCAGGGAATTTTTTCAGTCCAGGTGATACAACAAATTTGATGCACCGATCACATTTAGTTTCATTTTAGTTTCGTTAGTTGATTCTCATTATTCAATTGCCGTCTTGTTGCTTCGCCCCTCCTTCAATCAAGCAAGTTTCCCGGGGTTTACTCTTTGTGGTTCCATTACATTCCATGACCAGTACCTTCTTCCCTGTGTTCATGTTAGCTGTTCTCTCATCATTTGTCTCCCTTATCAGAGTCACCATTTCTCATCCCTGTGTCTCTTACACCCCATGGATTTTATCATTTGCAGTCAGCTCTAAAGTGGACCTTTGACCTTGCTTTGCCCAAACACCTGGGGCCTCATTTATAAAACTGTGCATAGGAAAGATCACTATAGGTGGCATACGGATGAAACACAGAAAATGCGTGCGCACTAAAACTTCCTGATTTATAACAGAGTGCGCATGCACGCCCTTTACCTGTCCATTTGTAAATCACAATCAACTCTAAAGTTGGCGCACATGAGGAAGTGCCTTGCTCCGCCCATATGGTGCTTATAAAAGGTCAGGTGAATGCCCTTGATAAACATTCATGAATCCTGAATACACAATGGCCCAAGAGGGGAAAAGAGCTAAAAAAAAAAAAAAAAAACATTTCAGTGATTCTGCAGTAGAAGTGCTCATAGGTGAGGTCGAAATGTGAAAAAAAAAAATTTATTTGGTGGACACATTTACGGCGAGAACAATCCTAAATATTAATCTAAATGGGTGTGCAGCAAGCTTAAAAGTGGTGTTGTGTCAGTATGGGAAAATTGCCCCTGAAAGCTTTTGATTCCTTACCATATTGACTGTGTGGATAGATATATGTGGGCCTAGAAAATGCATTTGTTTTTTGTATCATATGTACTAGGACAAATGTGGGCCAAATTTAGATGAGCACCCCCCTAAAACCAACAAATGAGGATAAATCAATGAATAACTTCCAATTATCACAGTGCTAGTTCTAAAATTTATAACTGTTATTGTCATCCCAAGGAACAATTTGACACCAAACATGGCTTAATTGCTTTGAAAATATGAGACCCAGGAGAAATTGAAGCCGTTAAAAGCATAATTTGGCTACATTTTTCATCACAAATTGAAAGTTTAACATCTAAAGTTAATCAAGTAGCCGGTGGGCATGTTTCCTGACCTGTGCGGGAGATGCCGCACAAACAAACCAGTCATCTTCGTACAGAAGGATCCTTATTCCGTTCCTCTGAAGCAGCTCCAGTGCAACCTGGACGCATTTTGAGAATACTGTTGGCGCTAGGGAGAGCCCAAAGAGCAGGACTTTGAACTGAAAAATCTTTCTTATGAACGAAAAGCGAAGAAATTGCCTGTGCTCGGCAGCGATGGGAACATGAAAATAGACATCTTCCAAGTCTGCTGTTACGAACCAGCATTGGTGTCGGACTGCCAGCAGCATTTCTTTTGTGCATAACATTCGGAAAGGAAGAACTTTAGAAACTGATTTAATCTTCTTAAATCCAAAATAGGCCTGAACCCGCCGTCTTACTTGGGAACGAGAAAGTAAACTGAAAAGAACCCCCCTGGATGAACTACAGGGTCGACCGTTTCTATGGCCCCTTTGTGCTTGTTTGCGCTTGTGCTGGGCTGGCTCAGTGACACTGAGTAAAAGACTGTCAGTCGGTTGCTCCAACCCCGCCAGCCTTGCCTCCCTCAGAGAAGGCGACATTATCACACACTCTGGCATGGGTTGGACAAAGCCTCCCTTAGGTGATCCAACCCAAGGCACTTGGGACAGCGGTTGTGTCCATCCAGCTCATCCATTAGCCATTTTGGTATCTAGCTTATTCGCACAATAAGGCTACCAATCAGGCACTGCTAGCTTGGCAACCAAGCAAGCACTTAAGTGAGACAGACCAAACTTCTGGTAACCAGGAGTTAAGGTCAATTTTTTTCACATAAAAGCTACTGAACCGACTGGGCTACTCGAGCACAAATGGCACCTGTTAGCCTGGCAACCAAGTCTAAGCAAGGATAGACTTGGCTGAAACTGGCGAAAAACTTCTGGAAACCAGAGTTGAACTGTTTTTTTTTTTTTTTTGTCTGTCTCACTGAACGGATAAAAAAACCGAGCCAGCTGACGGCAACTACCTGTTTGGCATTCAATCGTGATCGGTAACTTAACTTGTCCCTGACCTTGGCAGCCAAGGTTCAGAACAGCTCAGTTATAATCACTTACCTTTGCAGCTTCACAACCAACAGCTTGTGTGGAGTTCAGAGTCCTGTGGATTCCCGATGAAGAGCTCTTCAGCTCACGAGCTGCACAGTAGGTATATATCCAATTCTAGTGTGGAATCTACGAATCCATGATGGCGAGAATGAAGACGAGACCTACATGACCTGGGTGGTGCCTATATATAGGCTGGTCACGTCAGAGGTCACGAGATGACAACTTTTCAAAACGGTTCTCAATGAAGCGCGGGTGTGAGGATGTTTCCAAGTGCTTTCAGCACCGCCCTGACAGTCTGGAGTGAAGGAAATAGAATCATGGTTTTATAAAATACAGTCGAGCCTTTTAAAACATAGTTGTGTTTCGCAGTTTCAAAATATTATATTTGCAGAAGCTGGAGCCGAACACTCATTTCCCGTCGGAGAGTTTACTGTTTTGCATGTCTACCCAACCTCCACTCTATTGCAGATGTTTGTGTTAAATGTGTATTGATGTCATCTGATGTGTAGAATTCCACACAGTATCCACGGAAGCAAAGTGAGAACTTCAGGAATATAACCTGATGTTGATTCTGCAAATGTTGCCATCAAGCCCCTATAACATTAACATTTAATAATACTCACATTGTGGTCCTTTCAAGCATTAGAGGGATACTGGTCTTAGGTCTTTGAGACCTAATTCAAGGTAAAAAAATAATGATTCAACCCTTTGACAACTTGACTGCTTTTCTTAAAATAAAGCTTCCCATGAATAAAGTTGATTTTGTAGCCTTTTTCTATGTTACTGGAAAAGGGTCTTATTTTACTTTTCTTGGTATCACCAGCCCAACCTTCTCATGCGTCATAGAGCTGGGATACTTTCTCGTTAGTTCAGTTTGAAAAAACAAGGTACACAATGAGAGATTCACAGTTGATAAGTTAAAAAAATTGAGTCCTTTCTTTGCTGATGCAGAAAAGCAGCATCTCCCACTCTCTGTTTTTGCAACATGCGTGATGTCAGGGATTAAAAATCCATCGATGGTATGACCTGGGGGCTGTTGCACAAAAGCAGAATTCAGAAATCCAGGATAACTGTGAAAGCGAGGCTTGACCTATTCTACTCAGTACATCCTGGCTTAATCCATTGCAGGAGTGCCAAGCCAGGTTCACAAGGAGCGGCTAAGTCAAGCCAGGTGTAACAAAGTCAGATACGTGCACATTCATGACTTTCTTAAATAGACCACGTGGTCAATCACAGATTTACTGATGCACAAATGAAGAGGACGCATGCAGTGTACTGTTGACTGAGTGAGCGATAACTTATAATGCAAACGACGAGATGAATCATTAGCCTCTTAGCATAATTGCCCATCTCATTTTTAGGTTGCCAGCCGTAGGCCAGTAACCTATTGTCGTCACTTTGCGTCCGAAGGCGGCGTCGGCATCGTTGGCATCGTTGGCGTCGTCCATTTAAAGCCGTATCTCAAAAATGGTCCGATGAATTTTTTTTTAAATTGGGGATGTGATCAAATCGGTCATCAAGTTAATGCCCGAGCAAAAAGTGAATCGTTCGTTTAGACTTGGCGGTCATTTTTATGTCGAAAATGGCCATTTTTTGCACTTAGGTGCAATTTTCTCAAAAACTATCTGATGAAATTTTTTTAATCGCAGAAATGGAATCAGTATCATGACCTGCTTCAATGGTGTAAACGGTGTTTTGATTGAATCGCTCCTTCATAGTGCCACCTATGCAATGTGTCTGGACTTCATCATTTTTCGGGGTGTTTTATGCTATAATTCTCTTAATATAGCATTTAGAGCTTAGGTATGTATGAGATACCTGTAGGTAATCAGGTATGCTGAACATTTTGAGTCAGTCACTTTTGCCCTTGGGCCTCAAGGTCAAGGTCAAATGGCAAAAATGTGCTATAACTCTCTTAATATAGCATTTAGAGCTTAGGTATGTATGAGGCACCTTTGAAATCAGGTATTTGTAACATTGTGAGTCAGTCACATTTGACCTTGGGTCTCAAGGTCAAGGTCAAATGGCAAAATGTGCTATAACTCTCTTAATATAGCATTTAGAGCTTAGGTATGTATGAGGCACCTATAGGGAATCAGGTATGCCGAACATTGTGAGTCTGTCACATTTGACCTTGGGCCTCAAGGTCAAGGTCAAATGGCAAAAATGTGCTATAACTCTCTTAATATCTTAGGTATGTATGAGGCACCTATAGGGAATCAGGTATTTCAAATTTTGAGTCAGTCACATTTGATCTTAGGCCTCCAGGTCAAGGTCAAATGGCAAAAAATGTGCTATAACTCTCCTAATATAGCAATTAGAGCTTAGGTATGTATGAGGCACCTAAAGGAAATCAGGAATGCCGAACATTGTGAGTCAGTCACATTTGACCTTGGGCCTCAAGGTCAAGGCCAAATGGTAAAAATGTGCTATAACTTGCTTAATATGACGTTTAGAGCTTAGATATGTATGAGGTACCTAAAGGGAATCATGTATGCCAAACATTCTCGGTTGTTCGAATTTCACCTTGAGCCTCAAGGTGAAGGTCAAATGGCAAAAATGTGTTATAACAGCTTAATGTGCCATTTAGAGCTTATGTATGTGTGAGGCACCTATAGGGAATCATGTAAGCCAGACATTCTCGGCAAGTTGAATATGACATTGGCCGTCAAGATCAAATGGCAAAAATTGCTATAACTTGCTGAATATGGCAATTAGAGCTCAGGTATGTTTGGGGCATCAATAGGAAACCATGTATGCTGAACATTCTTAGGCAGTCAGTGAAATTTGATATTGGGCCTCAAGGTCAAGGTTATATGACAAAAATGCAAAAATATATTTGTTTAATATTGTTTGTAGAGCTTAGGTATGTATTGGGCACTAATAGCAAATCATGTATGCTGGTTGTTTTCAACATATTGGATTTGACCTTGGGCAACAAGGTCCAGGTAATAACGTCCTTTAATGTTGGCTTTAGATCTTCGGTATGTATTGGATACTAATGACAAATCATGTATGCTGATCAAACACACCATATTGGATTTGACTTTGGTCTTCAAGGGCAAGGTCATGTGACAAAATCAATCTATTTATTTCCTTGTTTCATAATGTCTTTAGAAATTAGTATGTATTAGGCACTAACCTATATATAATAAAATTTTTTACGGGCATTGTAAACTGCATGGTTTACTTTTTTTCACAGCATCAATTGCAGCAATAAAAACTGGTCAATACCCATTTTTGGATGTTTGTTCATTATTAGCGTCATGGAATAGAAGAATAATACTAATTAGACCCACTCGGTAGCAGTGTTGTGTAAAAAAAATCATTGTCTGAAAGTAGAGCAAGAACCAGAAGTGAATTGAGAAGATGGCGCACTTCACAAATTGAGAGCAGACGACAGTGAAAGTTCAGGTTAGAAAAAATCTAATTGGATTTCATGATGTAGACTTCTTAAAGATTATATTTTTGCTGAATGGCAGAAATGTTGCTGTCTGTGATGTCTCATGAAAAAGTGTGACTGCTCAGTTGAGTTGCCCGATAATGGTAACTAAAACCCCTTTTCACTGAGCTGCGTTGGATAACGGAAGTGAAAGGTTAAAACAGTTCTCTTCTTTCGCAGAGAACAATTTATTTGAAGAACCGTGAATTGATTCCAAGCCAGGTTCGGGACCATTGGCCATCATCGTTGAAAGGCGAAAAAAAAATTAAACAGGTTTAATTTTTTTCGCGGATGTCAGCTGGCTTTTTTAACGCAATATCGTAGACAAAGTGTTGCTTGATGCAAAATGAAGTGTTGGCTTGCTGTTGAATCCTGCGGACTGATGCTAGTTACTTTTCTCCTGTTGGAGCTGTAACTGCTGGCAACCTTCAGGGCCCTTGGCACTCTAGTTTAAGGTTTTGAGAAAAAATGGAAAACAGATTTTTCAGCCAACACGAAAGAACAGGCAGCCGATATCTCAATTCGTCAAAAATATGATTTTTTAAAAAATATTTTTTTCAAAATTATGAGGTAATTATGCCATGGGGCAAATGATATGTAAAAATGGCAATACAGCCAATATAATTAAACCGAGAGAGAAAGCCTGGCAGACAATAGCGGACCGACTGAATGTGTCAGTAGTGCAAAGGTGTACTCTAACTAACCCTCCTCCACTGAAACCGTCATAATTACAATTCAAAGAGTTACTTGTCATTTTCACAAGCAGTTGAACCCTTTGCCTTAAAAGTGAGCAGTGGAAGTTAATAATTCACAGGAAACTTACCATAAAGATGAACTACAGACTCTTATCCACAATGCAAAACTATGCATAACTGTATGAGCAAATTACAATATCTCTCTCTCGTATATATAGACACACACACAAGAACAAACATGACTGAATAGAAAAAGAAGAGGACCTGGCAACAAGTCAGTCAAGTACAGGAACATTTTGCAGGCTGGTAAGTACATTGATTGTTGAAAGATGTACAAATGAGGTGTGTAAATTACTTAGAAGTTGCCAGCTCACATATGTTATTGTCTGCTCTGATTTTAGCTGTCAAGTAAATGGCTCATTTGTCTGGTACAGGGCGTGGCCCACCAACCCCAAATTTCATTCCAGCAGAGGAGCTGGCCCTTGACATGAACCAAGTGTGGCAGATCGAAGGAGGGCCCAGGTGGGCAAATTGAACCCCATACTCCCGGGTAAGAGTCAAATGCGCTGACCACATCGCCAAAGAGCCAGGCTCGTTGGCAACGTAGCCAAGGCGCGTACTTATTACAAGGTATTACTAGTGACAGGACCATTCAACTGTCACATCTCTCCCCTTCTTTTGGGAGCATGTCCTCATGGTCCATGCTTTATGCATGCTGCTATCCATTGGGATACCCCAGATCCTGCCAATTATGCCAGAATGTGGCAGGCTGAAGGAGGGCCTAGGCGGGGAACTGAACCCCAAACTCCCGGGTAAGAGTCAAACACGCTGACCACATCGCCAAAGAGCCAGGCTCGTTGTCAAGGTAGCCAGGGTGTGTACTTATTAGGAGGCATTTCTAGTGACAGGACCCTTCAACTGTCACACAAGCAAGGCCTGTAATGGAAGGGATCCAGCGGGCAACAGACACTGACTCTGTCCCTCCCATGAGCCAGCCTGACAACATAGTGAGTATTGCCTCAAGGAAATCCACATTATGCACAATTCCTTCAGTGCTAATTGAGAGATGTTTTTCCAAGTTCACAAACTGTCAGACATCTCTACATGCAATGCCTCAAAACACAAATGGAGCTGGCAGATGTGAAAAGTTCAAAAGAAACTGAAGGACATGGACATGGACCTGTAAATTGAAAAAGACACTGAGAAAATTGAACCTAGAAATCCTCAAACTAGAAAGAGAAGTTATTTTAATGCAGACTGTAAGCATGACTGTTACACAATGTATTAATCATTGTTGTTTTTCCCTCTCCCAAGCTCGGAGCTGACAAGGGATGACTGCAAAATAAATAGTCAAGAAAAAAAATTTTGGTGTCCTCTCCCTGTTTCATGAATGTTCAATTCATTATATACAGTAGTTACTGGATAAAGTAAAGTGTGAATAATTTTGGGAGATCATAAAATTATGATAACTAACAACCACAAATTGTGTGCTACCAATGGCCAATGAAATATGTGTACATGTGGAAGATTGACAATCATTATGCTTTATAATTAATCGGTAAGCTACGTCATTTAGAAGTCAACTGAAATAATTAACAATATATTGATCTCTGCCCATTTCACCATTAGCATTGTCCTCATCACTGACTTAATTGAAAGCACCTTTGCAACTTCATCAGCCATTTCTAATCATCTCAACAAGTGCAATATTACATGTATCCATCAAACCTCTTACAGCAATATGAACTGCAGTCTTCATGAACTTCATATGGCAGTATGCTACCATACAGTGATAATAATCACATGAGTGATCCTTACAATTATAAAAATAATTGTAGGCCTTCTTAACTGAATATAAATGTTTCTGTGGTATTTCAATTCAGGCTAAAAAGACAGAAGACCTTGGAAATAACAGTAAAACACATTTATTTCCATGCCAAGTGATTGCTGACTGAATAGATAAGGAACCAGGATTAATAAAGCCTGGCTGTTAGCCTAGTCTGGAGCAGGCAAGCTGCACAGAATACATATCCATGATAACTTGACCAGGTTTAATTTGACCTGCTTTCAATGCAACTGAATTAGGGCTAAGTTAAGACAGGGTAACTGGAAAATCTTTTGTGCAATAGCCCTCTGGTCATTCAGTGCATTCAAGGAGTCTGCTGACTTAATTTTAATGCTGAACCTGGATCTGATCATTTGATCATTCACTCCAGATCATAACACTGACTCCAAAGGCTCATACAGTGGGCACAATGCATGGCGGGTACATTCCTTTTCTGGCTTCTTTTCTTACCCTGACACACCTATTACTCTGGAATAGGGTACTCTGAATAATAATAATAATAATAATAACAAATTAAATTTATATAGCGCCTTTCACGGAACCCAAGGTCGCTTTACAGATAAAAATAACATAAACAACAGAAACAACAATACATGACAAGCAACAACACCAACAGCAAATACAGATCACAGCTGGAAGAGAATTCGGGAGCATGGGGGCCGCAAAACGAAAGGTTCTGTCCCCAAAAGTTCGGAGGTGAGAGTGAGGAATGTGGTGGAAGCCAGTGTCTGAAGACTGCAAAGTCTGGGATGGGGTATATGAGTGGAGGAGGTCTATCATATACTGACAAGCAAGGCTATGAAGGGACTTGTATGTGAGAAGGAAAATTTTGTAGGTGATGCGAGACTTGACTGGGAGCCAGTGGAGGTGGATGAGAGTGGGAATAATGAGCAACCAGGGCTTGGAGCCAATGAGAACCCTGGCAGCGGAGTTTTGGACATATTGGAGCCTGTCCATTGCAGTAATCGAGGTGGGATGTGACAAATGCATGAATGGGTTTCTCTGCCACAGGGTAAGAGAGTGATGGCCGGAGTCTGAAAATGTTCTTCAGATAATAAAAAGCGGATTTAATGAAAGATTTTCAGTGAGCCTGGAATGATAAGGCAGATTCCAGGATCACACCCAGGCTGCGGACCTCAGGAGATAGAGAAATTGAGGAACCATCCACCTTGAAGAGCTCATATCCAATCTTCTGGAGCAGTGCCCTGGGAGCCACAACCATGAGCTCTGTTTTATTGGTGTTCAGTTTCAGCAGATTACATATCATCTATGTTTTTTCTATCCCTGAGACAGTTGACAAGAGACTGAGGTGGGAGGTGAACAGATGGCTTTGTACTGACATAGAGTTGGGTGTTATCAGTATAAGAGTGGAGCCGAAGACCATGTTGGTAGATGATTTCACCAAGTAGGAGCATGTAGATGTTGAAGAAAAGTTGGCTAAGTACTGAGCCTTAGGGGACAGTGTGATGCCCTTTTGCAGCAGGAGAACTACAGCCACCATAGGTCACAAATTATTCCCAGTCAGAAAGGTAGGACTTGATCAGGAGAGGGCTGTATCAGTGAGGCCAAGGTAGTCAGACAGGTGGGCGAGGAAAATGGTGTGACAGACCATATCAAAAGGTGCAGAGAGGTCCAGGAGAATAAGTAAACTGATGTGACCCAAATCCGTGGCGATGAGGAGGCCATTGGTGACTCTGATGAGGGCAGTCTCAGTACTGCCGTGCATCCTGAGGCCAAACTGAAAGGATTCATAGAGCTTATTGTTGGACATGTGATGGTGGAGTTAGGTGGCAACTGCTCTTTCCAGGATTTTGCTAAGGAAGGGAAGATTGGAGATGGGCCGATAATTGTTGAGGTCAGCTGGGTCCAGACTAAGTTTCTTGAGAATGGGGGTAACTGAGGCAGTTTTGAGGGAAGATGGGAAAATGCCAGATGACATGGAGGAATTGACAATGTCCACTACAATGGGGGAAACAATGGACAGGGCTACCTTGACCAGCGCTGTAGGCATAGGGTCCAGAGAGCAGGTGGAGACCTTTAGTGATCAGCTTGGCAACCTGAAAGGCATCCACAGGTGTGAAGTTGGATAAGCTGCATTTTGAGGGACATGTAGCGGGAGAAGTGACAGTTGGAGTCAGAAAAGTAAGCAGAGTGGGGGAAACATGGGCTGGAAGCTGCTAGCGGCTAGACTCCACTTTGGCTCAAAAGAAGGTTGGGAACTTGGAGCAGAGGTCAACGGTATCAGGGGTTTGAGGGCCATGAAGGGGGCAGAGTAGTTGGTTGATGGTGGAGAACAGCAATCTTGGGGGACTTTTTTGACTGTCAATTAGGGATGGAATAAAATTGAGTCCTGGTCCAGGACAGAGCCTCTTTGTACGACCTTACATAGTCTTTGTAAACCTCAATGTAGACAATGAGGCAAGCCTTTTAAAAGAGTCTCTCCAGCTGCCGACTAGTAGCCTTCATGGTATGGAGTTCAGGGGTAAACCATGAGGTAAGATGGGTGTAAGAGGTAGTTCACGTTTGGAGGGCAGCGAGGGAGTCAAGACTGTGGCATACAGTGCTGTTGTTGTGGGCTACCAGGCGATCCACTGTAGTGTTGGAGGGATTGAAGCCTACATGAGACCGAATTATGCTGTTAATGTCATGGTTCTGGATGTTTGTGCTTGTGTTTGGGACTTTTCTTTGTGGCTCTCGTCCCGGGATGATATCGAATTCCTGTTCAATCGGATTCTTTACCCAGCTGGCTGATTGAACTGGGGCAGCGCTTCTCTGGATTCTATATAAGCCGGATGTTTGCCACGCCTCTTTGCTAGAGTGTCTGTTTGTAGCCAAGCACTATAGCCGAAGATATCTGTAGTCAGGTTTTGTATGACTGTCTATCTTCTAATTATTGGATTTTCTTCTCCCTTTTTCTCTCTCGCTTTGCTTCTGTGGTTCGGACTATTATACGTTCTTTGGAAGCGCGAGTACTTTCGTTTGGTCTGTTTTTTCTCGGATTTTTGTTTTTTCTCTGTGTTTGTACTGTGTCCGTGCTACTCTCTTTCTCTCTGGTCGTTGCACCTGGCCTCCGTACTCTACCGGCCATTACAGAACACTCTAGCCAGACATGGAGTCCCCAGCAGTGGCTACGCTAGAGAGCATTGTTGCTGATCAGCAGTCTGTCCTTACTGCGTATGGTCAGGGTTTTTCTACCTTGGATAGTCGGGAGACGGAGCTGACTAAGAGAATTCGCCTTCAGGAGAATGCTATGGAGACACAGAAAAGTCTTTTAATAAGTCTCTCAGAGTGTATTAGAGCATTGTCTGCTCAGATTACACAAAGTGTTTCACAAGCACAGTCAGTACACCTTCCCCGTGAGCCTAAACTCCAGTTACCCCCAAGACATGGGGGCGAGGCAGGAAAATGTAAATATTTCATTGCTCAATGTGAAATATTTTTAAAGCGCAACCCTCACAGTTCTCGAATGAAGAATCCCGGGTCTCGTTTATTTTATCACTGTTGACCGGCACAGCTCTCACTTGGATGGGGCCACTTATTCGAG
The DNA here is from genome assembly GCA_029692085.1 of Gymnothorax javanicus. Lineage (NCBI taxonomy): Eukaryota > Metazoa > Chordata > Actinopteri > Anguilliformes > Muraenidae > Gymnothorax > Gymnothorax javanicus. Next base: position 86,614,980 of record CM056195.1, read on the forward strand.
CTAGATCGCCGGTAGTAAATTCAGTGGAAACTCTCATGAGAGAAATGATTAATGTTTTTGATCAGGATGTTTATGGTCAGGACGCAGCTACCCGTCTAATGCATTTGAAGCAGGGCACTGATAGTGTCGCTGATTTTTCTATCTCGTTTCGCTCCTTAGCCACAGAGACAGTGTTGCCAGAAGCACTTTTTACGACAGTTTTTGTTTACGCTTTAGTTGAGGAAGTTAAGGCTGCACTGGTTACATTAGAGCCCTGCGTTTCTTTAGATTCGTTGGTTCGTACTGCGGTGCGAGTTGATGATCGCATCCGCAAACAAAACAAGGAGAAACGTACCACATTGGCTTTTGATAGCAATGGGGTTAATGTTCCTTACAACACGCATCCAGCCCCGACTCCGCCAACTGAAATGCCCAGTTTTAGTGAGCCCATGCAGGTTGATGGCTCATATGAGAGCCAGGCTCGTAAGCCTGTTCACAGAAAAATAATTTGTCATCATTGTAGCGAACCGGGACATATCCGTCCAAGTTGCCCCAAGCTTAGAGGGAGACGGGAAGCCCCTCTGGCGGTAGGAGCCGCGCTGAACCTTAGTTTACCTCCCAGTGTTTCAGATGATTATGTTGATCTCATGGGACGATTTGCAAACAACGAGCCGTCTTTGCCTCCGCATCGTGATTTGAGATCAAACTATTCCCTGACAAGGTGGCAGCGGTTAGGAATTGGGCTGCCCCTCAGAATGTTATGGAGGTTCAACGATTTTTGGGCTTTGCTAATTTTTATAGGAGGTTTATTCGCAATTTTAGCACTGTGACTGGCCCCATCATTGTGCTTTCTAAGAGGAATTCCTCCTCGTCATTTGCTTGGTCTCCAGCAGCGGAGGCTGCTTTTCAGGAGTTGAAAAAACGACTTAGCTCTGAACCTATTGTCGTTTTTCCAGACCCCTCCCTCCCATTTGTGGTGGAGGTTGACGCTTCGGAGGTCGGGGTGGGTGCCATTTTGTCTCAGCGCCCCTTCGGGACAATAAGTTGCACCCATGCACCTACTTCTCCCGGTCGTTGTCACCGGTTGAACGGAATTACAGTACTGGTGACCGGGAGTTGTTAGCTGTTAAATTGGCGTTAGAAGAGTGGCGCCATTGGAGGGGGCTGAGCATCCGTTTGTGGTTTATCACAGGAATCTCCAGTGTGTCCGGCAGACTAGGCGACGTGATTCCCGGCAGGCGCGGTGGGCATTGTTTTTCAGTTGCTTTGACTTTGCGTCGACTTATCGCCCCGGCTCCAAAGGCATCAAGCCTGGCGCCTTGTCACGGATTTATGACCGCTCAGGCCGTGATCCCACTTCTGGGCCGGTTATTCCGGCGGCTCGGGTTGTGCGGTGGGATGCTGAGTCTGTTGTGCAGGAGACCTTGCGGCCCGGCGCTGGTTCTGGTGGGGAGCCGTCTGGCTGTTTGTTTGTCCCCATGGCGGTGCATAGACGGAGGGCTGCCGCTGATAGGAGGCACCGTTTTGCACCGGCTTATCAGGCTGGCCTGAGAGTTTGGTGTCCTGAGAAGCAGTGCAAGGTCCCTTCTCGGGAAATCTTGGGTCTCACCATTATACCGGAGTTCCGTGCTCGGGGTTCTTTGGGAATGTCTGGGGCCGTCTCTTGGGGGGGTGTCCTGTCATGGTTCTAGATGTTTGTGCGTGTGTTATGGACTTTTCTATGTGGCTCTCGTTCCGGGACGATATCGAATTCCCGTTCAATTGGATTCTTTACCCAGCTGGCTGATTGAACTGGGGCGGCGCTTCCCCGGATTCTATATAAGCCGGATGTTCGCCACGCCTCTTTGCTAGAGTGTAGTTAAGCACTATAGCCGAAGATATCTGTGGTCAGGTTTTGAATGACTTTCTATCTTCTAATTATTGGAGTTTCTTCTCCCTTTTTCTTTCTCACTTTGCTTGCGGGGTTCTGACTATAATACGTACTTTGGAAGCGCGAGTACTTTCGTTTGGTCTGTATTATTCTCTGTGTTTGTACTGTGTCCGTGCTACTCTCTTTCTCTCTGGTCGTTGCACCTGGCCTCCGTACTCTACCGGCCATTACAGTTAAAGGCAGATGGACACCATTGTCTTAATATTCCTGAAAGTAATGGTGCATTCAGTGTTCTTTTGTTGCAAAGGGACAGGAACAGAAAAAAGATGGAAAAATGGTCAGCAACAGCAAGGTTTAAGGACAGCAGGTTGGTGGGAGTAGTGCCTACTGAGCAAACAAGGTCCAATGTGTGACCCTTGGTATGGGTGGGACCTTGGACATGCTGTGTGATGTTTAAACAGTCCAGTAGAGACAGAAAATCAGCAGCAAATGGACAAGTGCTGGAGTCTACGTGAATATTAAAATCACCAAGTTGGAGTGTGGATGAGGACATGTGGACAACTTCCCCAAGACAACCTAAGACGCTTAGTCAGGTTCATGAGGAGACGTTGTACTGCCTGCGTGGATGTCCATTAGGGATGCTCAACAAATATCAGGGATGAAAAAATAATGGCCGATATGGGCAATTCTAAGGGAAAATGAGGTGTAACACGTGAAGTTGAAGTTTTTGTGCTATGCTAGAAAAACTAAGTAAGCATTTGAAGAGTCAGAACTGTTCTTTGTCCTTGTTGCATTACCAGTATTAGATTTGGTTTGGTCAGAGTTATGTCCATCTTTGCTTACCCCATCTGGCTCTTTAACCATCAGCTAAGCATAAGTTATAGGTTATATAAACTTTTTTATTTAAAAAGTGCAAAATTATCAATTATCATATTGACAAAAAAAATCATATTGTACATCCCTTTTGACCCTTTTTATGTGCTTGACTGTACTTATAGCACTCATATACACAAACCACTCCTTCTGTCACAGCCATTATACTTGTCATGGACTAGTAATGTTACGCTTGCACATGTCAGGATGCAACATTTATTTATTTATATTTTTTCTTTTTAAGGACCTGACGACACATGCCACTGCCTTTGTGATAAATGGCTGAGCCAAGCATTGTCTATCACAGGTAAGATGCTTCCCTAAAGTTATGCTTATCTGTGACTGAATGAGTGAGTGGCAAAGTTTCAGGATTGGTTCAGACAGTCATTAGTCTTTCCTCATTGGTTATGGCCCTTTAAACCCCTCACTGCAGATAATCCCACAAGCCTATGGTCCTTTGAATTTGATTTTTACAGAAGTGGGAGCATCCTGCTTATCCAGGAACATATAAAAGGCTAAAGATTATGAATTTATGATCTTAATTATGAATATGCTCTATGAGTCGCACCAATTAGAGAGAAACAGAAGAGCAGAATTTAACCTAAAGATTTTAAGTGTTTTAATTTTACATGTTGACTTTTGGTCAGTTTTTTTTGTGCATAGTTACTGTTATTATTTGCAGAATAATATGAAACCTTTTCTCTTACGCTGACATGCCTGCAATATAACCTTTTTTGTACAAAAAGCATTATACCATGTGATCTGCTGCATCAGTGCAAGTTAACTAATATTATTGGGACCACAACCAAACAAAATTGCACAAGCATTTCATATCTAGAAATCTGAATCGAAAACTCTTTTGCTGACTACGCCAGTAATGATCTGGCCACATTTTAGCACCATGACCAGACACGATCCTGTCGCATACTAGGTTAAACTTAGTTTTGTTTTAGAACAGAGCACAAAATTTGGTTATGTGCACAGTTATGCAGAGGAGTTTGTTGTGGCTCAGTGATGGTTGAGTTCATTCTTTGTGCTATGATGTCCATTTTACTGTTGGTGATATGTTGATGACTATGTCATAAGCAAAACTGTATGCTGTATGTGACAATTGTGATGATATGTTCCAACCTCAAAGATTAATGACATCACCTCTCTCTGTCTTTCTCTCTCTATTTCTATCACTCATTCTCAGAAAGGCTTGAATGACATTGTTGCTGGGGTTCAGCAGTATCTATTGTCACTATTGGACAACCTCAGGAAGCAGATGGAGGGATTGCTGAAGAAGCATTCAGGAAGCACAACTAGTGAACTTGAAAAAGATGCATTGGATATATTTGACAATTTTTTTGACCCCTTTGCTGAGGTTGCAACGACATTTCGACAGAACAGTGTTATCAGGAAGCAGTTCGGCTGTTTGGACGCAGAGGAAATTCAAATTGCTCGAACCATATGCAGGAGGAAATGTGGAGGGTCAGAGGACTTTTTCATCAAAGACAGAGTATTTCATTATGTACCATTGGTTAAAAGTCTTGAACAGTTTTGTCACACCCAAGGATTTTTACTATGATTGAAAAGGGACCCACAAGGTGCCGGGAAGGTTTCTTTCATGATATTGTTGATGGTGTTTTTCTAAAATCACATCCTTTATTTTCTGACAAACCAAAAGCACTGCAGATGGTTCTGTAAACAGATGAAATAGAGATCTGTAATCCACTAGGATCCTTTGCATCAAAAAAAAAAGTTGTTAATGGTGTACTACACCCTGGGAAATATAAATCCGAAACACAGGTCTAAGCTGGCTGCTATTAGGCTACTTGCAATGGCTAGATCAGCAGACCTGCGCCAATCAGGTGTAGATGTAATATTGAGTAGAATCAAGGAAGACATGGATGCATTGCACAGTGGTGTTAAAATGCAAACTATTAACAGAGAGAAAAAGATATATGGTGCTATGCTCTCTCTCTTTGTGGTGACACACTGGCACAGCATGAACTAGCAGGGTTCAAAGAGGGCGTGGTGTTTGCCTACAGTAAGTGCCAACACTGTGAGTGTTCTTTTGAGGACATGCAGTCACAATTCAATGAAGATGCAAAGGACACTCGAGAAACATATCAGACAGTGTGATGAAATAGAAAAGGTGAACACCGACTTGCTTCACAACAGCCTAAGAACAACATATGGGATCAATCGAAGGAGCAAGTTAGTTGAATTCCCATCCTTTGATATTATTCAGCAAACCCTGCAAGATATTATGCATGTAATTCTAGAGGGTATAGCTCCATTGGAAATCAAATGTGTTTTGAATCATCTTGTTCAGTCAGGGCAGATAGATCTGGACTCAGTAAATTCTGCTCTTCTTGGTTTCCCTTATTCCCCTGTCGATGTTAGAGATCGGCCAACCACAGTTTCTGTTAGTACACTGATGTCAGGTGATGGGAAACTAAAACAGTCATCCGGGCAAATGCTTGTCCTCCTAAGGATACTGCCGTTTGTTTCGAAGAGCTTGGAAGACAATGCATATCTGCAACTGATAATTAAGTTAATAGAGACTGTGCAAATAGTGTTTGCACCTGTTCTTTCCATTGCAACTGTGTCTAGGTTGAAGGTGCTGATTGAAAATCATTTGAAGCATTGGAAGGAGCTTTTTCCAGACTGCAATGTTACACCTAAGCAGCATTATATGATACATTTGCCATCACAGATAGAATCATTAGGTCCAATGGTCAGACATATGTGTACGCGGTTTGAGTCTAAACAGTGTTTCTTTAAACAGTGGGCTTCCAGGCTTCATTTTAAAAATGTATGCATGTCTTCGATTAATCAGAACCAAATATATGAAAGTTGCCAAAATATTGACCCTTCTATACACCCAATTTTTTCAAATGAAAAGAAGATGGGACCTGTATCTGAGGTTAAAGATTTACAATATTTGCGAGGAAAATGAAGGGACTTCATAGGTTTCATTGAAATAAAACATGCTGTATCAGTCAAATGGCTTGTGATAAATGGTAATAAATACATAACTGAAAAGTCCATGGTCCTTGCCAAAGTACTGAATGGTAATATGCCAGAATTTGGACTGGTCAAAAACATATATCTTGTTGATTCAAGGCTTTATTGTATGGAATATCAACATTTTCAAACTATATGCTTTGACAGAGGTGCCATGGCTTATCAAGTTGAGGTCCCACACCTTGCACAGGCCACTGAGTTAGTGGATGCTGAAAAGCTGGTTGATTCTACCTCTTATTACACAATCAGCTGCAAGAGCCAAATTTATGCGCAATTAAAATACCATCTTGAGGATGTAATGGAATTGCACAACAGTTCAAATGACTAGTGTGTTCCACAGATATGAAAGGGCCTCAAAGTTTTGAAGCAATATTGAATTTGACTTTGCTGGATCAAATTAAAGACTGAGGTCTTGACTCAGGGTATTTTAGTTGCAGATGAAAATGTTCCTGAGGGGTTTTGTGTTGATGTTTGCACAGTGTACCTAAAAACAGTGAATCAGTTGAATCTGCATAATACTGGCTCTCTCTTTGAGGTTGTTTGAAATGTTTATTAGAAAAGAATTTAAGAGCCAAGAATTGTCACAACGGCGTTTCTGCTTGTGGTCATAACTAAGTGGTCTTGACATGATGAATGTAATTTCAACTTTTATTTTTCTAATAAGATATAAGCACAATGCTCACTCACTAACTTGCTAAAGGATAAGACAGCTTGAACAGAGAGTTTGTTCCTAAAGCAATATTTGACTTTAAGTACTGCCATTGCTCTGTACTGTATTTCATATGCAATTGTTGAGATGTTTTAAGATGGAAAATAAAACAATGAATTTCATTTAGTCCTAATCTGTTTTTAAAATAAGAGATTGAAAGGGTAAGATGCTTGAAATGAGAAATTCTAACTTAAAAAAGCAGGTCTGCCCTTGTCTGTGTGAATCTAAATCCTTTAGATTTATGGTCATTCTCATTTTAAGCATAAACTTGCTAAGAATCAGGGACAAAATCTCAATTATCTTATCAAGATGTTTTAACTTGTTATTAAGAAAAAAAAAACACTTAAAGCAATTGAAATGCTCTTACACAAAAACTGCCGATTGAGAAAAAAAAATCAAGGCAGAAAAAAACAAGCATATATTGCCTTGATTTAAGATATTTCATCTTAGTTAGATTTCAGTTTTTGTAGTGTGCCTCTTTAAAATGCTCTTTTTATACACAGTCATGTTACTAACCTGTCGCCATATAATCTAATTAGTTGCAAAATGCTCCATCAGCCGTTATTTTTTTTAAAGATTAGTTTTTTGGGAGTTTTCTCCTTTATTTGACAGCACAGTGGAGATAGACAGGAAGGGTGGGGAGAAGAATGGGGAAGACATGTAGGCAATTGCCTGGGCCAGATTCCAACCCAGGCTGCTTCGGGAGGGACTTTGCCTTAATATGATACACGCGCTTAACCGATGAGCCAATGGGGCACCCCCTTAAGCTGTATTTTATTAGTACAACTTACTTTTCCAGCCTTTTGTTGCCCCTGTCCCAACTTTTTTGATATGTTGCTGCCATCAGATTCAAAATGAACGAATATTTTTCATGAAATGTCTCCCGTAGAACATAGACAGCATATCAGGTGTTTAATTGTGAATAAAATGTGGGTTTATGAGATTTTCAAATCATTGCATTGTTTTTATTTACATTTTACCCAGCATCCCAACTTTTTTGGAATTGGGGTTGTAGATTAAAAAGTTAATTAGAGTGGGGAAAATGTATAAAGAAGTGCAGCAAATTATAGGATGCTCAGCTAAAATGATCTCAAATGCTTTAAAATGGCAACAAAAACCTGAAACATGCAGAAAGAAATGAGTGACTACTGTTATTGAAGAGTAGTCAGAATGCAAAGATTCACCCAGTCATCACCTCCAGAAAATCAAAGATAAGATTAAATTGCTTTTAAGTGCTGCTACAGTCAGAAGACGTTTGATCGAAGCTAATGCTTCACTCACAACCCGCTGCAGGTGTTTTGGACACGCACGGGTCGCAGAATTTGGTAGCTTGCAGCTGAGCCGTAGGATCGCAGTGAACACGGGGTAAAGCTTCGGAAAGAGTACAGGCAAAGTGCTTGTCAAGTACAGGTTGCGCGTCTTGACTTGCTCGAGGCGTGGGAAAAATTGCCCTGTTAGCCCATGGAAAGCATATGTGCGCTAGGATTACGGGCAGCACTTGCGACAACAGTGTTTAGGACGTGACAATCACTCATGACTTGCGTGTGATGCTACACGGTCGATTCCTTGGTTCCTCCCCAATATATATACCTGGAGTGTTGCCCTTCGTGTTGCGTACGGGTGGCGCACACCACACATTGGGATAGAAAGTGAGATGTAATTCTGTCTTGGGGGCCACACAAATAGCAAGTGTGGAGCACTTGTGTAGTACTTCTGAGGCGCGTCACTCGTACAGTGACCGTGCATCACTCATGCCTCTTACGGTCATCGTAAAGCCCCTACTAGCCGTGGTGCTGACTTGGTTCAGGCGTACAAAAGGAGTAAGGGTTCCGTACATAGTGTATGCGTTCTTGATTTTTCACAAGACTTGTAGAATTTGCATGTGCAGGACCAAAAGTCTTCACGGCCAGTCTGCAACCTTCTACGGCGCTGCACGCAGGCAAGTGTCGTGCAAGTCTCAAGCACGGTTTTACCAAATTTTTTATCGTAGACTGCCTGTAGTAGCATGTATGGCGGGTTGTGAGTGAAGCATGAGCTATCAGCAAGAAGCCCCCATAAAGGACCATTGTTGAAAAAACATCATTGGCAGAATCGGTTATTACACATCGTTTGGCCCAAAGAGAAATGGCGTACCATTCTGCAAACTGATGAGAGTAAAATTGTTTCTTTCGGGTCTAGTGGTCATCGACAGTATGTCAGACGACCCCAGGTACTGAATTCCGGCCACAGTACGCTGCGAAGACAGTGAAGCATGGTAGCACAAAACTCATGATATGGGGACGTTTTTTTATACTATGGTCTCGGCCTATTTATCAGATACCAGGAATTATGGATCAGTTTGACTACATCAAAATACTTGAAGAGATTATGTTGCCATAGGCCGAAGAGGAAATGCCCCTGAAATAGGTGTTTCAACAAGGCAATGACCCCAAACACACAAGTATGTGAGCAACATCTTGGTTCCAGACAAACAAGATTGAGGTAATGGAGTGGCCAGCTCAATCCCCTAACCTCAACCCCATTGAAAACTTGTGGGGTGACATTAAAAATTCAGTTTCTGCCGCAAAATCCAAAAATTCACAGGATCTGTGGAATGTACTTTGTTCACCCCGGGCTGAAATACTTGTTTCGAGGTTCCAGAAGTTGGTGGACTCGATGCAACACAGATACACAGCAGTATCAAAAACAATGGTTGTGCAGCTGAATATTAGCGCAGTAATTTAAAGTGAGGTTAAATCTCGAGTTAAATTTAGTATTTGAGTTTGAAGAGAAAATAGTTGACACTGCTATTTTTTTTTACACATTATTATTCCTTTTCTTTGCTTTCTGTAAAAGAATGACACAGACTTGTTTGTTAATGCATTGATTTGGAATTGAATATGCAGTGTTTCCACTTCATTTGAAATATGGAACTGAAGGCAATTAAAAATATTTGCACTTTATTCACATTTTTTGATGCACTGCTATTTTCTGAACAAAACTGTACACCTCTCTGGCATTAACCATTGTGGCTCTGTGAGTTCTGCACAGCATGTAATGGTTCACCTTTTCTGCCTGGGCCCTCTGGAGGGTGTAAGGGGCTTTTCCCTCATTTACTTTGATGTGCTGTCTGAACAGGCATTCTGCATGGTCCATGGATCCACTGGTAATTCTTTCTAGGTGATTCCGATTGTCTGCTTTACCTCCTTCTAGCTTCCGAATTAGATTTCGTGTCATGTCAGCTATGATAGAGGTATAGTCTGATGACTTTTGCATAGTCATCCTCACTCCCCACCCAAATGCCTCATAAAGACCAGAGCCTACATGTCCTCTACATTTTGTAGTGCAGATTTAGACATGCAAACCCACTGCATTGTCCGCAGATCGGAATGGACAGTGTGCTCATTCGCACTCAGCCTTCCAACAGATAAGTAGCTTATTAAACAAGTTTAACAGTGCACGACAAGTGTGCCGTCCTCCATCCCCCATTCCTGATGTTCGGACCATGAGGCTTTGGTACTCTCACAAACTGGGTCAAGGGCATAGGTTTAATCTGAGAGTTGATAAGTACATATGTAATGTGAGCGCACACAGCGCACAAGCTGGAAAAATTTTTGCAAAAATTTGAATGCAAATATTGCCTTTGTCAGCTGAGATTACTGTGTGTTTCTTTGATGTTTTCTATGGTGCTTAATGAGATGCCTGTGATGATTTCAGCTGAAACCTAGCTGGAGGTCTGGGAGGTCAGCGAGTCCCCCAGCCGGGTCCAGGGCAGAGCCTGGTTGGGGGTTCAGGGGGGCTTTACCCCCCTGAAGCCCCTGGGTTTTGAACATTTGTATATGAATTAGAAGTCAACTAAACTATCAATAACTACACACACAGACGTATTGCCATGCTAAAAAAAACTGAGACTTACCTGTCATTCACAGCTTTTCATATCTCTTCTCCTTCATTAGCAGATTTCTCCATGACAAGTGTAGCATACTCCCAAAAGAACTCTACAGCTATACACAGGATCTTAGTCCAAGCAAGTTTCAGAACACACACGGTACAGGGCATGACTGTCATCGGTAAAGTTTACCTGTCAAAGTAAGTCACACTGTTCTACTGTTTTGTCAAAGTGAGTCACACTATTCTACTGTTTTTGCACTTAGTGCTCCTTAATTCAGCTTCTTCCTTGTTGCAGCCAATGCAGTCAGTCTTCCAACAGCCTTCCTCTGCTTTTCTGGGATGTGGGCAACCTGAGCTGACTTCTGACAGGCAATTATCAAATTCTTAGCTTTTGAACTTGATCCATGTCCTGCAGTACATCTTCATTTTCTCAAGCTTCTTTGTCTTTTCCTCTTTCATTTTCTGCCATTTTTCCTTCTGTTCTTTTGCTAGTTGTCTAATGTTAATACACAACCTCTTTTCTACCTTTGTGTGTATAATGTCGTGCTTGGCAAATAAACTGAGAGCTGTGGTCTGTCTGGCCATCAACCCATACTTAACTGTTCGATATGAGTTAAAAGTTTCAACATTCATCCTTGTTAACTTTTTATCCATTACAGCCCCCATAAGGCTGAAGGAAGATTCCATTGCTGGCCCATGAAAACAAGTGAGAACAATGTGAGCCAACTTGGCCAATACTGGATACTTCCCTTCAGCTTTAACCTTGGAACACCGTACAACCATATGCATCAAACTGTCATGTTTGATTCCAGTGTCAAGCTGGAACCTGTGAGCCTCTAATGACACTGTTCATCCTCTGACAGAAAAGGTTTTAGGTGGTCTCGAAGCTGTTTTAGACATTTGGCAGTTTCCCTGTGACGTCTTGCAGTTGGATCAATTGCTGATGTTGACCTTGGTTGAGAGTTGTCAAGTGGCATCTTCCGTTTAGTGTTGCCCACATTCGATATATGCAGTAAGAGCCTGATTAAGGAAGGCCTTGACAGTGATGTCATCTTTTTGGCTGTTTTCCATTATCTTCAACACCTTTGCTCCTACAAACATTTCTATTTGAGTGATGAACTGTCCCTCATCCTCTTTAAAGTTGAGATCCTTCAGTTTTTTTTCTGACTTTGATACAATCACTTCTGGCTTCACATAGCATGACAGAAAGTCTCTCATCAATTGTTCTTGTTTGTCATGCAAGAGATGAATCATTGGGGTTTTAGTCTGAAAGAGGCAGACAAACTCCTTCAGAGGATTTAATACATAGGCATAGAAGGACATGATGAGCTTGGTCTTCTTTTTTTGGGTGAAAATCTTCCCAATTATCCGCCTCTTCCTGTGCATGCTGTCCTCTGTACATTTCTTGTTTTCCAAAAATGTCCAAAGTTCATTGATTCTTTTTTTGCCTTCTTCTGTCAAATTAAACTTAGCCAGGGTCACCTTCATTGGTTCCATGTACAGTTTTTTCTCATCAGCCGACATAAATCCAAAGTAGAACAGCTCAAATGCATCAAACATTACAAGGTTTGAGACATTGATGTCATAGCATGACAGCCAACGATGACAAATGAATCGTTCAGCCATGGCAAAAGGTCTTTCCAATAAAGTACAGATCTCAGCAAAACAAGGGCATAGGTTTGATGTGACAATTGGTAGGGACACATATGTAATGATATGAATCAAGATCAGGTTGCACCTTTAGGGGCACTGTGGGTAAAAATTGAAATTTTATCTAATTTTACATTTTGTGTCATTTTCAGTAACTATGGTATTCTAATAACTGCTTCAAATTTCATGGACTAGTCACAAGAATACTAAGAATTCTTTGGCCTCAAGTTTACGTATACCCGAGATCCATTTTTTTTGACTGTGGGGACAGTCTCATCGGTCTAAGCGCGCTTACCATAAAGGCTGTGTACTTCCCGCAGCGACCTGGGTTCGAATCCGGCTCGGGTCATTTGCTGCATGTCTTCCCCCATTCTTCTCCGCAACCTTCCTGTCTCTCTACAATGTATAACCATCAAATAAAGGAAAAATTCCCAAATAAGAAATCTTTAAAAATGTCTTAAAAAACAAGTTGTATTCAATGAAACATGCTAAATACACACCTTTATGGCATTATGTCATAAATACATCATTTCCAGCACACTCCAAATTAATCTTATTTATTATGTCAATTTTTTTTTTGCTTAAATCACAGTAGAACTTTTCTCGCTCCAAAAATATTTTGGTGCACTGTAACTTTTTGAACATCCTGTATATCTTCAGGGGGTGTAGATTAGTTCTGGCATTAGGTAATTACCCTAGTTTTAACTTTCAATAATCATATTGTACGAATATATCCATTTGAAGAGTGGTTGATGCAGTATAAGAGGATGTGGGGGAAAACGTGCACACTACACACCGTTGCGGACACTAAAAACAATATTTGAATTCATTTGTGCACCACAAAAGGACCTATCTTGAATTGATTTTACTGAATATAAACCTTATCTTGGGAGCATTATGTGAGGTATCGTTCAGGAACCAGTCGCGATAACCAGAAGTAGCAAAAAATGTGATTTTATTAGCGAGGGGATAAACCCCCGCAGGACCGAAGGCAAAAGTACAAAGTCCACAATCCAAAATCACAATCCTAGGGGCAGAATCCAGAGTCGAAAAAACCAGGGCAGCAATACAGAAATCGTGGTCAGACAAAAAGGGTTCGATACACAGGAGCAGATATTAAAGCCAAATCAGAGCCAAAAAGAGGTAGTCGGGCGGTCCAGTAAGAAAGGTAACACAATGAGTACAAGGCGAGAAACAAAAGCAGCACAGGTAAACACGAGAGACGATCTGACAGGGAACTGCAGTGAGAAGACAGCTTAAATACACTCAAGGGAAGTCACATGCTATGATTAGGATCAGGTGAAGAGGATCAGACTAATTACGTGGGAGCAAAACATGAGGGAGAACCTAACCACATGAAATTGGCAAAAGCCAAAACGCGGACAGGGATCAAGAGACAACCTATGACAAAACATACAGCTCCGGTTAGGGAGTTCTAACGTGCACAGATAATGAGAAGCAGGACAGAGTGGAGCAGGTGCAGAGGATCCGCTGAATTGCAGCAAAGACTAAGTGAAGGCAAGAGGTGGAGACTAGAACAGGGCGAGTGCTGAGAGCTTGTTAATCAATTAGTAAGTGCAGCAATACAATCCCTAGTGCTCGTTAGTAAGTTAGTATTATATACAATGTTAGTCTGGGTTAGTAACTTTAACAAAAACAACAAACTGTTAGTATTGGTTAGTAAAATAGAAAAGAGAGGCGAAGGAAGCAAACGAGATTGGAAGGAATGTTTGAAACCCAGAAACCATGAAATCACCTAAACATGTGACACGCAGGACTGGGGAGAAGCTGTAGCTTACAAAAGACCAGACAGGGGAGACAAAGTGCAATGAAGGCATGGGCAAAACATGGACAGGACTATAACAGAAAAGTGGAACGGGAATGGCAAAAACGAAAACATGGCAAAGTACAAAAACTGAACAGAACATGGCAAAACCTAACAGAACATAATCATAAACATAACAGGGAATAGGGAAAACATAACAAGCATGGCAGAAACATAATAAACATAGCAGAATCAAGGCAGACATGGCAGAACCAGAACAGACAAAGCAGAATCATGACAGATTATTCAACTTAGGTGGGATAATCCCACTTGGCCAAGTCTTTACAGAAAGATATGCTTGACAGTATACTGTTGTGGACACTACATATTTTTGGCGACACCATTTGATACCAAAATCAAGGCAATATGCCTGACAGGGAGGTGTTCCCCTGTCAGAGGTGTTATCATTTCTTGGTAGGAATGGTCATAAAGTACTGAGATGTAACTTTAAGATGTTTTAAAATGATTATAAACCCTTCAAGCAAGTAAATATTTAAAAACTAAGGGAAAAATGAAAAATCAGTAATGAAGGACATCAATGAATCTCATTGCAAAAATTATGGCATCCCAGGTGGGATCTCCACAAAATGAACTGCAAATAAACCAGAAAAAAATACAGAATTAATATATGAAAAAAAAACTAGTCAACTATTATTTTGCGTCATTTAGAAAATCACAATTCAAAATTAATGTTAAAATGTCCCTCCAAAACAATGTGAGATACAACGTTGTAGTACAAATTGGCATTCTAGTAGTCGCTGCCCTGGCATCTAACCAGGTGGAAAATTCATCAGTTGCAGTGCAACTGATCATTGTATGTGTATGCTACTAGAAAGTATAATATTGAACAGTGTTGTACATGTACCATTTAATAGAGCATACTATAACACAGACCATGGGATATTTACAACCTGATCTCGATTCACATCAATGCGAGGACGCATAGCGTGCGAGCTGGAAAATTTTTGCAAATCTGAGTGCGGATACTGTCTTTTCTGTGTACAGATTATCTGAATGAGTGTTTCTTTGTTTCTTTTATGATGCTAAGCAAACTGCCTCCATAATCTTCATAGATAGATGCCACATACATAAACTTCTGTTTCTATTTTGTAGCTATCCAAATACTTTTGATTTGATTTTTGAATACAAATTTACAATTGTTACTAATGTAACAAACATTTATTATGAAGGTTAGCAATATCAAACAATTGAAATACTCTTACCAATTCATAAGTTTCTCAATTACCTAATGGTATGTTGTATTATAAGAGAATCTGATAATCTTTATAGGCAATTTATGTCTATTAAGCATCTCTCTGTGCGGTAACAAGGTAGACCTTGTCAGATTTTTGCTATAAGCATTCAAAATACAGACGCACTAAGCTTTTTTCCATTTTTAGGGGCCTATATATGAGAAAGCATAATTTTTGTAACAGATATAACATGTTTTCCTGATAGTACGATAACATGTCTCATATATTAAAAAGAATCAGACATCTGGTGTCATTATCTGGAGATATAGAGAGCCAAAAGTGGTACCATGGACAAACGCGCATTCCAGGAAGCCATATTTGGCATGCCATAAATCTGCAAATATGTCACATACAAAGCTCTCCTTCTGAGTACAGAGCCTTATTACATCAAAGAATCGTGTGAAAATTTTAACCATTTAGTGCGAACAGTTCAAAAGATATTAGCCATCAAACTATGGATGTCTGATTGTAGTACTCGTTCTTATGCTAAATATGGGGCCACGCCCCCTTTTTGTTGGCTAAATATCTCCAAAACTAGTCAAGATATTGGCCTAAAATTTTGCACAGTAATTATTAGTAAAAAGGGCATCAAAACAAAAAGTTATGAAGCAAATCTGAGATGGTCAGTCGGGAGCCTTCTGGTGATTTGGCACGGAATTACCCATTGTCCAAAATATGTTTAAATTAACATTTATTGATTATAGGCTACAGTAATGCTAAAAATTATGTGAGGAGATAATGGTTCTTGATTTATACTAACTGTAACCAGAAAACAGTAATTTGCAACTTAGTTTTCCCTTACAGTCAACTTTTAATATTAACATGAAAAATAACATTTTAACAAAGCAAGAATGAAAATTATTGTGGTTTTGGGAAATCGTTTAAAAAAATTGTGGCAAAAACACTGCACCCGCTTGGCCAAACATAGCCAAAATCTAAGATGGCCTAGATTTTCATCCCATATACATGCATATAAAATATGAAAAGGATCCATGAAAAACCGAGCGCTGACAATGCAAAAACTTTACGGACTACCGACAGATCACCACGAAGGCATCTAACCACAGCATAAGCCCGATTGGCCTAGAGTCTGAGTACCCATCCACCAAATGGCTTGCAAAATCTCTTACATGCATTGAGGACATGATGCCAGGTGTCTTCATCAATGTTCAGCAAATGAGGGGCCCTCAGATCGCAAATTCGTTTCTCCAAACCAATTTTGGATCCTCTCATAACATTGCATGAATCCGTGGGAATTGAGACAAGATTTTACCTACATGGTAGGTCAAAGTTAGTAAATAACTTGTCAACTGTATTGAAGATACTGTCCATGTGAACTTTGAAGAATTCAACTGACTTTAAGTGTTCAATAACTACTTTACCCTGCTTCTCGCTGTAGTAACTTGCGAGGATGGTTAGAACTCTCTTGTCGTTGTTAGAGGCGCTGTCGATGATGTTAAGGGAAAACGGTCCACTTCTAAAATTAGCTACCAGCTCGAAGATCCTCAAAAAAGAAAAATGACAAGGCACTCTTCCATCAAAATTTAAAAAAGTCTTTATTAAAGTGGCTTATCCATGTGGATTAATAAAACACTAACGCGTTTCGGCTTCTGCCTTCATCAGAGTGTTTCAAACAGAGGAAGGGCTAGGGGAGGGAGTGATATAGGTTACCCTATACCTGTCATAGGTTGTGCAGGTAGACATGTGAGTTTAAATGTTTAAAGTGACAGGCTCCCTGCACAGACACACTATATACACAACACATTATTATAAAAGAGAGAGAGAGAAAAAAAAATATATATACACATAAAGGCGGACACACTTAAGACAAGAAAGAAGCTGATTGGGAGTCTCCAATAAGGCCGGACAAAACGCCAGAAGGGAGCAAGAAGCCAATAGGAATGGCGGAGGTGCCTATAGAAAAGGAGTAAAGTCCAGTTCATCATTAAGGCCTGGGAATCTAGTGGCTTTTAACAAGAAAATCCAAAAGGCTTCCCTTTTCAATAACTGTTTAAGGCGATCTCCTTTCCTTGTGGATTCACTAATAGCTTCAATACCAATAATTTTAAGAGAGGCCGGGTTGTTGCTGTGGGCTTCAGCGTAATGTACAGCCATGGGATAGTCTTTATTTCCTGTGCGTATAGCATTTTTATGGTCCCAGAGTCTGTCCTGTAATCTGCGTTTAGTTCTTCCAATGTAGAACCGGTGACAAGGGCATTCCAGTCTGTAAACAACATGAGTTGTTTTGCAATTAATGAAGGAATTGATGTGATAGACTTTATTAGTGGATGTGTCCTCAAAACTTTTGCACCGTTGAACGTTATCACAGTGGTTGCAATGTCCACACTTAAAAGTGCCTTTTGGTTGCCGGTGTAGCCAGATGTTGCTGCTATTTGCTTGAAGATGACTCCGTACAACTTTATCCCTAATAGTGGGGGCCCTTTTGTAACTGACCCTAGGTGGCTCAGGAAAAGTGTCTCTCAGGATAGGGTCACTTTGAATGATTCTCCAATTTTTAAGGACAATCATTTTAACATGTTGGGCTGCTGTGCTGTACCTAGTGACGAAGAATGGGCGCTCCGATGTGTTTCTGGGCGGTTTCTTTTTAAGCAAATCATCGCTCTGCATGACACTGACCTTCTCCAAGCTTTGTGTGAGGATGGGTCCCTTGTATCCCCTCCTTTCAAAGCGAGATCTCATTTCCGCTGCATGTTTCGTGAAGTCCTGTTCTTGGTCACAGATACGTTTGATACATTGGAACTGTCCAAAGGGGATATTATCCTTAAGACACTTGGGATGAAAGCTGTTGCTGTGAAGAATGGTATTCGATCTGTGCTTTTTAAAACATAGAGGTGTGAAGAGTTCCATCATTGTCCTTGTAGATGGTTAGGTCCAGAAAATTGATGGTGTTTTGATTGTATTCCAAGGATAATTTAATATTGCTATTAGTGTTATTTAAAAAATTATGGAACTCATATAGTTCAGTTTCTGATCCATCAAAGAACAAAAGCACATCGTCAATATACATGGTGTACCATCTGATTTTGTGGAAAAATGCATTGGTGGAGGCATTGAGCACATACTCTTCTTCCCAGAGGCCCAAGAAAAGGTTGGCATAATTTGGGGCAAAGCAGGCTCCCATGGCAGTCCCTTTTGTTTGTTGAAAATATTTGTCTTCAAATAGGAATACATTATGTTTGAGGATCCACTCTGTCAGGGTCAAAATAAAGTCAGTGGGGGGCATTTCTGCTTCTGGCCTCAATTGCACATAATGCGCCAGAGCTCTAAGTCCTTCTTCGTGGTTAATATTTGTGTATAGAGCCTCCACATCCATGGCTACCAAAAAAGATGATGTTCCAATGTTTCGTAACTGTTTGATTTTGTTCAACACATGGGTAGTGTCTTGTGCAAATGCTGGAAGGGCTGGGACAAAAGGTTTGATAAAATAGTTCACATATTTTGATGCCAGTTCAGTCAAGCTTTCATTGCTGGAAATGATAGGTCGCCCGGGCGGATTTTCAATGTTTTTGTGTATTTTAGGGAGCATATAGAAACAAGCAGTGCGTGGATTTTCCACTGAGAGGAATTTGAGTTCTTGATCTACCAGCTCCTCAGTGAAAGTTTTCCTGAGCCCATATGTCATCTTGTACCCTGAGGTCTTCCTTTCAGGCTTCACGTTGGCTAGTGCTCTCGGATCCTTGGCCAGTTTTTGCGCTGCTCTCACAAGGACTGGGGCAAAGCTTAGGGGAAGGCTGTGGTCCGCAATCACTCCAAGAATAAGAGCCTGAAAAAAATCAAAGGAAAGCAGTTATAGAAACCGTATACATACAGGTATCGTGTTAATACGTTACAAAATGAATATTTTTTAAATGTACTTTGACAATGATTAATGCATATGTATTCCACAGCAAAATGAAGTTGAATCATATTTTATTCAAAAGCAGTAACTAAGTATATATCTGAAATACAAAATAGGTCTGTCGAGTAACTTCTCATTACTGTAATATTTTATTCAAAGGGACAGCCAACAATATCTGATTAAATAGTCGTTGTTCCTGAATATTGCTAAAAATAGTCATATCTATGATGAGTAAGACAGAGTTTGGGTTAGTGAAAGAGGTAAAACAAAATAACTTTAATCTTAACTGAGTACCTGCACCATAGATTAAGCAATGAATACTAGCAAAAAAGTGACATAATTAAAGCAAATTAAGCCATCACCAAATAAATGTATGGTACATGTATACTACAGTACATACTTATACTACAGTAAAAACCAACTTACCTTGTGATCCTTTGAAAAATGTAGATATCGATTAATGCCTGTTCACAGTCCATTATGGTCATGTGATGTGATTCATTTAATCATTTATTATAATATAATTTTACTGTGTGATCATCTCTGCATGACCCACAGATAAAACACCTTCAATAGCAATAGGTATGGTACAGCTCTACTGTTGCATGTAAAGTTAATTCTAAAAATTTAAGATTAAATTCACATTAGTGCAAAAAGGTTCATACTGTCTGTAGTACCAAATTAGACTTAACGTCCTTATTCTCAGACAGAAAAGGTTTTATCCTACCTGAACATGTTTTGGCGGATGTCTTCCGTCTTTTCAGAAGAGTCACTGATGTTGTGAGTAACGTGTCTTATCAACTGATGTTAACGACACCTCCTGCTGTCCGGCCGCTCCTCCAAGATGGTACTCCAGGTGTGGGAAAGCATATATGCCCCCTCGTCCTGTGGGCCCGCTTCCTGATTTCAATTGCCTCCATGATCAAAATACCAGGCCCCAGTCAAAAAGCAGCTCCACGCAACGATATAGCAGGTATCCTCAAATCAACTAAACTCCCACCCAGTAATATTACAAGATTAGAAGCACAAGCCATTAACACTCTGTCTAAAAACAAAGATATCACAATTCTCCCAGCAGACAAAGGTAGAACAACCGTCATCCTGGACACAGAAAAATACGAACAACAAATGATGAAAATGCTGGAGGACACGGACACATACGAAGTGCTAAAAAAGGATCCAACGGAGGAGAAGAAAAACAGACTCAGGACCATTTTGAAATGATTACTAAACGAAAACAAAATAGACAAACAAACTTATAATCATCTCATGCTCACAGCAAGCGTAACCCCCCGAATATACGGCACACCGAAGATCCACAAGCTGGGAGCGCCGCTGCGACCCATATAAGACAGCAAAGGATCAGTAACGGACAACCTGTCCAAATCCCTCGCGGAAATATTACAACCCCTCCTGGGACAAACAAACAAGCACTGCAAAAACTCAAAACAGCTAGCCCAAGAACTTAAGAACATCAAAGTAGAGGCAGATGAAATTTTCATATCACACGTTGTGGTTTCTGTATTCACTCGCACGCCTATAGACGCCACTCTAAACATATTGGAAAATAAATTAGAAACTGACAGATCACTAAAAAAAAGCGTGCAAATCTTACAGTACACGACATATCAGAGCTGCTAAGGTTCGTGCCACGTCTACTTATTTCAAATTCCGCAATATAATATTTAGACAAAAAGAAGGATTCCCCATGGGTGACCCACTGTCTGCCATCATGTGTGGTTTTTTCATGGAGGACCTAGAAACGAGGGCTATAATATCGGCACCGGAACGAAATCGTCCCACGCTCTGGAAAAGATACGTGGACGAAATCTTAGAAAAAATAAAATCAGGACATATGCAACAACTTGCAGATCATTTAAACAGCATGGACCGCACTGGAAAAATACAATTCACACATGAAGAAGAGACAGACAAAACCATAGCGTTTCTGGACATAAATATACATCACACTAATGAAGGAGACATTAAAATTGAAATATGCAGAAAGCCCAACCACACTGCTCAATACCTGCTTTGGTCATCTGAACACCCCATAAATCACAAACTTCCCGTTATAAGAACCTGTTTGATCATGCATCCATCATCACAGAAGACACGGACAAAAAAGGGGAAGAGGAACATATAACTAACGCATTAAAGAAATGCCAGTATCCACTATGGGCCACAAACACAGGCAAACAACAAGTGCAGCAGCTAATAAATACAAGGGTTCGGACAATCGGTGGTCAGTCTGTGTCGGGTGATTGATGAAGAATGAATGCTTCCTGGTTTGCACAGACCAGCCTGGGGTTTTGTATTTCACTTTGAGTGACTTACAATAAACCCGATCGCATCAGACTCTGGAGAATGTGTCCAGTCCTTGTTGATAGATTTACAAGGGTGAGGGAAACACTTGGTCCATAAGTGTTTTCCTGCCCATGATGATTTTTGGTTAGCCAGCCAGGAGGAAGAGAAAAAGGAGCTAGAAGTCAGTATGGAAGCTACCATCTCTGAATTCAACAAGTGGCCATGATAATATAAATAAGGTAAGCGGACCCTTTTTCCAAAAATCTGCATGAAGCAATTGTTGAATTTCAGAATGGTATGCAGCTGGCTGGACCAAGGCAACTAAAAGTCTCTCCTCCAAAAGAACCTAGAAGTGAGATTTTAAATTTGATTGAGTAATTTGGCAAAAAAAGAGCCTGATGTGATGTATGCTTGATATGAATGTTATATGTTGCGATGTCTGTGTGTATGTTACATACGAATATATTTTTGGGGGGTTGGTTTATTGCAGGTGCTACTTCCATCGCGGATCGGGTTTGGGTGATGGTATTGGCGTAGCACAGGCTATAAATCACCAACCGCTTCTCCTGTGTCGAGGAAGTGTATCAGGGAACGGATAACATCTGGGCGCACTCAATTTAGCTAAACTTTAGAATCGTTTGTGGTGGACATTGCGGATTGTTTGCCTTGAGCGTATTTTACGTGATTTGTGAGCTCACTAGATTATGGGGGGAAGAGAGTAAAGAGTAAAGTTGTTGCTGGAGTCAACAACACAGCACGCAGATAAGTTGCTTAGGGCTCCCGCTTGTGCCAGCAACTTCGTAAATCGCTCAGAGAGATAGCGATCTTGGCCAGAAGCGTAAGGGTATGCTAGAAGTGTGTGAATGTGCCGGCAGAAAAAGTGTGGTGTGAGATAATAGTGTGTGTGTTTGTGTGTGTGTGAGAGAGAGAGAGAGAAATTTCCAATGTGTGTGAAAAGTCGACAGTGAATAGACCTAGGTAAAATGCGCAAACCCAATTACTGATTCGGGAAATATACCTGATTGACAAATTTCAGGAAAATGTATGCACTTTTTTGGGCTGTGTAATCATCTATGTGAGGTATAAAATTAGTGGAGCATATCAGTGCTATGAAATCTGCAGAGTGCATGATCAGCTGAAGAAAATAACTAAACCGCATATTTCCTCTTAAATGATTAATTAGGTTTAAAAAGATTGGAGTAGAATAAGCAAAATATTGTTTGGAGCTGACTGAAATTTTATCATAATTTGTACTTGCGCAATAAAATTCGACTCTGACTCCAAACTATATGATAAAACTTATTCGATCAGAACCGGTTTGAAACTGTAAATAATATAGTGCTATGTAAATAATTCCTTTAATATTATCAACTCATATGCTTTATAATTTGCGTAGTTAGTGTTAATATGGAGTACTGACTGTAAATGAGGAATCTTTCTTTTGTGTTCAAGTCTGGAGCTGTTTGCAACTGAGAAGGATTTATATCTGCTGCCTGGTGCAGCACAGATCTGCCCGGAGTAAAAGACCAGGAGAGAGATGCATTGTTAAGAGCAGAAAAAGCATCTGCAATTTTGCTGAAGTGCAAAAGTGGTTGCATGTACACTGAGAAGGATTTATAAATAGAAATTTAGCAGCATAATGTACAAGGCTTTTTGTGAACTGGTGGATAAAATAGGGAAACATTTAAGACATAAAAATTGGTTCATGAGTGCGTGGGGTGATTCTATCTGTTTGAACGCATGTCTGGCATTCCTCAGAGAAAAGGAGGAGACAGAAAATATCCAGATTTGAAAAAACACTCTTTAGGTGGTGGGGTGAATGTGTCACTCAGTCCAGAGAGAGTGAATGAGCCAGCATGCGGAATAGCGAGTGAGATTTTATTCTCCATGTCTCCAGAGTATGAAGTTTGATAATTAGGAATCAGTTGAATAGGATGATTTAAGCTGTAATGTTTTACGTTGTTTCTCACAGAAGCAAGAGTGATGATTTTTGCTAGTAAGAGCATCAACTGGTTATTGTCATCAGAATGGATTTGGAAGTTGATAAGCTTGTTGTGTAAGTGCAAGATGATTTATGGATGCATTAAATCTGGATTGTGCAACATTGGTATCGGATTGGTTGAAGTAACTGAATTTGTTTAAGGGGTGATCTGGGGTTAAATGAAAAATGACACCAGGAAACAACTCAGAATTAATCTAAAGAGGTATAACCACCAAAAATGATACAAGTTGGCATTTTTCTGTTTATGCGGTTGCCATGGTAGCTGAGCAAGCTCATTAAATATGCAGAAAACTTCTGGCACCTATTCCTCTTTCACTCTATGATAGAATTCAGTTTTTCTTTCATCATTTAAAAGCCACTGCTTTTCCAAATGCAATGACATAGCCATTCTTTGCCCAATTTATCAGTTTTGTGATTTTGGGGCATTTTACTCAAAATTTGAAATTATTTTGCGCAGAATCTGACGAATACTCAAAATATTCAAAGTATGTAACAGATAGGCAAAATTTCCCTATGTCATTGCATTTCTAATGAAGTAAAGTACCTGTAGCCCAAATTTCATTGATTTTCAATGATAAATAAAAAAGTTATGGCTGCCACAAACATGAGAAACGTGGAAAAAGTAATACCTTTGGAAATCAATGGAAAATGCATTAGACCGCATTGAAAAGTTGAGTTCAGTCTTAGTCTGTGACTTACACCCATTTTTCAGACTGTAATATTTGATTATTCAAATGTTTATCACTTTCCTGTAAAAGCATAAATTTCATCATCACAGTTGCTTTTAAATCATGATTTTATGGCAAAATTCAGTTTTTAATCCTTGTAGCAATTAGTGATTATTAAAGGTGGCTTATTATAGAATATTTTTATTAAAAAAAAAATTTTTGGAAAAATAATCAAATCTTGCCCATTTAACCCCAGATCACCCCTTAAAGTATTTGAGGTTGATTAAAGCAAGTGGAGCATAAAGAATAATGTTACAGTATCCATGACGCTTACATATATCATTACAGCAAATGATAAACAATAATTAGCAGAGAATCAACCAGAGGTAGGCCAAGGCTCGCTGACATCATGGCTGATTTTTTAGACTTAAAGCAGGGATATTGTGTTCATTGATCCAAGTAGCTCTCAAACCAATTTAGGGCAGTGCCACATATAACGTAGTGGTGAAGCTTTTTTTAAAGAATGCTATGGTCTGCGGTATCAAAAGCTTTTGACAAATCAAGGCGACGAAGACGATTCATTCTAATAAAAAGCAGTACGTCAGAAAAAATTTGGTAATTGCATCAACAGTCGACATCTTGGGTCGCTGAAACGGAACAAAAAATTTTGATGGATTATGTTGTTATGTTTTCAACATAACCCTTGCAAGCTTCAAGTGCTGCACGATGGCAGGATTCATTTGTTCTCAATGCCACAGGAGGCTGAAAAGTTTTACAAAAGTATTCAACAACAGCCAAAGTGACCCCCACCGGTGAGTGACTTGTGGATAGCGCTGTTGTGAACCGCTCTTAAGTCACAGACACTGGAGACTTAGCCGAAGGCAACAGCTGATCATTAAACGTGGGTAGAATAAAGTTTATATAATTTTGAAGTAAGCTCCTATAGTTCTTTCCTAAGTTAAGCATTTACAGTTTTCTTGTGTGATATTTTATTTTAAATGCCTATTGAAATGCCACTTGATCAGCGCACGTATATAAACGCTTACTGAATGCTATTTGATCAGCGCACATATTTTGGGTTGGCTGCACTTGTATAACTTTACTGTGGATGTTTATGAGGGCAGTGGATATTCCTCAAAATTAATGAAAATAGTTTAGGACCAGTGAATATTGTTTAAGATCAGTGGATATTGTGTGAAAATGGTCCAATTGTAGTACATTTAAAAGGGAGAGGTTATAATTTAGTGTTTAAAAGTGCATGATTGTGGAGCATTGATTGTTTTGTTAAGGACTGGATTACGGTACGCTGATAGCTGCTCCTCAAAGATTGTGGATCAGCATCTCTCAATTTCCACTAAAGGAAGGGGGAAGCATTTCCATTGGGGAATGCCAGGGTTACGAGCAGTGTGGTTTACAGCACTGTGTACGTGTGGGTGTCTGTGCCGGTGTGTGTGTGTGATTGGAAGGGGAGGGAGAGGGAGAATGGTTTATATGTGTTTGTGCCTGCAACATCTTCATTTTTATGTATCCGTTCTTTGTTTGTATTGCCCAAAGTTTACAATATGCTGAGATAATTGTTTATGGAGAAGAAAAAATTGGAAACCAATTTAGATTTTAAAATTACAAGTTGGAATGTCCAGGGAATGAGGAAATTGGCCAAAGTGAAACAAGTTCTAAATAGGATAAAGTATCTCAAATCTAAAATAGTCTATATACAGGAGTCACATCTGACCGTTTCAGACACACAGTATTTAAGTAAAACGTGGACAGGTCAAGTAGTTCATGCTTCTTATAATACCCAGGCAAGGGGTGTAGTTATTCTCATACATAGATTGATACCATTTTAAATTACAAAAACGATTCAAGATCCACATGGAAGATATATATTCATACAAGGTAATATCATGTCACAAAAAATAAATCTTATAAATATCTATAGCCCTAATGAGGATAATTCATCATTTTTTGAAACATTATTTCTTACTGTGTCTGCCTTGGAGGGATATAACATTATCGGAGGAGATTTTAACTGTACCCTCGACCCAGTGTTAGATAGATCCACTCAAATTAATACTACACATATGCAAACTAGGAAAATGCTGATTAGAAGTATGAAAGATTTAAGATTAAGTGATGTTTAGAGAGTGCAGAACCCTAATAAAAGGGAATATTGTTGTTGCTCGAGTTCATATAAAACACACTCCTGTATTGATTACTTTCTGATCTTTATGGAACTACTGTATAATGTTAAAAAACGTTGCTACAGTGGTATAGTAATTAGCGACCATGCAGCAGTATCAATGGAGATACACTGCCCTCCATAATTATTGGCACCCCTGGTTAAGATGTGTTCTTTAGCTTCTAATAAATTCAGGTTTTTTCTAAATAATATAGGACCACAATGAAAAAAAGAGGAAAATCCAACCTTTAATTCAAGTGCATTTATTCAGTGGGAAAAAAATCCCACATTAAGAAATAATTCTTTTACATCAAATCATGTGTGC
The DNA here is from genome assembly GCA_029692085.1 of Gymnothorax javanicus. NCBI lineage: Eukaryota > Metazoa > Chordata > Actinopteri > Anguilliformes > Muraenidae > Gymnothorax > Gymnothorax javanicus. The sequence continues at coordinate 86,641,364 of CM056195.1, forward strand.
CACAATTATTAGCACCCCTGATGTTAATACTTTGTACAACCCCCTTTTGCCAACAAAACAGCACCTAATCTTCTCCTATAATGTTTCACAAGATGGGAGAATACAGAAAGAGGATCTTCGACCATTCCTCTTTGCACAATCTCTAAATCATCCAGTGACCTGGGTCCTCTCCTCTGCACTCTCCTCTTCAGCTCACTCCACAGGTTTTCAATGGGGTTGAGGTCTGGGGACTGAGATGGCCATGGGAGGAGCTTGATTCTCTGTCTGGTGAACCATTTTGTGTAGATTTGGCCACATGTTTAGGGTCATTATCTTGCTGAAAGACCCAGTGAAGACCCATCTTCAGCTTTCGGGCAGAGGCCACCAGATTTTGATTTAAAATGTCCTGGTATTTCAAAGCGTTCATGATGCCATGCACCCTAAAAAGGTTCCCAGGGCCTCTAGAAGAGAAACAGGCCCACAGCATCACCGATCCTCCCCCATACTTCACAGTCGGCATGAGGTGCTTTTCTGCATACTCATCTTTTGTGTTCCGCCAGACCCACTTAGAGTGTTTGTTGCCAAAAAGCTCTATCTTGGTCTCATCTGACCAAAGCACACGGTCCCAGTTGAAGTCCCAGTACCGCTTAGCGAACTTCAGATGTTTGCTTTTATGATTGTGAGTGAGAAAAGATTTTTTCCGTGCATGCCTCCCAAACAGCTTGTTGGCATGTAGATAGTGCCTGATGGTTGTTTTGGAGACTTTGTGACCCCAAGATGCTACCATTTGTTGCAATTCTTTTACAGTGAGCTTTGGCAAACTTTTTATTTCTCTTACCATCCTCCTCACTGTATGTGGTGGCAAAATAACCTTGCGTCCTCGTCCGGGCTTGTTTACCACTGTTCCAGTTGTTTTAAACTTCTTAATGATTCCTCTGACAGTAGATATGGGGAGGTGCAGGCGAGTGGCTATTTTCTTGTAGCCATTGCCTGACTTGTGAAGGTCAACACACATCTGCCTTACTTTGTCTTTCCCATGTTGAAGAGTGGATAAGAGAAATGGCCTCTGTGTCACGTCATATTTATGTCCCAGGGAAACAGGAAGTGATTAATTACTAATTAAATGTTCCTAGATACTCTGATCAACTTTGTAAACTACTGTAGAAATGACAGAAATACTTCAATTACATTTATTTCCTAGGAATTGTTAGGGGTGCCAATAATTGTGTAACAGGTGATTTCATGAAAAATAATTATTTAATTAATTATTTTTTCCCTTAAAATTCACTTGAGTTGAAGGTTACATTTTTCTACAATTTTCAGTGTGAGAGTATGCTTCTGCAATAAAAATTGAATTTATTTTAAGGCTTTTAACACATCTTAACCAGGGGTGCCAATAATTATAAAGGGCGCTGTACATTTAGGTGGGTTTAAACACTGCCCAAGGTGGAGATTATAGGTTTATTTACTACAGGATTCAACCTTTGTTAAATTTGTGGAAAAATCTATTGAGAAATATTTTGAATTAAATACACATGGAATTTCGGCAAGCATTTGATGGGAGGCATTTAAAGCTTTCATTAGGGGAGAAATTATTAGTTACACAAGTTTTAAAACCAAGCGGTACAATCAAGAATTACAAATACTAGATAACCAAATTAAAAGTATTGAGACCGAAATTCACGATGATAGTGACCCTGAAAAATTGCATAAATTAGCTATTTTGAGAGCTAATTATGATAAACTGACGACTGACAATGTGGCTAAAAGTCTAATGTGGACTAAACAAGCATATTATGATCAAGGGGAAAAAAGCGGGTAAATTATTGGCCTGGAGAGTAAAGAAAATGCAAGCTGAAAGAACAATTAGTTGCATAAAATCATTATCCATTATCTGGTAATTTAACTATGGAACCATTAGAGACAAAAAACACTTTTAAAGACTTCTATGAAATGCTATATAAATCAGAATATGCAGGAAATGAAGAAGCTCAGAAGACCTTTCTAGACCAGCTGCAATTCCCGACTATATCAGATGCTGAAAAAATAATATTAAATAGTCCATTAACAATAAAAGAACTTTGTGTAGCAATAGGGGATATCAACAGTGGTAAAGCGCCCGGTCCGGACGGGCTGCCAGTAGAGTTTTACAAAACATTTAAAAGACAACTAGTAAAGCCACTTCTTGATATGCATGAAGAGTCATGCATTGAAGGAACACTCCCAGAGTCACTAAGATTAGCTATAATAACCCTAATATTGAAACCAAATAAGCCCCCAGCTGAATGCTCGTCTTACAGACCGATTAGTTTAATGGGATGTGATACGAAGATACTTTGTAAGGCGCTCGCTAGAAGATTAAATAAATATCTTTCTCATCTGATTATAGATGATCAGCAAGGCTTCATACAAAAAAGACAAGGTTATCACAATATTAGAAGAGTTCTGAATATATTGTATGAGAAACATAATGAAAAAGATACGGCAATGTTATCAGTAGATGCAAGCCAAGCATTTGATAGGATAGAATGGAGTTATCTTTTTGCAGTACTTTCAAGATTTGGGTTAGGTGGAACCTTCCTGAAATGGATTCAGTTACTATATACAAACCCAACTGTTGAGATTTTAACCAATAACACCATTTCGAAACCCTTCAACTTACAGAGATCAACCAGACAAGGTTGTCCATCATCTCCGCAGTTATTTATACTGGCAATTGAAGCCTTAGCCATGGCTGTAAGAGCACATATTGGAATATCAGGAATTATAATTGGGGGGATAGACCATCGCATTTCTTTGTTTGCGGATGATATAATTTTTTTTTTGACAAATTTAAAAAGCAGTATTCCAATTTGATGGGATTAATTGGAAATTTTGGGGGGTTTTCTGGGTATAAAATTATTAATTCCAAGTCTGTATGTTAAGAAGTGATGTTTGTATGCTTGGTTTTAGTTGGTTTTAGTCCATTCTGGCATATTTCTAGTGTATTTATTGTATTTATATATTTATTCTGAGTTACATGTTTCATGTTTAGAGAATGAATGCTTGCAGTCTCATGTCTTACTTTCCTCTTGTTTCTTTGTGTGGTGTCTTTAAAAGATTCTCACTCTTTCTTTTCCATTTCGGTTTGGTAATTCCTCTTCCTTCTCTCTTGCTGTTCTGATTGGACTATCCACACTTAGAGCAGTTCAGTTAGGCACGGGTGATTAGTTAGTTCAAAGTTAGGATCCCACCTACTTCCTCTCTCTCTCTCCTATCACCGTCCTTGCTTTTCTAGATCCGCCTCTCCTCTCACCTGTTCTGAGTTTAGCTGGGCCTCCACTTAATTTGTTTGTGTATAAAAGACCCACTTTCCTGCTGCTTCTTGTCGACTCGTTTCTTCCGCCTAAGCTCTTTGGTCAAGTCTCGCTTTCTGCATCTTTTTCTCTCGATTTCTGCAAGTTTGTATTTCGTGATTTCTCCCGTGAGTCTTGTTTACGTTGTTGTTTATGCGTTGTGTGATTGAGATAGTGATTGTGAGTACCACGTTTACCCTTTATTCCCATTGTACCAACTTTGTTAGAGATTTCCTTTGTGCTACCCTTTATCCTCTCCAACTCCCCTTTTCCTTCCCCATCCAATCCCTTTAGTATTTCCCTGTGTTACTGTCTTTGTGCGGACTGACATCCTGGTTTATAGATCTTTCTGCTTGTCCCTTGATTTACGATTCTGCCTTGCCTAAACCATTCCTGTTGCCTGGCTTTGATTTTTCTGTTCTGTATGACCATGAGCTCACCTAATAAACGCCCTGCCATTGCTGAACTGCATTTGGAGTCTCAAGCCATTCCTTTCAGTACGAGTCGACCAGTTCAGACTCCAGCGGACTCTGCTGAGATGCAACGACTCTTACAACAACAACAGGTCGTCATTCAGCAGCAGCATCGCGATCTGCAGGAGATGAGAGCCACCTCCAGCGACTCTCTCTGGGCTCCACCATTCCCACTCCTGCAGCCGCCTCCGGCAGAGGCAGCTCCCGTCCGGGGAGCCACGCCTTACTCCCCCGCTGAGTACGACGGAGATCCCACCTCCTGTAAGGCATTCCTGTCTCAGTGCTCGATTATCTTCGAGCTGCAGCCCCTGACCTTCCATACCTCGCGATCCAGAGTGGCCTACATCGCACTCTCCTGACCGGCAAGGCGAGGGATTGGGGAACTTCGATGTGGGATGCTGGCCACCCCTGTACTCGCACCATAGAAGATTTCATGGCGGAGATGAGGGAAGTGTTTGACCGGTCCTACCAGGGGCGAGAGGCAGGAAGTGCCCTACTGAGTTTACGACAGTCTGGCTGCAGTGTTTCGGATTACGCGATCCAGTTCCGCTCTTTTGGCCGCCTCCACACTATGGAGTGAAGACGCCCAATTCGATGTATTCTACCGGGGCTGGCGGAGAACTGGCATCTCGCGAACTACCTTCCGACCTGCAGGGGCTAATCAGAGTGGCTATCCAAGTGGATTCACGACTCCAACAGCGCAAGAGGGCGCCAGTGCCACCCTGAGCCCGGCGGTCTGGCCAGCATGGGAACCTTCGTCCTCTTCGGGCGACTCTCCTATCCAGGAGACCGGCGAGCCCCGGAGATCGGAGGAACCCATGCAGGTTGACCGTTACCCGGCTGTCACCTCAGGAGAGAGCCAGAAGACTGCGTGACTGGGGCGTGCCTTTACTGTGGGCTGGAGGGGCATCAAATTAAGAGCTGTCCTTCACTCACGAAGGAGAGGGTGAGTGGAAGGATTGGGCAGCTGGCTCAGAGCAGCGATGCCACTCGTAAGCTGGTTCCTGTCACTCTGGTTGTTGGCAATCGTTCTATGTCTACTAATGTTCTGTTTGATTCAGGTTCAGACATCAACCTGATCGACGCCAACCTGTGTAACCAGCTCCGGCTCCAGCCCCAGAATCTGCCTGCGTTCCGGACACTTGGCCAGTGTGGGCAACCGCTAGGTCAGGTGACCCAAGTCACGCCCCTCTTACGCTCATTGTCTCTGGCAACCACCAGGAGCAGATTCGCCTCCACCTCATCTCCTCCTCCTCTGCCCCCCATCGTCCTGGGTCTTCCGTGGCTTCAACAACACAACCCCACTATTAACTGGAAGACAGGGCAAGTGATCGAATGGAGCACGCAGTGTCTCACGCTCCTGTCTTCGCAGAGCACCTGCCAAGCAGAGTGAGGAGGGACCCAAGGAGCCCCCATTTTCTCCAGACCTATCCAAGGTTCCTAGTGAGTACCATGACCAGCCGAGGTCTTCTCCAAGTCTCGTGCTCTGTCTCTGCCCCCTCACAGACCCTACGATTGTGCCATCGACCTCCAACCCGGTACAGCGCCCTAAAGGGAGGCCTCTACTCTCTGTCTCGTCCTGAGCAGGAGGCCATGGAGAAATATGTGGAGGAATCACTGGCTGCTGGGATCATTCGTCCCTTGTCCTCCCTGCTGGTGCGGGTTTCTTCTTTGTTAGCAAGAAGGATGGATCCCTCAGACCATGTATCGACTACCGGGGACTCAATAACATAACCATTAAGAACCGTTACCCTCTCCCACTAATGAATTCTGCTTTTGAGTTGTTGCAGGAGCTACCATCTTCTCCAAACTCGACCCACATAACGCCTACCATCTTGTCAGGATTAAGGAGGGGGGACAAATGGAAGACAGCTTTTAACACCGCTTAGGGGCACTACGAGTACCTGGTCATGCTGTTTGGGCTAGCTAACGCCCCCGCTGTCTTCCAAAACTTGGTCAACGATGTCCTTCATGACATGATTAATCAGTTTGTGTTTGTCTACTTAGATGATATACTGATCTTTTCTCGCTCTAAGGAGGAACATTATCGTCATGTTCGTGTGGTCCTGCAGCGCCTCCTGGAGAACCAACTCTACGCCAAGGCAGAGAAATGTGAATTCCATCTCGACACAGTCCCTTTCCTTGGATTTGTGGTCACTCCAGGAGGCATCCTCATGGACCAGGAGAAAGTCAAGGCGGTAAGAGATTGGGCTACTCCTTCCACACGTAAGGAACTGCAGTGCTTCCCAGGGTTTGTCAATTTCTACCGTCGTTTCATACGTAATTACAGTACTGTTGCTGCTCCACTGACCGTCCTAACCCTCCCAAAGTTCCATTCACGTGGACTCCTCGGCAGAGAAGGCATTCCGGGAACTCAAGCAAAGGTTCACCACTGCTCCTGTTCTCCAACAGCCAGATCCCGAAAAGCAGTTCATTGTCGAGGTAGATGCTTTCTAATACCGGTGTTATAGCAGTCCTATCGCAGCTAAACAGTCAAGACAACAAAGGTACATCCCTGCGCCTTCTTTTCCGCCGGCTTAGCCCAGCAGAACATAATTATGACATTGGTAACCGGGAGTTGCTTGCCGTAAAGATGGCGTTAGAAGAGTGGCGTCACTGGTTAGAGGGGGGCTAAGGTGCCGTCCAGGTCTGGACCGACCATAAGAACCTGGAGTATCTTCGCACTGCTAGGAGATTGAACTCTCGCCAATCCCGCTGGTCTCTTTTTTTTTTTTTTTTTTTTTTGACCGATTTAATTTCACCTTAGCCTATCGCCCTGGTTCCCAGAATAAAAGGCCAGATGCCTTATCCCGCAAGTTCTCTCCTGACGCCTCCCAAGGAACCTCAGACCATTCTGCCCAGTCGTGTGGTAGTGGGATCGTTAGTGTGGGAGTTGGAGGACCGGGTCAGAAAGTCGCAACCTTCTGGGGGCCTCCTACTAACTGTCCCAAGAACTGCCTTTTTTGTTCCAGATGGTCTCTGAGCCGAGGTTCTCCAGTGGGCTCATTCTTCCTGTCTCTCGCCTGCCACCCTGGTGCCAATCGGATCCTGGCCATGCTAACTCGCAGGTTTTGTGGCCAACGGCACGTAAAGACGTAAAGAGTTTCTCTACTGCCTGTCCAGTCTGTGCCCAAAACAAGGCCTCCCATACTGCTCCAGCTGGTCTCCTGCTGCCCCTTCCGGTGCCCTCCAGACCATGGGCTAACATTGCCCTGGACTTCGTCACTGGTCTTCCGCCTCCAAAGGTAACACAGTCATCCTCACCATCGAGACTGCTTCTCCAAAGCCGCACCTCATCCCTCTTCCCAAGCTTCCATCCGCTAGGAGACAGCGGACCTCTTAATTCAACATGTAATTTGGGATTCACGGTATCCCTTCTGATATTGTCTCTGACCGTGGTCCCCAGTTCGTCTCAAGTAAGTATGGAAAGCCTTTTGTCAAGCCCTGGGCATTTCGGGTTAGCTTAACCTCCGGATTTCACCCCAGAGCAATGGACAGACGGAGAGAGCTAATCAACAAATGGAGAGTGTCCTTCGGTGCCTCACCTCCGCGACCAAGGGGACTGGAGCGAACAACTACCCTGGGTTGAATACTTTCGATCAACAGCCTTCCGGCGGCTGCCTCAGGTGTGTCCCCTTTAAAGCCTGTCTGGGTTACCAACCACCTTTGTTCCCCTCGCAGGAGGTCGAAGTGGATGTCCCCAACATTCAGGAGTTCGTACAGAGGTGCTGAGGGACGGGAGGAAACCCGTTCCGCTCTCCAAAAGTCATGAGGCGAGATGAGTCGCCAAGCCAATCGTCGCCGCCTCCGCTCCTCCAGATTACCAAGTAGGACAAAAAGTTTGGCTCTCTTCTAAAGACATCGCCCTCAGAACTGAAAGCCGCAAGCTAGCCCCCCGCTACATAGGTCCCTTCGTCATCGAGAAAATTATCAACCCAGTTTCAGTTAAACTCAAACTGCCTGCCACCATGAGCCGAGATCCACCCTGTCTTTCATGTTTCATGCCTTAAACCGTTTGTTTTGTCCATCCACACCCTGCCCCGACCAATCCTCCTCCCCTAGGCTCTGCCGACGGAGGAGAGACCTATACAGTTCACAAGCTGCTAGATGTCCGTCGGCGAGGAAGGGGCTTCAGTATCTAGTGGACTGGGAAGGATACGCCCAGAGGAGCGTTCCTGGGTTCCGCTCGTCATATACTAGACAAAGGACTCATCAAAGACTTCCAAAAGGACATTTAAACCAAGGCTTAGACGCCAGGTGGCGGTCATCGGGGAGGGGGTTCTGTTAAGAAGTGATGTTTGTATGCTTGGTTTTAGTTGGTTTTAGTCCATTCTAGCATATTTCTAGTGTATTTATTGTATTTATATATTCTGAGTTACATGTTTCAAGTTTAGAGAATGAATGCTTGCAGTCTCATGTCTTACTTTCCTCTTGTTTCTTTGTGTGGTGTCTTTAAAAGATTCTCCTCTTTCTTTTCCATTTTGGTTTGGTAATTCCTCTTCCTTCTCTCTTGCTGTTCTGATTGGACTATCCACACTTAGAGCAGTTCAGTTAGGGCACGGGTGATTAGTTAGTTCAAGGTTAGGATCCCACCTACTTCCTCTCTCTCTCTCCTATCACCGTCCTTGCTTTTCTAGATCCGCCTCTCCTCTCACCTGTTCTGAGTTTAGCTGGGCCTCCACTTAATTTGTTTGTGTATAAAAGACCCACTTTCCTGCTGCTTCTTGTCGACTCGTTTCTTCCGCCTAAGCTCGCTTTGGTCAAGTCTCGTTCTGCATCTTTTTCTCGATTTCTGCAAGTTTGTATTTCGTGATTTCTCCCGTGAGTCTTGTTTACGTTGTTTGCGTTGTGTGATTGAGATAGTGATTGTGAGTACCACGTTTACCCTTTATTCCCATTGTACCAACTTTGTTAGAGATTTCCTTTGTGCTACCCTTATCCTCTCCAACTCCCCTTTTCCTTCCCCATCCAATCCCTTTAGTATTTCCCTGTGTTACTGTCTTTGTGCGGACTGACATCCTGGTTTATAGATCTTTCTGCTTGTCCCTTGATTTACGATTCTGCCTTGCCTAAACCATTCCTGTTGCCTGGCTTTGATTTCTGTTCTGTATGACCATGAGCTCACCTAATAAACGCCCTGCCATTGCTGAACTGCATTTGGAGTCTCAAGCCATTCCTTTCACTGTATTAATGTTTCTCGATAAGGAAGAAAGACAGAATCCAGTGGTAAACTCTCCATTTGAAACAACTACTGAAGGTTTCCGGTACTTTGGTGTAAAAATCACTCCTGAATTTTGTGAAGTAATTTCAGCAAATTTTGATCCTGTTATCGACGGAGTGACTGCAATATTTAGTCGTTGGTCCAATTTGCCTGTATCTATGGCTGGACGAATAAATTTAATAAAAATGACTATCCTACCCAAACTGTTGTATTACTTCCCAGCACTTCCATTGCCACTTCCAAATATGTTTTATGATAAATTGTTTTCTCTATTTATAAGGAATGACAGGAAAGCCAGACTTCGCCTTAAACTGTTATATTTACCTAATGGGGGGGGGGCCTCAACTCCCTAATTTTAGGTGGTACTATATGGCCGCCCAACTAACTTCAATGTCATATTATTTCTGTACTACTGCACCCCCTGCCTGGGTAAGCATTGAACAAGAGTCCATTCCTGACCTACCATTAAATTTGTATCTATATTCTGCGGGTACCAAGACTCTGAAAAAACAGAAAAAATCATTTTCTTAAAAACGCAATTTCAATCTGGCACGCTGCACATAAACATACAGGTGATATGCCGACATTGTCTCAATTTACTCCCATTTGGGGTAATGAACAGTTTACGCCTGGTAAAAAAGATGGAGGATTTTAATTATTGTATAAAAAAGGCATTCAAAAAATGATGGATGTCTATGCAGATGGAGTTTTGCTTTCTTTTGATCAATTATGCCAAAAATATCAAATTCCCAAAAAATATTTGTTTAAATATATGCAGTTAAAAAGTTACATGTCATCAAAATATAAATGGATAATGCATATACCACCTTGATATACAAATTGATATACAAGAGGACATTGATGAGACAGACTGGAACAATGCTTGTCTCAAAGCACAAGAAGAAACAATAAATACGAGGTTTAAACTTCTTCAGTATAAGTGGTTAATGAGAGTGTACATAACCCTGGTCAAGCTCCATCAAATGTCCGCTAATATCCCAGATGTTTGTACTAAATGCATGGATGAGAAAGGTACCCTGATTCACTGTATGTGGGAGTGTCCAAAGATTTATAAGTTTTGGAAAGATGTTATAAAATGTTTGTCAGAAATTTTTAATTTCCTGGTCCCACTGAAAGCAAAATTGTGTGTGCTTGGAATATATTCAAAGGATTTTGTACAAACATTAAAGCAGATTAAACTTCTGGATTTTGGACTTCTCCAAGCTAGAAGGGCTATTGCACTATGTTGGAAAAGTACGGAAGCTCCATCTTTGAGTATGTCGATAAAGGAACTTTCAGGCTGTATTGGCCTGGAAAGACTAACTTACATTGCTGAGGGCAAGCAGGAAGATTTTGCTCAGCTTTGGGAACCATATATGAATATGATAAGAAATGGAGATGTAAGCCTCCTTTGACAATGCATTGTGAACTAATGGGGAAAAAAAATAAAATTTTGTTTTACCTATACCTTGTATAATGATGATGCAGTTTGTGAGTGTGCGTGTGTGTCAGTGTAATGTATGTATTTCTGATTTCGAGCAATGATTCTATTACAATATGTTACCTCGATGAGATAAAAAATAAAAGAGGAAAAAAAATTTTTGATGGAGGAACTCAGGCTTTGGAAAAAAAACTATAAATTATGAAATACCTTTTCCAGTATTTCAGAAATCAGAGAATCCGTATTTAACCATTTCTGTAAGTCATTACTTCGGATGATAGAATTCCTTTGACATGATGTTTTCACACATTCTCAAGATTATTTAAGTGTAAATCATGTATAGATTATAAAACCCGATTTTATCATACAGTGTATTACGATTTGGTAGCAAACGTAACTAAATAAAGTGCAAAAAATATACACCTACAGAAGACATAAGTCTAGGTTATTTTTCCTTTCTTTTTCCATTAAATTTAGTGTTTATCATTGATATCAGCCTGAAATAACATGGAAATGCATATGTTTTGCATAAAACCTAAAGTTGAGCAATGCTTTCAAAAGATCACTACATTTTTCTGAAATTTCAGCCTTTATAGGAGAATTACTAAATGATAGGCCACACAAATTATAGAAAACTATACATTTTCTAAAAGCTATTGCCGGAGATTTGTTGGTAGAAATGGCAGAAATTGTAAGTACTGATTTGCTGGATAGTCCATGTCCATCCGGTGCGCGGGGTGGACTGGTGACTGGCGATCAGCATGCTAACGATTAGCCGCTAGTTACTCAACTCTTTTATGTGAATCTGAGATGCCTGATTGAGTACACTGTAAAAAGTGTAACATGCAGTTGTTCATTCAGTCTAATAACTTCCATTGAAAAAAGAATAAAATAATTGATTTGATTGTGAAACTCATTATTTTTGGATTTTGTGATATCAGTTTTGATTTATACAGAACTAAATATCCGTCCAAAGGGCACAATACAATGTTATTGATTTCTCTCGGACATATTTTTTAGTTAATGTTCAGCAGATAATATTTTTTTACTTTTGAATCAAATGTGATTCGCGTGAGATCACGTGCCCCGCAGTTCTCGTTTTGAATGCATGGCCTGACTGGCGAGAGGTGTCGCATCATCGCGGACTTCGGACTTTCGGACCCCCGAAAATAAACGTAAGTTGAACAGCAGAAGGATTTATTCAAACTTTTAGTGTTTTGTGTTGACAAAATGGCAAAGAATGGCCCCATTTAAGCTGGCTAATCAGCCACCGCCAAAACTAGCTAACCATCTTTGCATGCTTGTAGCTTGTAACGTTAGCTACGTTAGCTAACGTGCGAGCTGGTTAACGTTGACAGTCAGGAATGCAAATTGGCCAAAACCAAAACCCTCGTTATGCTTGGGCTACGTTACATCCATGGCTAAACAAATATTGCTAACGTTAGTTTTAGCTGCAATTACGGATCCTGGGTGGACACAGCTAGCTAACATGGGGTAAGTTACATTCATCAATTCCTCCGGCGCACGCTCGCTCGAGCATCGTTTGAAAGTGCTGTTCGATTAGCACTCTCATGACTCCGACTCGAGTTTGATGCAGAGCGCGCTCCGGAGTAATTATCAGATACCCAATGTGTTAGCTAGTCAGCTAACGTTAGCTCAGGGGTGTCAAACTCATGCCATGGAGGGCCAAGAGGCTGCAGGTTTTCATTCAACCAAAAACTCTGCCAGGTGATTTCACTGATCACCCTACCTCCAAACAGAGAGGCGGGACTAATCAGTGAAATCACCTGGTGGAGTTAGACCAATTAGTCTGGAATGTAACCAGACTGTACTTCAGTTAACCCAAAAATGAAAATTCAACCATTTTCTTCTCACCCGGACTGATTTCAGTGGTTTTCGTGTATCTAGAATAGTGAGGCAGCCAACGTTCAATATGACTGAGACCTGCCATCTGTAAATTTTCATAGCAGCAGATGGACTATTTTATTTTTGGAGTTCTGTTCATAGAACCGTTTGGGAATTTGCTAGCCTAAATTCCCTTTGTTTTCTCAGTTATCGTATGTGGAAATGCAAGGACTGCAGCCTATCCTTTCCAGGGAGATCTGAGCTACTAAAACATTATCGAATTGACCATCGGTTTCACGGGAGGCGCCGTCCTTACCCATGCATCCATGAAAATTGCCCCTGTTCGTCCAAGACATGGGATGGTCTACGAATACATCTGGCTAGGAATCATCCTTCTCAGGAGTCCATACAAAAAGCCACTTCATTCAAGTGCCATGTTTGTAACTACAATCAGCTTTCCACTGAGTATGATTTTTTTCAACATATCAGTCAACATTTGAAAAAAAATGAACTTGTCTCTTGTATGTTTGATGGTTGTTCATACAAAACCAACATAAATGGCAGTTTCAAGACCCATAAATGGAGAAAACATCAGTCATGCACCGTTAATGACCTAAAAAGTGGAATAGTTGTTATATCATCTCTCAGTTCCCATCCTTCTGACTTATTGAACTCTGACTTCAATGAAGAAGTACAGCTGGATGAGCCAATTACTGAAGAATCTAGAGATTATCAAAAGGAAGTTGAACTGAAATTTGCTTTACTTTTACTTAAATTGGAACATACATACTTAGTCTCCAGTGCAGCTATAAACGAATTACTTGAGGAGCTACAGAATCTTCTGACTGTCTCTGTGCCAGCTCGTCAAATAACAATTAATCAGTTTTTGGGAGATCACAATGTTCCTGTCGAAGCATCTGTTGTTGAAGAGCTATCCACAGTTCTTTGTTCTTCACACCCTATTCTAAAAGCAATAGCGAAAGCAGGCCCTTTGTCTACTTCTTGGAAGCGCAAATCATACTATAGAACAGAATTTGGTGTTGTGTCACCAGTTGAATATATTCTTGATAAGAGTAACAAGAAATCATTGCAGTATGTATCTGTGCTAAAAACATTGCAGCAGATTCTTAATTCAGATACTTTATTGAAAAAGACTGCAAATTTGAAAGTGAGGTATCAGTCACCCGAGAGTGATCCGAGAGTTTATAGTTGTCCCTTTGATGGTGATTTTTTTAGAAAAAACACACTTCTGTCTGAAGACTGTGCAATTTCACTGAATCTGTATATTGACGATTTTGAAATATGTAATCCCTGTGGGGCATCACGAAGAATACATAAGATCTGTGCCCTCTATTGGACTTTAGGTAATCTGTCCCCTGGTTATCAATCTTCACTGTCATTGATACACTTGGCTCTTCTAGTCAAAAGTGATGATTTAAAGGAGTATGGCTATGAGGCAGCACTTGAGCCTCTCATTCGTGATTTAATTTCCTTGGAACAACACGGTGTGTTTTTGACAAAGTTAGGGAAATCTGTTAAGGGAACAGTACAGTTTGTTATAGCTGATAACCTTGGAGCCCACAGCATCGCTGGATTTGTTGAGAGTTTTACAAGTGGACATGTATGCCGATTTTGTACAGCTTCCAGATCAGAAATTCAAACCAAGGAAGTAAATAGTGGAGCTTTTACATCAAGAACAGAAGAGATTCACTCAGACCATCTCAAAGTCATTGATGAACAATCTCTGAACAATTTCTGTGGTGTCAAGAGGAGATGTATCCTCTCTGATGAACTCAGTCATTTCAAAGTTACTACTGGTTTCCCCCCAGATCTATGCCATGATTTATTTGAAGGGATTGTTCCTGCAGAGATAGCTCTATGTCTGTCCATCTTCATATCTAAAAAGTACTTTACACTTGCCAATTTAAACAAGTCTATACTACATTTCCCCTTTAGTGGACTGACAAAGTTAATTGTCCCCATCCAGTGCCATTGAACTTTGCATCTCGAAAGACGATAGGTGGCAATTCCCACGAAAACTGGAGTCTGTTAAGGTTTCTCCCCTTTCTTGTCGGCCAGAAGGTGCCGGTTGATGAACCTGCATGGAAAATACTGACTGATCTAAAGGATATTGTAGACCTTATTGTCTCACCTGTTCATACAGAGGAATCTATTGCATATTTGAGTTTCAAGATCTCAGAGCACAGGGTACGACTTCAAGAGGTGTTCCCAGACTACAACCTGTTGCCTAAGCATCATTTCTTGGAACACTATCCTCTACTTATTCGTCAGTTTGGACCATTAGTGTGTCTTTGGACTTTGAGATTTGAAGCCAAGCACAGTTATTTTAAAAGAGTTGCCCGATATACAAAATGTTTCAAGAATGTACTGTTGTCTTTGGCGGAGCGACACCAATTTCACATGGCACAGGAGGTATCGATGTACACTCACAAACCTCTTCTGGAAGTGTCAAATGTTTCAACTCTTTCTGTTGATGTGCTGAAAGAGGAGATTGCACAAGCTATACGTCTGAAACACACGACTATGGACAATGTGTGTCTGGCAAAACATGTCACTTACAATGGATTCAACTACAGAACTGGAATGATCCTTGCACATGGATCTTTGGCAGGGATCCCTGAATTCACTGAAATCATCCACATGGTGGTTCTGAAGGACACACTTTTTTTCATTGTTCGGAAGCTGAGCGCGTGGCACTGGGAGCACTTCAGGGCCTTCCAACTTGAAGTGAGCCCCACCAAGGACATACTGCTTGTTGCGCCAGAGGAACTGACTGATCCATATCCGCTGGTGGATTATACTGTGGGAGGAGTGCGTTTGATTACCCTGAAGAGATATATCCAAGTTTAAGGTCTGCATTTTCATTAAAGCATCATATTTGCATGTAATTCATTCTACTGAAAATGGGCACTGTCACACTAGACTAAATTTAAGGGGTATTAACACATGACACTTATTACAATTCTAACCTGTCATCTTTATGCCAACATAAGGTGGTTGTGAATGAACTAATGTGTTCTCTCTTCCTCTCCTCTGTTCTCCAGATATCCACTACGTGGCATCCAGGACGGTAACTAGACATCCAGGACGTCAGCCCCTCTTTCAGCACACCCTGTTAGGAGCGACAGTCCTGATCTTGACCCCTAACCTGGCTTTCTTGCTCTCTGGGAATCTTCAGTGCTGCTGAGGTCCAGTATTCTGCATCATATCTGTCTGTTTTTTACTGATTCCTGTTGTGATAGTGGACGCCCTTAAAGGGGCACTCAACATTTATGAATATGACAGTCTACTAAATGTTCAACATTATGGAAATGAAATCCACTGGGTTTTTTTTAAGTTGGTGCTTCCTAGCCTGAGAAATCAAATGACAATTATTATAGGGTCTATTTTTTAGGGGGAGGAGCAGGGTTTGTGGTTAGTCCACCTAGATTACATCACATGTCAATTTGGTTTTTTTTTAGTAAGAAGTCTATTTAGGTGAAGGTAGGTACCTTGCTAGCCTCCCTCTGTGTGATGGTGGTTGTACACACTAAACATTCAATCCAAATTTGAAGTCTGGCGTGACAGTGCCCTTCATCTGGAGAAGCCTGCAGTGGGAGCTGATAACATGTCTTGTGTCCCTGTCCTTTGTGTTATTTTAGGTGGTATTGAAGCAGCTTCCTGGATCCTCACACTGAGACGTAACTTGGTCCATCAATATGGCAAATCCCATACGACTCCTCATCTTGTTGAGTGATGATAACTCAGAGAGAATGGATCTAGCAAGTGTGCCAGACACAGTTGAAGAGCTCATTGAACAGGTCAAAGACTCATGCAAACTTGTTGGAGAAATCAGGCTGCAATACAAGGATGTAGACTTTGGTGGAACATTTGTTAACTTGAGCTCAACCTCCGTGATCAAGGATCTTACCACCTTCAAGGTCATACCGTCTGCTCCTGTTACTGATTTTGTTGTCCAATTCATAAAAGATGTCCAGCTCCCAGAAGGTGTCCAACTCCCAGAAGGTGTCCAACTCCCTGAAGGTGTCCCACTCCCAGCTGATCTAAGTGACCTAGACACAAGCTCCACAGCATACCCTGATTCTGATGAAACAGTCATACTCAGCAGCAGCTCCTCTGATAGACTCCGAACAGAGCCCTGGCCAAAGAAGTTCATCATCCCACCATTCTCTGCTCAAACAGAAGAACTACTTAAGAAAGGGAATCTGGAATACACAAAGAACCAAACCAGACTGACACCTACGTCAAAAATGTTGTCCGACATACTGGAAAGATTGGCAGAGAAGATTTACTACTACAGGGCATACCCCACTGATGCAGACCTGGTGATGTTGCAGAGGCTCTGACAAGGAAGCATCCCTGCTTAAGGCAACCAGACTCCTTCAATGAGAGCTACGGATGGAAACTCAAACTCAAGAGTAAGATGTGCAATTATCGCACCGAGCTGAAGTTGCATGGACTTGCACCTGAGCTCATGGTGAATACCATCAAATCCAAGGCAAGAGATGATCCGGAGACCTTTCCCGCAAAAAACATAAAAAAAGCTAGAAGAGGCGAGGCCAACTTTTATCCTGTGCCAAGCAGCGACACTCCAGAGAGCCTTGAGCTAGAGAGAGCTTCTCTTCTTACTGAAGTCAAGAAGAGGAACAATGAGAGAATCGTCCGTGAGAAGATGGCGAAAACCTTCGAGTTCAGGAGGAAGGAGGTCATAGATTTGAAGCCTACCGTCGAGAGCCTGATTGAAAGATGGCCAGGTCTATTTGCGATGGAACAGGTATAGCTTTTCTTTTATACTAACTAGTGCAAAGTGCCCATGGAATTTTATTTCTCCCACCCCTCAGCCCACTTTCCTCCCACCCCCCCTGTTCATGTGCATGTGTGGATGTGCGCACGTGCCACCTGGTGGTTAACAGAGTGAATGCATGTCTGTATGGACCTATGGCCTCACTGCTGTCATTTAGTATAGATGGCGTAAGTCATAGTTTGCAGATAGGAATGAATGTTTTAAGTTTTTCTTGTTGGAAGTTATTCTTCAATTAAAAATGTATTGTGCTCTGCTTATTCATACAGATCAGTGCAGAGTTCCAACGGATTACTGCAGTTCCCCTGCTGACCAGATTTATGGCCCAACTGGACAAGTACTCCCCGCAGCTACTGAAGATCATCAGAAAGAAAGGAGGGACAATCAAAGCAAAAACTGCCACAATCCTGGAGTTTCTTGATCAGGTATGATGTTTATAATTAACCATTAACAACAACAGATAGCATTCTAACCCCTACATCTGATGAGGATAGGTCTCCTTTTCCATTTTCATTTTGATTATGTCAGGGATTATGGATATAGTCCTCATTTGGCAAATGCTGTCTTTTTAAAGTGTTGGAAAGAAGTGTATGTGTGTCAGGCAGGCAGAAAGATGTGTGGGCTTTGCAAATGTGTTTTACACACTAGCAGCAGTTGCCCTTCTTCTTGTGCACACACAGCTGCTTTTTGGGGGATTTGGAGGTCCCTGGGTGCCCACTGCAACTACTGCTGTCCTTGCCTTGCTGTGGCCTCCCTTGGTGGGGAGCCACTGTCATTGTTGACTTCTGCAGTGCTACTAACCAGTGCTACTGCCAGCTCTTTCACCAACCACAGAGATGCTTGTACAGTGCCTTGGTTTGAACTTCAGTCAAATCCACATTCATTCACAGCGCAAATTAGTTGTAAGCAAAGATATCTAGGATGAGAATACTTAAATGACCACTGGCAGGTGTTTGGAGAGAGCTGTAAAATGCAGTTATAGGCCTGACAAGGCAAACGGCCATCCAGTCCTCTCTCTTCTAGAGAGACTGCCAGTGGCCTCTGACATAGCTATCCTGAATGACTCTGCTTTCAATTAATTTGTGCTATGGATCCAATCTGGAACCAGGGCATCACCGACTGTTTGGTAGTGCTGGAAATTAAAGCTTCCTAGTCCACATTGCATAGTAACCCTTTTGACTGTCCCTTCAGGATGCTGATGCTGACATCAGAAGGAATGTGTCCTCAAATCCTCATCATCTACCTGGGAGAAGATCCTGAGGACCTGATAAAAAGAATACATGGTATGTCCAGATCTGTTCTGTCTCTCTATGATGAGATGCAACTTAATTAATCCTGCAGGGAACTTGACAGCTCTGCCATCAGGTGTAATCAGGTGTGCCTTGTAATCAGGTGTGCCTGACTGCAGTAGTTCACTTACACATTTTGTCCTATATTTTACCTCAGGTGTCCCAGAAAGACGAGGCCAAAGAAGAGCTGGCAGGTACCACCATGGTGATATTTGTGTTCAGAGAGACCTCAAGCCTTCAAGATCAAGCCCAGGACATTGGGATCATTATCGATGGGGTCGAAGTTCTTAACGAGTTGCTCTCTGTGGCAAATGCTGTGGTAATGCTGTTTGGACTGTGTTACGCTCTAAACATGGAGTACCCAAAGGGATTCAGGTTCACCTTTGAGGCTCTGCAGAAGATCCTGATGGAGCTTGGTTCCAACAAGATGACCTCCAAGATTAAATAAACTGAATGGTGAGCTCCACACTGCACAGTAGTGTGTGGCGTGTGTGTGTTTGTACAGCATGCACAGTGTGTGCTTGTGTGTACTTGAGTAACCTGAAAGACTCCTTGCCAGCACTTTAAGAGGAAGAGAACCTCAGTGACATTTAGTTGCACCTAGCCAATTGGTGCTATAACCATGTAAGGCCATCTTATGTTCTTGGGCCAGGTGAGTTTTTTTTTTTTTTTTAATTTATTTTAAATCAGTCTTTAGAGGGACAACAACACTCCTTCCAGAAAGCAATATTTTGATTTCATTTAATAACTGTTCAGATGGAATAGCATGTTTATAGGCCTTCTAACATGTGTATTTGTCCTGGTTTATTTGCTTGGTTGGCCATCTGTTGGTGTTACATTTCCTAAAGATCAGTACAGTTTATATTCGTGCTGAAAACATTTCACCAGATTCTAAGTTAGTAAACTGTCTTGTCAAAGGCTGCACATTTGAAAGGGAGACTTGAGGTCACTAGAGGGTGATAAAGCAGTTTGTGTCTGCCCTTTTCATGTAGATTTTTTTCACACCATTTTTTTGTTTGTATGTATTGTATTGCCAGTATTGCCACTGCCCGCTGTGTCTGTGTGGGAGGCTTGTAATGTAATTATGGTGTGTACAAGCAAATTGCTGTTGTTTCTCATGATATAATCTGCTGTTAGCCCATCAGGCTGCTGAGCACATAATGGAAACCTGGAGATTACCAGGTTTTTTTTTTTTTTTATGAAAAAAATGACTGATGCACTCTGACAGTTGAATGTTTCAAAAATAAATAATTTTTGAAATAATATATTGGCCAAGTGTTTTATCTTTTAATAGAGTGTAAGATGGAAATGCATTGAAGTAAAAATGAAATGTGAAAAATATAGTTTGATTATGTGTAAATGAATTTACTGGTGTCAACATAAACATTAATTATTTATTTGGTTCAATGCAAATACATTAGGTTGGTTCATTTGGATCAAGACAAAGAATTAAGGTTGGGTCAAGTGCAGTAATATGATTTACATTAACATAAAAGAATCAGCTCATAACAAGTGACTCAATTTAGATTCGGTGGAGTTGAATATATTAGATGTGACCGGTGAACATCAAATTTTTTAATTTGAGCAAGGTTTTTCTTTTTACAGTGTAAATGTGAGTGAGCGGACAGGACCTAATTTCTGAGTACTATGTAAGCATTGTTAAAAATTAAGGTTTGATCTGTTTTGGGTTTGCTCATGAAGTCAGGTGTATGAGCTCAGATCAGTGTAATTTTATGTGGGCTGACTGAACAGGCATTTTTATGTGTAGATCGAGAGAGTTAGCAGCATGGGGCTAGTTAGCAGGAACCCTGGGATAGTTGAATGTGAAATGCTGTGAAGTACCGCTCTCTTCAGCTTATTTACTATGTTATGCACCCCATGCAGTGGATTCATGATTGAATGGAGTTTACTAGTTTAACATGTCTCAGTTTAAAAACGTAATAAGACTGTCAAATGTCCCGATACTTTGGCCCAGTGGGGGTCAGTATAGGCCAGTGGGTCATCCGTGATCTGTTACAGCTTTAATAGAAGGTGCCACTGTTCCATTGCA
Source organism: Gymnothorax javanicus (assembly GCA_029692085.1). Lineage (NCBI taxonomy): Eukaryota > Metazoa > Chordata > Actinopteri > Anguilliformes > Muraenidae > Gymnothorax > Gymnothorax javanicus. The sequence goes on from CM056195.1 coordinate 86,661,819, forward strand.
CCAATATACGGGAGCATTATTTTTTTTAAATTATTACGTTTAAGGCGGGAGGCGTGTGTTAAGGCGGCCGCTTTAACTGTAAAGTGCTGCAAGAAACCCTGCTATCAAGAGCTCGTGCTCTCTATCTCTATATCTATCCATCAGCATCTGATTCAGAACTCATAACTTCTCTTGTGAGACAATTTAATTTGTTTTTGTTTGTTGCACAGGGAAGACAAGTGCACATGAAGGCCTGAAAACACAGTGTAAGGATCTACGTTTGCCATAAGCCAGATGCAGTGGGAGTCATAATCGAGGGAATCCCTGTGCTGAAAACTCTCGACAATCTTGCCATAGGATGCTGCCTTCTCCTCGGGGTGACATATGCCCTGAATCTCCAGTACCCAGCGAGACTTCACAAAACCTCTGAGGTCTTTCAAAGACTGTTTCTTGGACTTGACACTCTGCGTCCAAAAACATCCCCCACGTTTATGAGCCTGAAAAACAAACTTCTAGCATAGACAACCATGATTGTTGGCCTCACTTCATACTGGCTGTTTTGTTGTTGTTCATGTAATTTTTTCGGGTGCGATTTGTTACCAAATGAAATGTCTTGCTAATGTTAAAATGTTTATTTTATATATATATATATATATATATATTTATATATAGAAGATGAGCTGCAGTCACAAATTCTACAATGTAGACGGTTTTCTGTTGAATAAAAATTTTTTCATTCAGAATTTATGTTTCAAATGTTTTGCTTTATGGCTGGATTTGTTGGCAGCTCAATAAATGTTGTAAAACAATACCACTCTTGTCTTTAGCTATCATTGACATAAATTTATCAATTTAAATACACTGCAAACCTAGTGGTTTACTATGCTTCCTATAGTGTAATTCTTACCTAACTATGCTGGCATTGAAGACAAAAATATGATTGCATTTAAGTTGCATAAGTCATGTAATGCTACACCAATTAACACTTTCCTGGTGTTCTGTTTCAAATGTTTGAAACACATTTCAGCATTGTAATTTAATTTCTTCAGTAGACATGTTGAATCTGCAAGTCAGACCTTGTTTAATGTGAAATATGGAGTAGAAGAGCGAACAAAAGGGATTATTAATATTTGGCACCTGTGAGTTGATACCTGCCTTAGATCTGTTCATCTTCAGTCACTGAGTGTCTGACGCCTAGCGCTGAACACAAGTGTCATAGACAAAATGACCCAACACAAGGCAAAGTGGACTGCATTTATATAGATGGACTGCATTTATATAGCGCCTTTCTAGTCAGATGACACAAAGCGCTTTACAATTATGCCTCTCATTCACCCTGATGGCGGAGGCTGCCGTGCAAGGCGCCAACCTGCACATCATGAGCAGTGTGGGGTTCAGTGTCTTGCTCAAGGACACTTCGACACATTCTCTAGAGGAACTGGGGATCGAACCAGGAACCTTCCGATTCCTAGCCTAGCTGCTTTACCTCCTGAGCCTAATTGGGTCTAGGTCATGTGTCCAGGAACTGACAAAAAAGCAGTCTCAGTCCACTTAGCAGCCATTCGTAGTTGCTGTTTGAAGTCATGATTAATCTATCTGCACACATGGAATTAGTTAGGCTGGAACGGTCTGGATTCTGAATTCAATCGGCAACAGCGGCGTGTTTGCTTAGCTTAAGCACATGGCTGATGTAAACACATGTTAATTGAATGAGCAAGTACCATAAAATATAATTAATATACAGCAGAGCAGCCCGCAGATGAGTGGTAGTGCGAGGCAATGTTAATTCGTCAGTGATTAATGAAACTGTGAACATTGATCGCTCTGAAAAATCCATGTTTTGCTTTGCTATGCCTCCTCCTCCACTGGTAGACATTTTCCCGATCCATTTTAAAGACATGCTCCTCCCTTGCCGCTTGGAATCACATCTCTCTATATTGTGCGCCGGCTGTAGGACAAGGAGTGCACCCCGTAAAAACAGCTGGAGGAGCATTTGGCAACTAATTAGGTTAATTGGCAACAGATCAGTAACATGACTGGATATAAAACAAGCATTTTAGAGAGGCATGCTTTCTTAGAAGTAAAGATGGGCAGAGGTTCACCAATCTGCATCTAAAAATTGAACAATTTCAGAAGAATTTCTCAATGTGAAATTGCGAAGACTTTGATTATGCCACCATCTACAATACATAAAAGATTCAGAGAATCTGGGGAAATCTGTGCGCAAGGGACAAGGCTGAAGGTGAATATTGGACGCTTGTGATCTTCTGGCCCTCAGGCTGCACTGCATTAAAAAGTATGATTCTGCACTTGAATTCACTGCATAGGCTCAGGAACACGTCCACCAATCACTGTGTGAACACAGTTTGCTGTGCAATCCATAAGTGCAAGTTAAAGCTGTATCATGCAGAGAAGCAATCATATCTCTTCAGGGCTGACTGTATTGAGCTTTGAAGCAATACAGTCAGCCCTGAAGAGATATGATGATGATTTCATTAAAGCCGGCATGAAAATGAACAAAGAGAGTGGCAAAACAGAAGTTCTCTTTTTCGGACGAAAACCGCAAGATGGGGAAATTAGAGTAAATGGAGACACCATTGGGAAAGTTGAGAAAGCTAAATACCTAGGTGCAATCACATCACGAGAGTCGGGAAATAAAGCTGAAATAACAGAAAGGATCAGCAAATTCAGCCAACAGGCAGCAGCACTCTACCCGATCCTCAGAGATAATTTAATCTCTATCGAAGTCAAAAAAACAATCTTTAATACTGTCTTGAAACCAGGTCTCCTGTATGGCTCAGAATCCTGGGTGCTGACCAAAAGAGACGTTAGCAGACTGCAAGCAGCAGAAATGAAAGTGGTCCGTACCATCTTGGGTAAAACTAAAGCCGACAGAATCCAAAACACAGAACTGAGGAAAATGTTAGGCATAACTTCAATAGAGGAAGACATTGAGAGGTCATCGCTCAAATGGTTAGGACACATAGAGAGAATGGAGGAGATCAGAATCCCCAAGATGGCCTTCAAATACCAACCCAAAGGAAAACGTGCTCTGGGCAGACCTAGGAAGAGATGGAAAGACAGTGTACAAGAGACGCTTACAAAATACAGACTGGGCAGACTTGACAGACTGGAGGAGGAGGGAGTATTCCATGACCGTAAAGAACGGAGGCAACGATGCTATCGACTGACAGGCCTTACGGCCTACTTGGGGAAGATGTAAGAATGTACATGCAGAGAAGCAATATGTGAACACAATCCAGAAATGGTGCCATCTGCTCAGGGCCAAAGCGCATTTTAAAATGGCTTTCCATTTTGCCTCAGTCCATTTTAAACCATTTTAAATGAGCTTTGGCCCTGAGAAGATGGCAGCATTTCTAGATTTTTACAAATGGCTTGTTTACATGATACAGCCTTAACTAGCACTTGTGGATTGCACGGTGAACTGTGTTCACAGACCATGATTTCTGGAAGTGTTCCTGAACCCATGCAGTGAATTCCCATGCAGTATCATACCCGTTTTTAATGTAGTTCCATCTGAAGGCCCGAAGATCGCGAGCATCCAATATTCACCTTCGGCCTTGTCCCTTATGCACAGACATTTCTCGAGATTCTCTGAATCTTTTATGTACTCTGGATGGTGGGATATTCAAAGTCCTCGCAATTTCACATTCAGACACCTTTTTTGGAAATTCTCAATTTTTAGATGCAGATTGGTGAACCTCTGCCCATCTTTGAAGAGAGACTGCCTCTCTAGAATGCTGTTTTTATACCCAGTAATGTTACTGACCTGATGCCAATTAACCTAATCAGTGGCAAAATGCTCAGTTTTTTACTAGCACCACTTTTCCAGTCTTTTGTTGCCTCTGTCCCAACTTTCTTTTTTTTAATGTGTTGCTGCTATCAAATTCAAAACAAGAGCACTCAGAGTGCAGCACCTCCGCCACGCCAAGGCAACTCTGTGCATTAGTTATTTTCGTTGGCTGATGTACGTAGGGTGTTGTTGCATTCCACCGCCAGGTGGCAGCAAAACCCAAAAGCACGCCGATTGGAAATCCGGCCCATTGGAAAGACTTAAAATCTTTGCCAGCATAGCTGGATTTGAACTTTGGCCTATATCTCAGCTGTACTTTGGCCTAGATATGCCAAAATGTAATCACTTGTTCCTCTTGTGCTACTCTAAGATCCTGCAAAGTTTGGTTAAAATCTATGAGGCCATTTTTGAGATATCCTGCTAACAGACAAACAGACAGACAAACAGATAAACGCCGGCAAAAACATACAGCTCCTTGGCGGAGGTGAATAAGCTAATATTTCCAATATTTTCCATGAAATGATGAAATGTCTCAATTTCAACATATGTTGTCTATGTTCAGTTGTGAATAAAATGTGAGTTTGAGATTTGCAAATCATTGCATTCCATTTTTATTTACATTTTACACAATGTTCCAACTTCATTGGAATTGGGGTTTGTAGTATAATACAGTACTTCCCAAACCTCTCCTGGAGGACCACCTATCCTACATATTTTAGATCTCCGCCTGCTCTAGCACAGGTGATTCAAATGATCAGCTTGTTTTCAACCCCCTGAAGGTGATTGATAATGAGCTGATCATTTGAATCACCTGTGCTAGAGCAGGGAGAGATCTAAAGCATGCAGGATAAGGGGTATTCCAGGAGAGGTTTGGGAAGTACTGTATTACTTTGGAATTGGTAAATATTAAAAAAAAGTGAAATGAAAGTTAAAATTCATGTTTTCTTTTAAATACCTCTTAATTTAATTAAGTTATATGTAGTTAAAATGCTTTCCATTTTGACAATGGTTGTTCTCAATTTCTTTTTTTTTTTTTTTTGTAGACTGTACTTAAAAATCTTCCTTTATGCTAAAATTTTATGATAGAGTTTTCTCAACTAAAAAAAAAAAAGAAGTTCACTAAACTAACAAAAAGTGCTTGGAAAATGTTGCCTTATTTTTTTGTTTTATCTAAGTAACAGTTTTTACATTGTGGTGGGGGGCTGGCGATTGTTAAAACATGCCCCAACAAAATGCATGAGAAACTGATACGGGAGCGTGTACAACATTTGGCTGAGGCAATAAATTGGATAGAAAGCCTCCTGCCTTGTCCCTTTAGGGGCTGTGTGATATAATGAAATGTAGGGCTTTGACTAAATACTTCATCTGAAAAACTGAAGCAGTTTTTTGTAAACAGTTTACGCTAAAAAGGAGCAAAGTGAAAATAATACTTGGATAAAAGGAAAATAATATGAGGAATTAAAAAATTTGTCAACAGTGCTACAAACTAATTATGTTGAGCATGCTTGTGGAAAGAAAGCGCATGCAACAAATTTAACTGATACAGAAGTTTCTATTTTAAGTTTTGAAAGAAAATGATGATTATATGCCCAAAGCAGCAGTAAACAATCTACATAGCATGAAATCAAATGGTTCATGTGGGGATTTTAAAAGAATGAAATGAAATTCAAGTGATATATATTCTGAGATTGGACAGGTTATTTGCATAAGGGCAGCTCAACTAAGTGAATAAAATACCACAGCCTAATATGGTTGGCGGAGAAAATATCCTTTAATTCGGGAACCTAACTAAAATAGTAATGACTTTACTGGAGATGTTGCTTTTTTGAATCAGAGATAATCAGTCTTTAAAATGAAAGCTCATTGATCAGAGCATGAAACAAGAAGTGGAGCTCTTAGAAGTTTCAAGTGAAAACTCTCATGTAGTTTTTCTTTTTTCAATTAGTATGCAATGATAATAGCTGCCCTGAGTGCATGAACAATGTGAATGATTAAGTTTATTCTATTAAAAATGAGTGATGTTAAAGGGTTTTCTAACTAAAGAAGTGAATGATTGATTAATGACATTTTTTTCTCTACTTTTAAACAGGAGCTACCCGTCAACTGCTGGTTTATGAAAGCTGTGCTGCAGCTAACTAATCTTCTCTTATTTTTGAACTTGTGCATTACAAGTGACACAATGAAGATCTGAGGCCATCCAGTATGAGGGAGGGACATATGAGCGACACATTCATTGGGTTTTAGCCTTGCTAGTGTGGCATGTTGGTCAGACATTCTACACTACGCAGGAAGTATTGTCACCCGCCAACTGAAGGCCAGTGGGGTGTAAAAGCAGGATCACAAGGAGGTCAAGGCCCAATAGACCCAATAGTAAGTTTGAGGCTTACCCAGAAATGCACCTTAACTGTCTTAAGAGTCACATTTACTCGTGCCTTTTAAAGGTGCACTATGCAAGTTTGTTTACTTTCACTTCTGTTGTCATCAAACTCAAACAAAACAGAGGTAGCCCGCCCCTCCCTCCCATAGTTCCCTCCTTCCCGTGCTTCCATAACTGTCAACTCTTGTCGGTGATTGGCCGGGACAGTTTTTTATGTTATGGGGCACAGACTGTGCCCCTTGTGTTTATTTGCAGTTTGTGACGCCTGTGCAGTCTCCAGAGCCCGGGTTTTTTTTACCGTGAATTTAGGGGCAGGCAGCTAGCGGATCGTGGAGAGATGTCAGCGAATTGAGACAAAAAATATAATCGCGCAGAAAGTAAACAAACTTGCATAGTGCACCTTTAAAGGGACTGATATACCCCACAGCGAAGGCCCTCACCCATGTCTCAAGCTCTGCGATCTAGGGATTGTAACACTCTGCACTGGGAGCCCTTAGCCCCACTCCTGCTTATGCTAATCAGGACTGTATTCACACTGTAATTTACCTGATATACCCCAGCATATTTTCCTGTAGTAATATTGACTGAAGCAAGATTAAGAAGATTAGAGCACAGGTTGCTCCAACCAAGGAGTAATCCCTGTTTACACAGCTGACCTGAGAAATAAACATTATCAGGAAATATTTACTTCAGTGAGCACAGTAAAAGAGCCAGATAAAACAAGGGACTCAAAGTAGTGTAATATGTACAGTTTTTTGTCATTCCCTTTCAATCAGCAGCCAATCTAAGCCTCTTAAAGCAAGTCACTCAGGCCATTTAACCAATCGATAATGAAGTAAGCAGCAGACCAGGTTTTATGTTTGGCAGGCCTGAAGCAAAGTGTTTTCAAAACACATTAATATGGAACAGAACCAAATTAATGCAATTATTTTTTGGAATACTGAAGTACTGTAAGGCACTTTTTCATCTAGGCAAGCACCTTATTACAGCTTTAGAATGCAGTTGTTTTGCTTTAACGCAGTGCCGGGTACTCATTGATTTAGCTTCTGTAACCTCAGTTGAGACCCTGTCTCTTTCACCTTACAGTCTACAATTTAACCAATCAAATGTTTTAAAGGCTAAATGATAAGGAGATTGTATTTAGCATTTATCAGTTGTATGTCTTATACAAAAAAAAAGTGGTCAAGATGTCTGAGCATGAGGATTTTCCATTTTCCGGTGATGATTCATGTTCGACTCGCACTGGCAATAAATTGTGCGGCAGTTGAAGAAAAAGAGAAATATGCCTGTTTCCAAATCCAGCTGTTTTAATGGTTTGAAGCTTCACTTGAATTCTAGCATTCTCAATATTAAACACAAAAACGCTGACTGCTCAAGCCCAAACTTGTCTCACATGTAAAATAAATGCATTGAATTTAATTCAGTTGTGGGTTATCATCAAAAGAACTCGATGATCAAATAAATTGCGTAGTTTGTTGATAGGCAGATAATCTGTTGGATCAGCTTTTATGAAAATGAGAACTAAGAACCACATTTAAATCAAAGAATGTGCAACTCCAATAAGCACAAAATTTCAGTTTTTATTAAAACTATTTGCATAAAAAATATGGTAAGTGTAAAAGACTCCAAAAAAGTTGGCACAGTGGTGATAAAGATGTAACAATTTGCAACAATAAAGTGATTTAAAACAAGTGAGATAATCGTTTTGTAGAATAAAATGAGGCTCAAAAAAGGCCTAGTCTCTCTTGAGAAATGATGAGTTGAGCCTCACCAATTTGCTCAAAGATTTGGAAGCCAGTGGTTCTCAGACTCAGTCTTGGGTGAGCCCTGTGTATGCTGGTTTTCATTCCAACTGCAATGGCAATCCCAGAATTTTAACAAGCTATTAATTTTTCAAACTAGGATCCTCTACTGTGGGATTAAACGCTTGAATATTGTTCTGCCAGAAATGGCAATGCATGTGATAAAAATGTATTGTCTGTGGACAATTACTGGATAAAATTTTAAACAGTTAATTTAAATATGCATGAAGAGAGGAAAATTATAAATAACCGATGAAATTACAGACTGAGATTAATCACCAAACTCTTAATTAGTAAATACACCTGGCCACCAATTCTAACCATCTGGAAGATAATGAAGAATTCAATAACAATGCAAATGATAATGAGGCCCACCTGTTTTGCTTTGAAGTACAATGAAAAATTTGCTAGTTATTATGAATGCAACAATTAACCTAGTTACCTGTTAAGTCATTCACCTGGCCAACCAGTCTGTTATGTATGAGTATTTTATGTAAAGCACTGTATATCATTTGTAAATGAAGATTTGTTACATACTGTTTTTGCTGCTTTACTGGTCAGCTATTTGTTTATTTTGTTCATCATTTAGCATCCTCTGGTGGCATGTCTGTAGAAAAACATCTGATCTGATGCAATACCACTTGTTTGTGATGAAATAGACTAGTGCTTTCTAGAAGTTTCTGGCTTCTTCTTGCCTGGAGGGGGCCGGATCACCCAGGACTCCTGTAGATCTTTCCAGAATGTTCCAAGTCTATATAAATGCTGTGATTTTGTTCAGTTAGGGAGAGTTTTTGTTTTGGCATCAGAGTTACATAGTGGCATTAGAGTGTTATTATAAAAGTACACAGTGGATTATTTAGAGGGATTTTTGGACCTACTCAGTGAAGAATAAATTTGTTTAAGTTGACATTGCTGGTTTTCTTTGTTGTGATTTTCAAGTCATAACACAGTCTCATTCATTTGTTACCTCTTTGTTTAATTTTTTTGCCTATAGTGCAATGAAATTGATAATATTTAAAGGGCATCTAAAGTGGATTCTCAGACGGGACGTTGAACATCCAATGTTTACAAAAAAATCACTTGCTTTTGTTGACATCTTGCATTGTCACGAGACCAATTTCATTCATTAACCAATGTTTTGTGTACACGCATTGATAATCCTTCTATTTCGGTTCGTTTGCGCAGGTGCGGCTCACTGATTGGCCGATAAACAAAAACAATGGGAATCGACTTCAGATACCCTTTAAGGCTGGTGTGGGGAACCTTATCCAGAAAGGGCTGTTGGATGCAGGCTTTCATTCCAATCAAGCAGTTACTCACTAATCAAGGAATTCAGCAAAGATTTCTACATAGTGGTTGATTATTAGAATTCACCACTAATACGCTTGCTAAAGATGTTGCTTTCAGAATTTATATATCTGTATTAAAGTATCAGTCTGAGTAAAGAGTTTTCTACCTTTTGTAAATGACTTATTTGTCAGTTGTCTGAGATATGCATGTCTTGGATTGAAATACATGAATGGTTCAAGCAATATAAATGACAATTTTGGGTAATTCTGTTAATTGTAGGTCTTTGTGATCGTTTACGTCTTTTCACCTGGATCCATAACACCCAGCGGTTATACTACGAAGCAAGTTCAACATAGACAGGCTTTATTCGAGTAAGCTGGCTCAACAAACCTTGAACTCACAATCAGAGATAATTGGTACCACGACTGTGGTTATATAATCTTTCTTTATTCCCTCGGCTTTGTGTTTTAGGCTCTGTGAACGCTTCCATAAAAAAGGCGTGCCACACGTCACTTGACAGCCCAAAAATGAACTGATTGCGTGCTGTATATTTCCCCCAGGAGGCGCAGGTCATAATTATGGACAACTATGAAGAATATAAAAACGTAATAACAGCAAAAGCAACGCTGTTGCTAGTAATAAGCCCAGAGCGGACTTCTGATAGAAAATTGCTGACCGTTTAAATGTGTAAGTCCTACTGACGGATTAGTGGAAATTACTTTAGTTTCTGGGCCAAATCGAAGTGAAATAAATTTATAGATTGAATATTATCTTACTGTAACAAATACCAATAGTCTATTCAATTTTATTTACTATTTGTTTTTGGTTGAAAATTTTTTTTTTTCCATTAGGCCTACTTAAAAAAAAAAAAAAAAAAATACAGCATGATATATATTTTAACTAGAGGCACTCGTAGAGTGTAAACCTCCGCCAAGGCAGCACAATCCAAATGTGCATGAGTGGGAGCTAAGTTGAGTTGTTGTGTGTGATAGGATTTCAAGATGGCTGCCATGGCGGCCATATTGTTTCACTGATTGTGGTCAAAATCAATAGGGTCTATCCTTGATGTAATTGCAATCCATCTACAAAATTTCAGACAAATCCGTGCATTACTTTTTGAGTTATTGCGTGTGATAGGATTTCAACATGGCTGCCATGGCAGCCATATTGTTTCAGTGATCGCGGTCCAAATCGATAGGGTCCATCCTCGATGTAATAGCAATCAACCCACAAAATTTCAGACAAATCCGTGCATTACTTTTTGAGTTATGTTGATCACAAAAACAAACAAACAGGGGCGAAAACATAACCTCCGTCCCAACTTCGTTGGCGGAGGTAATAAAATCCCATCCCACCAATAACCCTAACCTAGTGCACCATTAAAAATTTACAATAGGCCAATGGCATATCAAAACAATGGTAAGTATGGTAAAATACTACTTAATTTTGTAATTAGTGCTTTAATAGTTGCAGTACCAGCACTGTCAAGAGGACATGGCAGCAAGTTAAAACAAAGCAAAATTACATTCCTCAAAGTGGTATGCCCTATATTGCTTTGCTTTCATAATTATTGTAATTATTTAAATAGTATGTTGCTTAAAATGTAGAGCGCGGTATAAATATTCCTGCTCAGATTTTCTGCATCACCAACTGAATGCATGTAGGATCTCATGGCAAAAAACTGCAACGCTATGCATATCATTTGTGCAACTGTAAGCACACGACTTCTCTTTGTTGCACTGCCAACATATGGCTCCAGTGGATTGCATAAGTAACGAATTCCCTCAGCTGAGAATCTGTAGCGTTCAGAGAGAATATCGTCAGAAAAAGCCAACAGGTCCACTGTTATAAACTTGCAGTTAATTTAACTGGCACTTTTTTTGCCAGTTATTTAAACTGTAATTTTACAATAAGTTTACAACAGAGTTCTGTGTATGTTAAGTCTAAACCCCAGTTAAATGTGCGCAGGGCTCCACTTTCAGTTAAAATAATCAGGAAACAATGCGCTAATTTAACTGTTAAATTCAGTCATTTTATAACAGTGTATCGGTCTCTGAAGACTCCCTCCCTCTGAAGAGAACCGCGAACAATTCGGGCACCAAGATCCACAGGATCATCTAAGAAAGGTGATGCCATATTCAAAGGAGGTGCTTAGTGAAAAGGCAGCACATTTATAGCCGATTTAAGCTGAAACTCTGCATATAACTTGCTCCCGACCAGGTTAAGTTTGCAGCATAAGTTACCATGGTGATCTAGCCACGTTAAAAGAGAGCCACCTTCGTGACATTGAAAAGCCTGGCTTTACGCTCGACACACCTCGGTAACCCACTAATCTTGCTTCGTAGTATACCCCCTTGCGTGAGATATATAAGAACAGCTTTCCAAAATTATTGTTATACACTGAAAAAATGCTTGTAAGGACTATAAAACTTTTTTGGTCATTAAATTGCTTTCAACATGGATACAGGACTTGGACTACTATGATACTCAATTTGTGGGACAAAACTTAGACAGTAGCTCATACATAATTATCAGCTGTCGATTTTCCCTTGTTTCACTACTTGGCTTGTCGCTTGGGTTTCTGGGAGCCCTGGGGGGTATACTACGGAGCAAGTTCAACATAAACAGGCTTTGTTTGAGTGAGCTGGCTCAACAAACCCAGAACTTGCAATCAGAAATAAATGGTTCCACGATAGTGATTATTATCATACTTTGTTAATCTAGGCTTTGTGCTTTAGGCTCTGTGCATGCTCCCTTCAAAAGGGCATTCTACACTTCATTTGACTCTTTTTCACCCAAAAATGGACCGATTGCATGCTTTATATTTCTCCCAGGAGGAGCAGGTCATAGTTGTAGAGAGTTAGGAAGAATGTAAAACTATAATAACAGCAAAAAGCACACATTTTGCAGCTAATAAGGCCAGAGAGGATTTCTGGCAGAAAATTGCTGGCCGTGTAAATGCGTAAGTCCTATAATGAAGGATTAATGGAAATTACTTTAGTTTCTAGGCCAAATCAAAGTGAAATTAATTTATAAATTGAATAACATTGTCAACATATGGCTCCAGTAGATTGCATAGGCTAAGTAACAAATTCCCTCAGCCGAGAATCTGTAGTTCGTAGAGAATATCGTAAGAAAAAGCCAACGAGTCATGCCGGTGTTCTGACAATTTGCGCTGCCTAGTCAAAAAATGCTACCACAATGCAAAGCAATCTTAAAGTCTTCGTTTTCTCCTTGATATTGCCATATGAATCAGTCTACAGTACTTTGGTATTTGTTAGCTTATTACAACATGAACAGATGTTATAATGAGTTGGATAATTTTGTTTAAAGATACATGCCGCACGCCATTATCATCTTATTTCTACATTTTCAGGAAAACCCAGCGTGTACATGCAAATATATGTGTATACGCTTACAGGTCGAAAGGCGCACTGAAAAAAACTGTGTTTTCATGATTTTCAAAGATAATTAAGATGTGAGCGAAGAAACAGAGCCCAAGATTTTCGGTCTGCACAAGCGCAGAACCGCGAGGTAGCATATTTTGATAGGTAGCAAAAATGGACAAAACACCGGTCTCTAAAGACTCTCTCCCTCTGGAGAGGACCGTGGACGATTTGGGCACGAAGGTCCACAATACCATTTTGCTCTTGAAGTTATCACAGATGAGATGATGCATCATAAAGTGCTGAATTCTGATTCTCTGCCAACTCCTGCGATTTGCGCATTTGCAATGCAGAACTCTGCTTTGCGATGATCACCTAATTATCTCATTATCACTTAATTATCCCATGCTTTAACAATCTGTTTTGCCGTCAAATTCAGAAGAAATGTACATTCGCTGTCTCTGCCTTTCACGGATATCATTGCTTTGTGTTGTTAGGTGGAATGCTATTTAATGTGCAACTGAATCAGACATGACACCGGCTGCTATCCCTACGCATCTGGACAATGTCAAACAGAAAATACAATTCAACACTCGCCAGACTTTAGTGCCATAACATGGTGACGGTAGTGTGCGTCCCCTGATGTGGACACATAAATTGTTAACAAAATTGATGGAATAAATATAAACTTGATACAACTGCAGCTATATGTGTGTCGTGTTGAGGATGACGTCGCGGCAGTTTTGTGCTAAGCTGCTATAATGACCAGCTACACTGAGGCAGTACTATTCTCTTATGGAAAACGACCCCCCAGAAAAGTACCGGGTACCAAGGTGGGAGGAAAGAGTAGAGAAGAGCTGGTACCATGTAGTGGAAAAGCGCCATAGTGACGAGGCAGCACATTTATAGCCGATTTGAGCTGAAACTCGGCACATAACCTGCTCCCAATCAGGTTAGGTTTGCAGCACAAGTTACCATGGTAATCTAGCCACGTTAAAAGAGAGCCACCTTCATGACATTTCAAAGCCTGGCTTAAGGCTCGACACACCTCGCTAACCCATTAATCTTGCTTCATAGTATACCCCCCTGGTGAAAACAGCTTGGAAAAAGAAGACCATCAGTGTCAATATGTACCCAGGCTTCTAACCTTAAACAGCTATGGCAAACAGGAGAGATCAGAGGAGCGAAGAAGCCCTCCAGTTAACGTTACTCTTTAATAAATACAACCTCGAAATTAGCCTCTCACTTAAATGTTACCGCAATAACTAAACATGAGATCCCCATACCCCTATTCAAAAATTGTAGCGGTAGCTGTCCTATGTTAGCTAACTAACAACAAACAGCCACAACCATCTACAGAAATCGGAGCAGGGTAAGAGCACCCTGGTTAACATTAGTCTTTAATTAATACAACTAAACCGAATGAACGACTCACTTCCCCAACTTTTCAATCCCCTATTAGAAGGCTTTTATGCTTCACTGGTTTCTCTTGGCTGCAATAGCTGCCTTGGCTGGCTACCTAGCTAGCTTCTGCCAGAGCTTTAAAGTCAGGTTCTGGGATAAGGTGATTATAGCCCTATTCGGACGAGACTGGTTTAACGTGGGGACTTGGGGTAAAGTAACTTTACCTCAGGATGTCTGACAATATGAATGGCCTATTTGCACGGGACAAGAAATCTCCGTAGTTCTGTCAGAAGTAGGAGGAGTAACTTGGTTTACGCTATGCCGTCACCCCCCTCGCGACATGTGCGTCCTTTGTTGCTTCCTGTATGTGCAACACCGGCTCTGCTCTCCCCTCATTCTGCCAAGATGGCGCGTAACGCAAACAAACAGGCAAAAGCCCGCAACTGGAGCCGCGAAGAGACGCTCTATTTAATTTCAGTCTGGGGGGACCGACGGCATCAACGCCAGTTAGAAAGTATGGTACACAACCACACTGTTTGGGAAGAAATATATGAGGAAGTTGTCACCAAACATCACAAAATAGGGGAAGACTTCGGCGACTGGGTCAAACTAAAGGAACGAATAGAGTATTTAAAAAAAAAATACAGAGAGTGTATCAAGCATAACAAGCGTACAGGATCGGACCCTAAGAAATCGCCGTACTTCGACGAAATCGACGCCGTATTGGGTAAGCATATCACTTATTTTGTGTAGTAGCACTAGCAGCTTCCTGTAGCCTACAACGATGTGACCGAACGATATGATTTGTTTAGGGTGCCGACCCATGACAGATCCGGGCGAGGATCACATGGATAACCGAAGCTCGGATGAAGACTCTGAATCAGAGGGTAAGGCTATTGATGTTTTGTCAGAATGATGAAAATACTTGGCTTCTAGAAAGCTAATAATGGGCAGTACATTTGCCCCAAAGTTTATTAATGCTCATGAAAAGACAATAGGTGGGAAGATATTTTATTACTTTTTAGTTAAATGCAATAACTGCAAATATAATGTTGTCTTGTCTTCAAAGCGTCCAGCACTCCAGGTAACAAAGAGATGGACTCTTCAACTGACCACAGTCCAGGATCCAGTGCTGGTGCCGGGCGGGTAGGAGCCAGTACTCCAGAAACCAGTGTCCCCAGTCCACAACCAGTGCCATGCAATGGTAAGTCTATGCTCATATCAGCAGTGTTTCAACAGATATCACATTAAATTCATTCCGTAATACTTTACTTAATTTCACGTGTCTCTGTGTGCAAATTTCATTGTTTTTAATGACAGGGAGTCGGAAACGTAAGGGCAAGAAAACCCAAGTGATGGAAGCTATGGAGAGGGGCCTGGACCTCATCTTTCAACATGAAACTGCATCAGGTGGGGACCACCTGCAGTATGAGAGAGAGAGGCTAGAATGGGAGAAGGAAGTGGAGAGGAACCGTCTTGATATTGAGAGGCGTCGCCTTGATTTTGAAATGAGAAGATTGGAGGCTGATGAGAGGCGCGCAAAGGAATCAAGGGAATTCATGATGCAGTTTTTCAATTGCCTTAGGCCAGTGCCCCCACCCTTTCCTCCAACCACACCATTTAATTATGGACCCTATCCTGCTGGCTGCATTGACCATCTTGAGGGTCAGTTTGGCCCCCCTGCTCCAATTGCCACACCTGTGTCACAGCACTCCCAGCACCTCTACCCCTCACAGCACTCCCACTCCCCCTATCCCTCACAGCACTCACCCCCCACCAGTGACAAGTTCTCCTTGTTTTGATACAGGGTGAGTTTTTTTCTGTTTTTGCACTTTAAGTGCACTTGAACTTTATTACAAGAAAAGAGATGTTTATTTTATTTTTTTTTTTTTGGAGATGAAAGTTTAATTTTGATATTGACACGTTCTTTAAGTGTTTGTAAAAAAAAAAAAAAAAAAATGGTAACACATTTTTTTTGTTTAAACCAAAACTGAATTATGTTTATTTATTTTTTTGGAAAATATGAAAGGTGTATTGTTTCAGCTGCAATGTAAACAGTAAAAAAAAAAAAAGTTAAAGCCATAACATAAGCTATTTCTCTGGAACTGTTCTGTTCATTTTGCTACCCAGTAGCAAAAGTGTTCTAGTTTCTAGTTTTTTTTTTTTTTTAATGATTCCATGTTGGTGCATTTTGGCATCAAGAGCTCTGTGAATGTTGTTCTTGCCAGTATTACTTATGAGAGTTCATTAAAAAAGACCGCTAATGTCATACGGACTTGCTCTCCATTGTTTTCTTGCAGTGGTGTTTGAACGGCATCGTTGACCTCTTCCTGTGGATGCTCAAGTGTTTCACAACTGTCTGTGTTCAGTGGAGTGTTGATAAATTGCAGCTTTAAGTCCTCACAGAAGTTGTGTAGCACAATGCATGCTGTGACTATGTATTTTAGGTTGCTGGTGTTCGAGTCATTCCTCTTCATCAGGGTGCGCCACCTTCCCTTGAGCCGGCCGAATGCATGTTCGACATGGATGCGCGCCCGACTCAGGTGCTCATTGAAGCAGCGTTGTGATGGTGATGCTGTGCCCTCCGGGAAAGGCTTCATAACATTTGGGGTCAAACTGTAGGCAGAATCGGCCACAATCAGAACAGGAATGTCAACTCCATTGATCTGTCTCGATACTTTGGGAAAGAACGTTCCATTCTCAAGCTGTTGGTAGAGGTAGGAACACTCGAACACAAAGGCATCGTGGCACTTCCCTGGCCAGCCAACATCAAAGTCAAGGAACTTGTAGTTGCTGTCCACAAGGCCTTGAAGCAGCACGCTGTACCAGCCTTTACGGTTGTAGTAATTCGGTGTGGTATGCTGAAGGTGCAATGATGGGGATATGGGTGCCATCTAGGGCACCCCCACACATAGGGAATCCACTTTTCCTTTCAAAGCCATCAATGATGGCTTGCATGTCTGCCTTATTTCTTGGCCTTGTAGTGTACCTCTTCTTAATTCGGCAAAGTGCCTTGCACACTTCCCAAAATATGTCACATGCTGTGCTGATTCCAACTCCAAATAAATTGGCAACATCATGGAACTCCATATTGCTCGCCAATCTATAGAGAGTAATGGCAACTCTCTTTTCCAAGGGTACTGGACTTTTCATTGCCGTTGTTTGCGGGTGTATGAGAGGGGAGAGGTCATTGCACAGCTGATAGAATGCTGTTTTTGGGATCCTGAAATTGAGGTACCATCCATCATCGTCCAATCAGTAGTACGTTTTCCCAGAAACTTCCGTTCCTGATGGTGGTGGAGGGTGTCGGTGGAGCAGGACATAAAACATCAGCTGAAGGATAATAATAACAATAATAATAATAATGGTTAGCCTAGAACATTTTCCCATAAGCAAGATCGTTTATAACAAACAATTATGTATTAACATTTAGGCCTACCTAAAATAACCAGAAGTCTTGCTCCTCTGAAGAGTGCCTTCGACCTTTTTTTAATTTGTATTTGACGTCTTCTGTCTTCGAAAAAGGAATGCGTCGGACTTTTGCGAACCGCTACACCGAGTGCTTCTTCAAGCGCATCCATACTTTTAAAACAGGATATGACGGAATATTTACATTCAGTAGAATTCGCCTAAACCGTCGTCGTATAAAACGGAAAACTCGCTCCACCGGACAACAGCTCAAGCCCCAATTTTTCTGTAATGTTTTCCATTAAATAAACATAGAATATAACGGATTTTCGCTTCCATCGGATAAAATGTCCAGTCCCATCACAATGCATTCCCATTCAAAAGCACTCATGTATACCGGACCAGCTGGTTTGCACCATGCACATACGCAGTCGCAACAGAGCAACGAAATCCTACACTGTAATAAACTGACTGAATTTAACGGTTAAATTAACGCATTTTCTCCTTGTCATTTTAACTGTAAGTGGAGTCCTGCGCTCATTTAACCGTGGTTTACATTGAACATGCACTGAACCTTGTAATATTTTTGTAAAGTTACAGTTAAAATAACTGGCAAAAAAGGTACCAGTTAAAATAACTGACAAAAAAGGTGCCAGTTAAATTAACTGACAAAGAAACGCAAGTTTATAACAGTGTATTCGCGGAAAATGAAACTGGTGCGTTTTCATTTACTTATTTCAGTTTTTTGACTTCTGCACTGATCCCAGTTGGAGCAACACGCAATATCATCCTGTTATCCATTGTGTCAGGGCAAAGACGGACTAAATGAAGACAAGTGGGTATGAACACTTCAGAATGAAGTTGTTCCGATCTTAATACACAATTAAAGCATACATATAAATTCATATTTATATACAACGGATATAATATGTTATACGCATATAGTGGATATAATCTGTGTTATGCGTACAACGGATTTTGTCGGTTTTATGCATAGTAGGCTACTATAGCGGATTTCGCTTATAACTCACAAAATAAGTCGGTCCAATTGAATCCGTTATATGCGAGTTCTACTGTATATGGGTTCTACATTTACCGAGGGTCGCATTCGCACGGGATTAATATTACCTAGGATACTATCTCAGGAGCGTTTTACTGAAGGTAAAAGTGGCCGTAAATTTTACTGAGAATGTCCGTAATGATTACTGACTTGGCGCGTTCGGACGGGATTAAAATCCCTGGTAATAATTACATTACCACATGTCACCACGTCAAACTAATCCTGTCCGAATAGGGCTTATGAATCAGGGGAAGTGAGTCGTTCATTCAGCTCGGTAGTATTAATTAAAGACTAATGTTAATAACCAAGGGGATCTCACCTTTCTCTGGTTTCTCTTGGTTGTTGTTTCTCCTGTTCGTTGTTAGTTAGATAGATAGCTACTGCTAGTATTTTTGAATAGGGATATGGGATCTCGTGTTGAGTCATTTGGGTAACATTTAAGTGAGGGGCTAATTCGGTCAGGTTGTGAGGACTAGTTTGACTGTGTTTTAGGCATGGACGCTGGCCTGACCGCAGCTATTTACTGAAGAGTAACGTTAACTAGAGACCTTCTTCGTTCCTCTGATTTCTCTTAGTTGCCGTTGCTAATCGCGGCTAGAGCGCTGGGTACATATCGATACTGGTAGGGTTTTCTTTTTCCAGGCTGTTTTCAGCAGCTCTGGTACATGTTTCATGACGTAAAACTTCACTCCCTCAGAATGTTTGTATGATCTCTCGTTACAAATGCCAGTTGCACCGCTGTAACAACCCATTTTCTTGTGGGGTGATAGCTGGTAAATGGGGTCAATGATGGGTGGTGGGGGAAGGGGAAAGGTGACTTTATCAAGGCATAATAGTTAAGAAATTAAAATGTGTTGTGTTACTATGCTTCCTTTTGTACTACTTCAATGAAAAGGTAAATAAAACGTACTGTAGTTACTTTACTGTTTTTTAGTGCTGTCTGTATTAAAACAAGAATTTAAAAACTAGGAGTGAGATGTTGGTTTGTTTTTAGTTTGTTTGTTAAATGAGACTTGAAAAAGGTGGAAGGCCCCATGCTTGTGTTTGCCTAGGGCCCCTAAATTGCTAAATCCACCCCTGTTCCACATATTGACACAGTTGCTTATAAAATAAATCAAAGGTTGACTTAAAAGATTGTCTTAAAAATGATTTTATTGGTTTAAAATGATTTCATCGCTTTTGCGAAAAAATATAGTCCCTTAGCTCCCACAGAAGGAACTGCATCCATAGCAACATAAACTCTCTAGCCTATTTAGCATTATAATCCATGTTAAAACTGGGCTTTTCTTTTGACAGTGAAGTAATGCAAGGGCAATGGAACTTCTCTATGAACATTTCTTTTTTGTCCTTATTCACTTCTATGTTTCCTTCTTATCGAGTCTTTGCAGTCGAGAGTCACAGCCCTGTTATCATTAGGTATGCGGCTTTGTCAGCATTTTTCCATTTCCTCGACCATTGCACCTGTGCCAATGCAAAGACTGAATGGGATTTTTTGAAAGTCGCAAAATATAAGGTCTTTGAGTAAAATTGGTGTACGTTTTATGTAGTGAGTGTCACGAGCGCCAGCTGACACTCATCAGCCCTGCCTGCCAGCATAGTTCCTGCCACACACACTCAGTATTCAATTATTAGTTTGTTTCTCTCATTTGTTCTCATTTAGATCTCACCTCACTTTAGTATTTAGGTCCTGCTTTGTTCACTTTCCTTTGTTGGTCAGATCATTTGCTTCCCTGCTCATGCTGATTTGGCTTTCTTTCTTTTGGAGGACTAAATTCTTTCTTTATGAAAGCTTGCATGTTTTCTCACGTATCTAAATTTCTCTTTCTAAATTTAACTCTTTCTTCCAGAGCTCGCATATCCCTGTCTCTGTATATCCTTTACCTAATTGGAATTGGCTGTTTTCTCCCTTGGACTCTCCCTGGAGTTTGTAAGCATTTCCTCTTTAGTATTTCCTATTGCTATTGTTCTTGTGTTGTGTGATCATTGTTAACTTTGTACAATGACAAATAAACCAGTCGTTTTGCCTGCTACTTTGTGCTTGGGGTCTCCCTCTATTCCTACCCGTAACAGTGAGATAAATTACGCATTTTTTTATAAAACACTCCATAATCATGAAATATTAATGCTGTGAACAATGTGGTACCATGAACAATAACTGAACTACAAACTGATGCCTACCTTGGCTTTTATAGACAATGTTTGAATGAGCTGATAATCTGAGACCAGTGGGTGATGTAGCTCCATATAATTTGAACCTTAGAATATCGTCAGCAACATTCACCTTGAAGCCTTTCATTTTTGAAAAGGTTTGGAGTATTCAAAAATGAATCTTCTGCCAATTTTTGAAAACCCCATTTTTCCAGCAGACATTGGACTGATAGAGCCAAAGCTAAAAGAATGCTCACGAAGCCGCGCGCAAATTCAAATCACACTGTGACTCTATTGGCACGCCATAGCAATGATTTGTTATACATACCACCAGACTGCCATTCAGAAATAACAGACCGTAAAATGCTGCAATTAACCGATCAGAATTGAGTATTCAACAAAACCATATAATTAGGAGATTGAGATTTGATGTTTTCCTTCAGATTACATTTAGTCAGTAGTGGTCCGTTGGTGGTAATGAAGGCCTTCGGTGACCTCATCTTTCAATGTTTAATTGTTTAATCATTACACAGTTTACTTTGCCTGATTAGCAACTGTTGCTAAGACAAATCAGTAGGATGACCATCAAATTTATGTTTGATGGCATTGTTGCACCACAAAGTTTTCTTCTGCACATTAATGATGACTTATAATGTCCATATGCCTTAATAAATTCTGAAGTTATGTAATGTTAGCTCACAAAATGGCTCAGATTAGCATAAATTAGTTTGCGGGGCTCATTAAGGAAAAAGGTCACAGAATTCGTTCAATATTCTGAATATCGTTGTGGCTAAAGAGTGCCGTGAGGCAGCGGAAAGACAGTGTTATAATCCGAATAAATGAAAAAATCCAAGACCAATGAAAATTGGTGAAAGTTTTGGATTTTGTGCAGTTTTTACCATCCTTGCAGTATCACATCAATTATATAAACATAGCCAATAGACAATTACTTTGTCATTAGAATTTCTTAATCAATACAGTCATGTATTGGTCTTGTTTGTTCAGTCAACACATTGTTTGATTGTGAATCAGGCAAACTTGATTGCAAACAGCTTAAAAGCAATTATGCGCTCAAGGGTGATGTTACTGAAGGCCTTCATAACATCTGACAGCACACCACTGCATTTAGTAATAGGTTGACAAACATGACAAAATACTTAGCTACAGATACTTAAAATGACTTGTGAGGTCAACAGTAGCACCTAGAAACACATAGGCAAAAGCCTGTGGAACAGAGAAAGAAAGATTCATAATTGCCCATGTCAATTAATTTTTAGATATTTTTTTATATATATTGGTTGATTTACTGGTTTCTGCAACTCTATTTCAAATGAGAGTATTTCCCCTGTGTTGTCATTAATGGGTGTTCATCAACACTGTGGTGGGACACACAGACCATTTAGTGTTCGTCTGCTAGGCCAGGCAAGTAATTGATTGCTTGCAGACTGGAAAAAAAATCAATTGATGCATGATGCTTTGCCCAACAGAGAGGCTGCAGCTTTAACACGGAAACCGTTGTTTTTATCTCAACTTCTGCAAGCAACTGCAGTCAGGATGGAAGCAGCAAGGCCATATCAGCCAGTATTTTTTTCCCTGTTCACTGATTTTGTGCAAGGTTGCTTCACTTCACTTTACTGCAGGCAGTAAAAGTCTTAGTCCTTGGGGAAGCCTGTATGTGTGGCTAGTGGGCATCTAATGTTCTTAAAAAAAATTTTTTTTTTCTTTTTTCTAATTTCCTTTCAACACGTTCACTGAATGCATTTCCTGCAAATTACCTGGTAATCAGATGGCTACCCTTACGGACCACTGCTGATTTAGTACATTACATACATTATAAAACTATATTCTAATTGGAAATGACTGCAAAACACAATGCCATTTTATTTGCTGCTAATTTTGCCATTCCATGGTAACAGTATATTCCCTTGTACCCAACATTCACGCATAAATAATTATTAACAGTATATGTACTCTCTAACCTAATTGATACACATTTAGTAGCCACATTATTGGAATCACCTTTTTAGTACAGGGTAGGACCGGTCTTTCCTCACAGAACTGCCAGCATTCTTTGTAGCATAGAATTCAGGAACTGAAAGCACCCCTCAGAGATAATGGTTGATTTTGAACTGGTAGCATTCAACAGTATACTCTCTGCAGAGTTGGTGGCCACAAATTTATGCAAAGACTCTTCAGTTCCACCATATCCCAAAGGTGTTCTATGGGATGGAGATCTCAATTCTATAGAGGACTTTTGGGATTCACTTTTGAGACCTGGTGTATGCTTGTGTGGCAGGCCGAAGGAGGGCCCTGGCGGGGAATTGAACCCCAGACTCCCGGGCAAGAGCCAAACGTGCTGACCACATCGCCCAAGGTAGCCAGGGCGCGCACTTATTAGGAGGCATCTTTAGTAACAGGACCCATCAACTGTCAGTCGAAGGGTCCTGTCACTAGAAGTGTCTGCCTAATAAGTACGCGCCCTGGCTACCTTGCCAACGAGCCTGGCTCTTTGGCGATGTGGTCAGCGCATTTGACTCTTACCCAGGAGTGTGGAATTCAATTCCCTGCCCGGACCCTCCTTCGGCCTGCCACGCTTGTGTTGATGTTGGGGTTTTCTTGGCGACCATAAAAGGGGTCTTCTTCCAATCTATCGGGAACTCACTCAAAGTACAAGTGAAGATTTGGCGGGTTTCTCCACCAGTCACAGACCATTTGAGAGCAATGAAGTGCATGTAGAGAGGCATGTAGAAATAAAATGTATGGACTCTTTAATTTTATATTTTAATTTTTGTAATAACTTCATTGATTTAAAATTAATTTGTTGTTTGTTTCTCAATTTTTAACTTTTAAAGAATAATCTTAGCACATTGGCCCCCCCTCTTACTATTCATCATTCTTTACAGCCCAAGTTACGCTAGTGCCTGACCTGGCTGCGAATTTTTTTTTCTGCAGGTCGGTTGGTACCATTACATACATCAGCCAATCACAGATGGGCTCTGGTACAATTGTACACGTGCCATCAGCCAATCACAGCTTCGCTATACACATGCATCCATGAGAATGGAAACGCATTCGACATTGTCTCTGTCAGCTGAATCATGCACGCGGCAAATTTATGAATGCTTGTCTTACAATAACAATGTAAATGCTTCACAATATGTGAAATTACAAGTACACTTGCTGGTCTGCCTCAGAAGTCCAATATTTATTAGCCTTGGCTTCGGTGACTTATACTGCAGATCGGAGAGCAAATTTTGTGATATCAGACTGTTTTTCCATTACCAGTTTTTTATTTTGCTATTTAGATTTTGCGCATTTCTAAGGGTATTAAATGGAAATGCACCTTGAGAGTGAGGACAATGTCCGATGTTATTAGCCCCAAAAACGCAGTCTGCTTCGTGACCGTAGACTGTTCGTGACACAGACTCCTTTTTGAGGCATTGCGCTGATAAGCATATGGTCGTCACTGGAGTACATTGGGGAGGGTTTACCAGTTAGTTTCTGAATCAGTATTTCTGAACATTTGCTGCAATGACAAAATACAATTCTACTGACCGCTAGCCAATTATCTGAACCCCAAAGAAGACAAACTATAAATCTATAAGAACCGCAGCTTCTCTCATCTTTATCGTAGGGGAGACTGGGGTTACTTCGGCCACGGGGTTAGGTCTGTCACCCCAGTTTTTTTCATTGCAAACGCACTGGCGGGAAAACGAAATAGTACAAATTATGTTACATCCCAGCGACGTCATCTCTTGGAAAAAAGAAGGACTAGTAGTGTCATGTAAGTGTTTTCTGCCTAAATAACTGAATTTTGACCCAAATTGTAAACTTTAAGTTTCTGAAAGAAATGTGTCTTGCTTCTTTGAAGACAAAGATTTCCATGGTGGTTTTACTGTTTCATAAACATAAGTAACTAGAGTTATTAACGACATATAAGATAAAGGCCTGCTGCGATCAAGTGATGAGAGTTGTGGCCTAATTTCCAAAATAGTCGCATGGGGCTACACTGGCCAAGCAGCATGGGGTTAGTTCGTCAGGGTGCAGTAGCCCCAGGTATGCCGAAGTTGCCCCGCTTGTACACGACTTAGCTGTCAGGAAGCCTCAGCCAGCCTCTCTTGTCCGGGCAACGGCCTTCAACGAACACTCAGTTTGTTATTTCTTCACCAAGTTGAGTGAGCTGTATGACAAGCACAAATTTGAACCCAAAGACATGGGTGACAGATGAACCCAGTGTTACAACGGTACAACAGCCTGGGTACGTAACCTTATGACTAAACTGTAATAATCTAATGTATGTTTGTGATATATCAAAAATTGAATATTGTGATGTAAATATATGTTTTATTGAGATTGTATCAATACATGCTTTGTAGGCGACATTCTGCACTACACATATACCATAAAGGTATTTCTCTAAGTTTTAGCAACAGAGAGTTATGAAGCGAAATACAAAATCATGACGAGGTAACCCTGGTCTCCCCTACTCTAATGAAAATAAATCATCTTGCACTCGGACCAACCAATCACCTATTTCATACATGCTACGTGAATAATCATGTACATTCGGGACTTCAGATCAGAGTGGAAGAGCGCATCCAATCTAATCCATCAGGATAGAAGGTTCATGATTGATATTGAAACGAGCTAGCTAAATAAAACCATTTGCCACTGGATGCATGCATCCATAGCTCGTATCAACATCAATCTCTTACTTTCTGTCCTGATGGATAAAGTTCTTCGGTAGGATTATTTACTTTGATCCCTAGAACACGTTCATGTTTATCAATCGACAAAAATGTATTTTTCCGAAATGCACCTTTAACATTAAATTCCGTTATGCGCAGATGCAGCAGCCCCAGGAAATCTTCCTTAACCCCCCATACACAAGATACAGTCGAATGGGAGGAAGGTGAGCACTATACGCTACAAGATGATATATAGCCTACAACAGTCCCTGAATAAAAGGCTTTGAGGTTAAGATTTCTGTAAAATGAATATTTTTGCAAACTTGCTGGGCCACCTTAGTGTACAATTATTGAAATGAACTGAAAAACTGGCACACTAAGACAGGTTTGTGAGTTAGTTTTATTAAAAATGCAAAGTTGATGTTTCCTTGCAGGTTAGCCATACTCAGCTCATTCCAATCAAATAGTTAGCCTGTATCACAACTATGTGTAGCCAATGTAGCCTATAACCTACTGTTAAGGCCTATGACAAATTCTAATTATATGATTCTTTCGGGTGCTTTAGAGTCAGGGCCATCTTGAAGCCATGAGGCAACCACAGAGGAGACCAGTGATGAAATATAATCTATATATACAGTATAAATATATACACTGCCCTCCATAATTATTGGCACCCCTGGTTAAGATGTGTTCTTTAGCTTCTAATAAATTCAGTTTTTTTCTAAATAATATAGGACCACAATGAAAAAAAGAGGAAAATCCAACCTTTAATTCAAGTGCATTTATTCAGTGGGAAAAAATCCCACATTAAGAAATAATTCTTTTACATCAAATCATGTGTGCCACAATTATTAGCACCCCTAATGTTAATACTTTGTACAACCCCCTTTTGCCAACAAAACAGCACCAATCTTCTCCTATAATGTTTCACAAGATGGGAGAATACAGAAAGAGGGATCTTCGACCATTCCTCTTTGCACAATCTCTCTAAATCATCCAGCGACCTGGGTCCTCTCCTCTGCACTCTCCTCTTCAGCTCACTCCACAGGTTTTCAATGGGGTTGAGGTCTGGGGACTGAGATGGCCATGGGAGGAGCTTGATTCTGTGTCTGGTGAACCATTTCTGTGTAGATTTGGCCACATGTTTAGGGTCATTATCTTGCTGAATGACCCAGTGACGACCCATCTTCAGCTTTTGGGCAGAGGCCACCAGATTTTGATTTAAAATGTCCTGGTATTTCAAAGCGTTCATGATGCCATGCACCCTAACAAGGTTCCCAGGGCCTCTGGAAGAGAAACAGGCCCACAGCATCACCGATCCTCCCCTATACTTCACAGTGGGCATGAGGTGCTTTTCTGCATACTCATCTTTTGTGTTCCGCCAGACCCACTTAGAGTGTTTGTTGCCAAAACGCTCTATCTTGGTCCCATCTGACCAAAGCTCACGGTCTCAGTTGAAGTCCCAGTACCGCTTAGCGAACTCCAGACGTTTGCGTTTTTGATTGTGAGTGAGAAAAGGTTTTTTCCGTGCATGCCTCCCAAACAGCCTGTTGGCATGTAGATAGCACCTGATGTTTGTTTTGGAGACTTTGTGACCCCAAGATGCTACCATTTGTTGCAATTCTTTAACAGTGAGCTTTGGAGAACTTTTTATTTCTCTTACCATCCTCCTCACTATGCGTGGTGGCAAAATAACCTTGTGTCCTCGTCCAGGCTTGTTTACTACTGTTCTAGTTGTTTTAAACATCTTAATGATTCCTCTGACAGTAGATATGAGCAGGTGCAGGCGAGTGGCTATTTTCTTGTAGCCATTGCCTGACTTGTGAAGGTCGATACACATCTGCCTTACTTGAATGGTGTGTTCCTTTGTCTTTCCCATGTTGAAGAGTGGATAAGAGAAATGGCCTCTGTGTCACGTCATATTTATACCCCAGGGAAACAGGAAGTGATGAATTACTAAATAAATGTTCCTAGATACTCTGATCAACTTTGTAAACTACTGTAGAAATGACAGAAATACTTCAATTACATTTATTTCCTAGGAATTGTTAGAGGTGCCAATAATTGTGGAACAGGTGATTTTATGAAAATTAATTATTTCTTAGTGATTTTTTTTTTTTTTTTTTCCCCTTAAAATTCACTTGAGTTGAAGGTTACATTTTTCTACAATTTTCAGTGTGAGAGTATGCTTCTGCAATAAAAATTGAATTTATTTTAAGGCTTTTAACACATCTTAACCAGGGGTGCCAATAATTATGGAGGGCTGTGTATATATATATATATATATATATATATATATATATATATATATATATAGTGTGTGTGTGTGTGTGCTATATATGTGGGGGGGGGGCCCAAATTGATTTCCAGTCATAGAGCCCAAAATTGCCAGCGGCGCCCCTGGTTGAGGGGCATTGTGGTTCTGACGTTCCAGGCGCACGGCCTTCGTCACCTCCAACAGGACAATGCACGGCCGCGTACAGAATGTGTCAGCGTGGACTTCCTGCGTCAAAACAATGTGAATGTTATGGAATGGCCTTCTCTGTTACCGGATATAGCCCCTATTGAGCATGTGTGGGACAAACTGGGTCGCAGGTTAAGCAGAAGTGCCATAGACAATCTCGATAACTTTGAGAGGGCGCTCATCCGTGAATGGGATGTAGTCCCGCAGGCATTCTTCCAGAGACTTGTGTACTCAATTAGGAACCGTTGTAATGTGTGTATTGATGCTAATGGTGGCCATACCCGCTATTGACTGTATTGTTTTCTGAATGAAATGACTTGTGACTTTTTGGGTTAGACCCCCTTGATCTTTCAGCTGTCATTAAACTTGTGAAAACATCATTATGCTCACTCATTTATCACTCAAAATGCTCCTACAAGGTCCAGGTTTCTGTTTCACATGGGTTTTCATGGATATGTCAGTCAACTAAGATGCTAAGGGTGAAACCACAGGGTAGTGCGTTTTTAATGGAGCTCAGTATATTTAAAGGCGCACTATGCAAGTTTGTTGACATCACTTCTGTTGACATTTGAATTAAAAAAAAACAGAGGTAGCTCGCCCCTCCCTCCCATAGTTCCCTCCCTCCCATGCTTCCGTAACTGTCAACTCTTGTCGGTGATTGGCCGGAACAGTTTGTTATGTTATGGGGCACAGCCTGTGCCCCTTGTGTTTATTTGCAGTTTGTGACGCCAGTGCGGTCTCCAGAGCCCAGGTTTGTTGCCATCCTGATCATCCAACAGAAAGGAAATGCAAGTCGACTCGTCTTGGAACCTTGCCATTTTGGAATGATTTGGATCTTCCAGTTGATTCACCAGATTGTGACCTTTGGAGAAAAGAGAAGCAGGGATCAAGTGATGCAGGAAGTGATCAGAAAGTTTATACCCAAACACTTGATCATCAATCGCGGCCAAAGAGGATCAGAACGAGCATGCCACTGCTGGAAAATGAGTATGACTCCATTGACATTCCATTGGCATCCTTGGGTAAATTTGACAAAGATGATATGGTGTGTGACAATGCTAACAGTTCTGAAATAGATTTGTCATACCACTTTGAATCAAGTCACTCTCTAAATGACATATTATCAAGTCACTCTCTAAATGACATATTATCAAAATTGCTCCTGTGATCTGGAAAAACCTAGTGAATTTATTAGTGGCAAGTATTCTTGCAACTGAACTAAAAACTTTAGATTCTGGACTTTTCCCAACCGAAAAAAATAATAAAAACTTGATTTTGACAGTTCAAATAACTCTAATAGCTTGTTTTTTTAAGATTCTCGCCACTCTTTAATCACTGCAAATGAGGATCAAACTCAGCTTCTCCCAAAAGTGACATATGTACTAGGTTTTTTCAGATCACAGGAGATTGAACTCCAGCATTTCACAAGTTAAATCCAAGGGTAACCTTCCATTGGAAAGAATGGGAAAGCAACACAAGAAAAACATCATCAAAAAGCACCAGAAGCGTGTTGAAGAGTTCAAAGACTTTGCTGCTAACTGTCTGGCTCCTGGACAAGGTGATACCTGCAATGCCCTGCAATGCCTGGCCACCTAGTGATGAAGGGATTGACAAAAACTTGGCGAGTCTGCTGAAAGCGCATGAAATGGCACCAACTTTTTTCACTCCTGCCATCATTTTGGCCTCCGTATTCTTTGACTAAGACCGAAATTTAGGATGGTGGAAAAAGTATATTTTTGGCTTTTCACGGCGAATGGTTGATAAGCTAGGTCTTGCAAGTCAAAACTAGAAATTGGGGAAAAGATTGATCAGACAAAACAGCATTTGAAAATGGATCCACTGAAGGTAGAACACCTCTTAGATTAGCTGATCACCTCGGGGATGCTTCAGGATGAAGCTTATGGGACAGCTTTGTTAAAACTAGACAGCAGCCTGAAGATAACGATACCAAAGCTTGTGAAAGTTAGCCTGACTCTGCCAGCCTTCGTACTTCCGCTTAATTTCATTTCGCTTCAGTACTCAGTCTGATCACTCGGAGCTCTGCCTCGTTTACCTCAGCAGAAAGTACGCCAGACCAACCAACGAACAGAAGGCGTGGCCGAGAGCCATGATGTAGCAGCTGCGCCGAGTTTGAAATTGTAGTCTCCGAAATCAACAATGGCTACGGACATAGATACGCTGGAGGCCATTCGCTCTGTCGTGGAGAAAATCCCAGGTATCAGCGACTTATAGCCACAACAAGATGAATGTTTGGTTAGTTTTTTGAATGGAAATGATGTTGTAGCGCTACTCCCTACAGATTGTCATGTCTACTAAATAGCCATCATGAAATAGGCACCCTGTTGATCTCTGTGAGAGACAGCCGAACCACCTCAGCTAGCTTGTAGCTTCTAGTATTTCATTGCCCGCGAATTTCACATTATTTAAGTTAGCAGCAAACTTTTTAAAAGCTGTGTTTTCGTTCATGTCACAAGACCTATTCGCTGTCTCAGTGTTATGTTGTCATTATCCATGAATGAAATGGCTGTCTGAGACAGCCAAACGCTTAGAGCCAAACTGTGTTGCAATGAAGTTAGATAGCGAGCTCAGTATGATGTTAGCGCAAGTATGGTTAACGGTTCAGTTTTCGTGTCAACGCAGATTTTGTCCTGATGTAAATAATGCGTATTCTCACCGATTCTGCCGTTGGTTTCGGGTCTCTTACATTTTTTTTTTTAACAGCAGCAGTATTGGCAAGAGAAACGATAGCTCAACAGTTTGTTTCTTGTATGGAGAACAGAAAGAGCTCCTTTGGTTCTTTTAAGTGAATGAGTGAAGGCTAAAATTTGGTAGATGGGCATATGTATGGGTACAGTATTAACTTTAATGTACTGATTAGTTTGTTTTCGCTGCATTCCTGGTATGAAGGACTGTAGTTTCCAGCGGAGGAACTAGGCGGCTGAGCCGCCGCATAACATACATACATCATCGCCAAACGTTAGTGATTAGTTTATGGGTACACCAATGATTTTAAACTTCTGACAAGCGCCCACCCACCAGGAAGTAAACACTTGTCAATGACGACTACCCAGACTCTGTGTAGGAAGCAAAGCGAAGTAGCAAAATCTGGTTTTACCAGGCTATGTGAAAGTTGCTGTCAAAGAAGACATTCAATTGTGAAGACCTATTTTGTCCAGTGTGATGCTGAAGGATTTGATATGCCCTTATCCAGGTCGACCCTGTTGAATATGTTTGACAAGTGTAAATCCAGTCAAAGAAAAGCAAGCCATTTATGGCCACAATTTATTTGAAATCACACCTGTTGGTACCCTAGCACAGGGGGTTACTACAATAGCAGTTGATTTCATTTACAAGTTTAATTGTGTAATAAGTCTAAAACAGGTTCCTGAATCTTGACATAGTGAATAGTTAGCTACTTTTTATGTTGCAGAAGGTGCACAACCATACATAACACATTTATGTACATTATGCATCACATATGTACAGGTGACATATAGAGAAAAAGAGTGTAGAGAAAGGTTAATTACAGCTTGGATAAAGGAGGTCCAACGATTTTCTTGTTTGATAATTTCAGTCAACATGTGGATACATCTTTCCGCACTCTTGAATGTTATTTACCCTTATGCAGATTTGGTGGGCGTGGCCCCAAAGTTTAGGGCCCCATAGCTCCAGTCTGTACTTAGGACCCTTCATTTTTGTTCACAAAATGTCAAGTGGATATAGCAAAGACTTACTGGCACTAAAAAGTTTCATGGGACCTTGATGCAGATTTGTGTTTTAGCTTGATATGTGTTGCCTAAATAGGCTGTGCGCAGCAAATGTAGGGGGCGCTGCTGCAAATATGCATCCAGGTCCCACAGAAATAATTAGTCCAAGTTGTAGAGCACCCATATGCTTTATCATGTAGTGCCAACAGAAACATGGGACCTTGTTGCAGATTTGAGATGAATGGATTTAAAGTTCCTTGCTCTCACAAGTGCCAAAAAGTTTGGGCATGGCCTGCTCAGCAGGTGAGGGGCTAATCTGGACAAACTCAATGGAATAT